>CM035435.1:90171250-90738750 GCA_020310875.1 Ceratopteris richardii | reverse complement strand
ATCGTTAAAGTATATTATGTGATGTAGTATAAATCCCTGCTAGTGATAACAAAAGAAACGTTGTGTTTGGATCAGTGTGTTGATACCCATTTGAATCTTCCCTCCATCACTTGGAGTTATAGAAGTTGTCGAAGTCTACGCCTCCAGCATTCAGATCCATCATCAGAGCAAAAACTTCCTAGGAGAAGAACTTTTGTGCATCTTCTATTCATTGTGAACTTCACCTCTCTATAGAACTTTCATACATGCCCCACTCATTGTACAATCATCAGAAGTTTCTCATGATGAGGGCATCAAAAAGGTCAAGCGCGTTATGTCAAGTGAGATGTTACCTATTGTACGTCAATGATGCATCGAATTCAGTGCTCATCAATCTTTGGGTCATCAGTTCATAGAAAGAATGTTGTCTTCAGAATTGACAGAGATATTAGCCCAAAAATTGGCCTTCTTGCACCAGATCAGATGCGCACATCACCTTTTTCTCCTTTGTCCAGTTGCTCGCAATATAAATTCTCCTTAGGATTCTTTGTCTTCAATTATAGTTGGTCTCCAGATTGTGTAGTGTTGTTCTGTTCATATTCTTCAGATTGTGTAGTGTTGTTCTATTCATATCCTTCTTGTCACGAATTTATTCGCTATCCATCAGACCATTTATTGCTTAATGAGCTCTGCCCTCAGATTTAGCAAGTCCCACAAATCCTTCTTCTGCACCCTCTACCATATCATTTTGAATCTCCTCTGATATCTCTACCATCCCTTTTTGTCCATGCAAAACTTGCTATAAACTTTTTGATTCCATTCCCCCAGTGCCATGCGTCCTTTTTTATTATAGGCTTTTAGTCCCTAAAGTTAGGGATGAAAAATCATGTCCGATGATAACTCTAATATTCAAGCATCCATTGTCGGTTCTCACTTTTTAGCTCTACGCATGCTTTTAAGCATAATATTATGCATAAACTTTTAGGAATATCATGAAACAATCGATGCATCACCATAAAATTTATCGGCAGTCTTAATCCAAGCTGTTGAGTTGCTCAAAATACCATGCAATAATTTAAAATTCATGAGAAATGCATCTTGACTATTCTAGCTCTTTCTTTGATGAAGTAGTTCCCTAAAATTTAGATCATGTCAAAGGTAGAAAGTCAAAGATCTAGATGGCCAACATATTGAAGTTTACTTTCCGAATCCACAAATTATATCTTGAATCTTCGTTCCGAATCATATTTTGATTTGAAGAAAGTAGAAGCAAAAGTAAAGATGGGAATCTCTACGACACTCACCCCATGATGGGCCAAATAACCTATTGCTTAAGAAATAAATTCATCTTAAATATCAATTTGCTTGATTTGATATGTGCATGGGATTAGAAGATATGTGTCTATGCACGGCCTTAGAATGTAGCCATATTGGATGCATACTCTCAATTGCATGGTGCACAAATATGGTGCAATCATTAAGGTAAAAGGCTTCTGATGGTGAAGCTTGTGCTCTCACTCACATACATATTTATGTGTAGATACATCAATCCTTTCAATCTCTCTTGTGTGCATAGGTAAAGTTGAATTTGTGCCTTAATGCAAGGTCATGTAATGAGACCCTACCATGCATACTCTACGTGAAAATTCAATCAATTATGGTGCATAGACAAGGTAAGAGCATTTGCTGAAGAGGTTTAGTCTCCTAAACTTAGACTTTGCTTCCAAATTTTAAACTAGTACAAATGGATGTGCACCTATTGGATAGGCAACTTTTGTGCTCATATAGATCCCTCATGCATACTTTAGATGCAAAATAAAATCAATATGGTGCAAGAAAATGAGAATAGAAAAGAAGACTAGAATGCAAATATCTCATTGCTCAATAATTCTCTCTAGTCACTCAAATTTTATTTGCTCTATTCCATGAAGAAAGTCCACCAAGAATTTGTCCTGTTTCATAGAATCATCAAGCTTTAGTACCCAAAAATACATTTTATTACATAGCTTCTCACTAGAGTTCTCTCATAAAGTCATTAAAACCATTTATGGCACACGAACTCTTCATGGATCATCAACAGTACTTGTACACCATATGCAAGATATGTCCCTGCGACATTCTCAAAAGCATGGTTATTTATTTTTTATAAACATAAAGCAAAACAAACAAAAACTTTTTAATCCTTGTTAGAAGATGTATCATCTTCACTGTTTGGTTCATCCATATTGTCTTCATTTGATGGCAAATTTAGTATTTCTTCTAGATCTTCATAATTGCTACCTTCACGTTGTTTGAACAATTTTACTCTTTTACTTGCAAAAGGAACTTTAAAAACAGTATTATCCATTTCCATCAAAATATAGGTGTTATTATCATTCACTTTAAACACTATGTATGGTCCAAACCATCATTTCATTAATTTTTTTCTTGCCTCATATTGAGTATCAAATGAGCTGTCATAAACTAAAACCCAATCTCCCTCTTGTATCTTCTTTGGACATATTTGGCATCTTTTATCAAAATAAATTTTGTTTTTAATTCTTGATTCTTTTAGGTTTTGTATTGCTTCATCTAATCTTTGATTTCCTTGCTCTAATTGTTGCAATCTTATACTCAAAAGTTCCTCTCTCGTCATATTAGCATTCCAGGAAAGTGATGTCCAAGACAAGATTTGAGAATAAATTGGAAAAATAGGCTTTTGGCAATACATTAACTCTGCAGGCATGTAACCTATGGTCCATGTACAAGTCATCCTATCTGCCCAAAGTGCAAATGGTAATTATCTAGTCCATTTTTTAATATCCCTGTTGCATGCTTTAGCTAGAGCTTTTATAATAGATGGATATCCTCTCTCTATTTTACCATTAGCTTCACGATTGTATACAGTAGTCAAGGACAAACGTATACCATGATGTTCAAAAAACTCTTTAGCTTCTTTAGTGTTTAGCTCTCCACGATCGACAACTACTTTCTCTATATATACGAATCAACCTATAACATCTTCTAATAAAAACTTATAAACATTGTATGTAGTTTTAGTGCATAGTGCATGACCTTCTACATGATTGGTTAAATCCTCCCTTGTAAGCATGATATAACGCATTTTATCAAGTCCATTAGGCATGGTTACTAGATCTACTACCCACTTGTAATATATACAAGGTGGATATGTAGGATGTAGAGGAACCCTATGTTTAATTGCAGAATGAAGTTGACAAATAGAACATGTAGAAATATAACTATTAATATCAACGTACATTCTCGGCCAAAAATAGGTACATCTAATTTTCTCATACGTTCCATAAAATCCGTTATGTCCATCCCATAATGACTCATGCATTGTTTTTATTACTTGCAATTGAAGATCTTTTTCTCATAGAACTCATTGTGGAGTTTTGACCTTACCTTTAGCGTGTCTCCAAAGATAACCATCTCGTAAGAAGAAATTATAGGCTCATTTTCTAATATAACGGAATCTTTGGATAGACCAACTTGGTAATGGTTTCAATGTGCTCAAATACTTGCCTATATTTTTCCATTCATCATCATATTCTAACTCATGAAATTGCTCATACACATAAACATGTGGATCATAATTACACAAATTCATATTTTTTGTTATCCTTAGTACATGAAAGCAATGGCTGAATAGCATCTTCCACAAAAACAACATCACGGCTAACCAGAATGCATTTAGTCTGTGGATGATATAGACGATAGCCTTTACTTTCAGAACTGTACCCAACAAAAATACATTTTACTGCTTTATCATCAAATTTTCTACGATGTTGTCCAGGCACTAATGCATATGCCAAACAATAAAAAACACACAAATGAGCAACATATGGCTTGCGATCGTGCCAAGCCTCATATGGAATGATAGACTGCAGTGCTTTAAAAGGACACCTCTTCAGTACATATGCTGCACACATGACACCCTCAAGCCAGAAACTATGTGGTAAAGCCTGACTCTTGACCATACACCTCGCCATCTCCATGAGTGACATGTTCTTTCGTTCAACAACTCCATTCTGTTGAGGTGTATGGTGTTTTATCCGACATTCATCCAAAAATGCATTAAAATCAGAAGACATATATCCCCCCACTCGATCAGAATAGAGGGTGCCTAGTTTACATGCGGATAGATTTTTAGCCAAAACCAAAAACTGTTTGAAGAACATGAACACTTCTGACTTTGCCTTCAATGGATATACCCATGCATGCCTAGAAAAATCATCAATGAAAGTCATGAGGTAAAGATAATTCCCAAAAGAAGGTGTCTGCATAGGACCACAGACATCACTACGTACAAGCTGCAATTTCTGAGTAGCCCGAACTGAACCATCTTTAAGAAAGGACAAATGCTGCATTTTTCCCAAAATACAGCCTTCACAAACATTTTTTCCAGGTGCCTCAAGTTTGGGCAAAGATGTTGAGAGCAGTATGGGCACCCAAGGACTGACTAGACAAGGAAGCCAGGGCACCCAAGGATTGACGAGACAAGGAAGCCAACGGAGAGAGTCAGAACAAGGTGAAGGAGTAAGTAGACAAAGCAGTCGACGCAAATCTGGCAGATAGGCCCTTCAATTTTTCCCAATCTACATCCTTTAACAGTGATTCTTATCACTAACAATCATTGTAAATACCATTTCATATTTTTGTAGCTCCATTTTGTGCAAGCCAAGGAGTCCTTGAGCTTGAGGAGCCTTAGAAGTACCTACGTATCAATTTTCGTATTTTTTAGACTCCGTTTGAGCCCTCAAATTGGCCCTGGAACCTAATTTTTAACTAGGCCGGACACTAGGTCTGGACAGGGCCAAAAGCTAGTCAAAAACTATAAAAAGAGCTAGAGAGCTCATTTTTGAGGGTAGATTGTAATTGAAATGAACTTGTAAGAGCATTTTGAAAGTAATCTAAAAAGCTCCATTGATTCTCACTCTTTGCCTTGCCTTGTGTGCGCGTGTGTGTGTATGTGTGTGCATGCTTGTGTGCTTCTCACTCACGCACTTGTGCCGCCACTTGCTCGAGGTCTTCATACCATCCTCACGTCTTCCCGGATTGACATTAAAGGAGGTGCTACTCATCATTGAGCTACACCAAATTTTGGCGCCGTTGCCGGGGATCGAGCTTTGAGGACGAGCGTGTGATGGTAAGACGTAGAGTTGACGCGTTGGAGTTGTAGGTATTTTCTTCACTCTCATCGATTTTCTTTTACTTTCTTTACCGTCTTCATTTCCATCATCATCATCACCACATACCACCTCCATATCCATCATCGCGAAAATTTCAGTTTTTTTGACTATATCCCCACCTCCACCTCATTTCCCTCATTTCACTTGTGAGAGAGAGCGAGAGAGCGAATTTGCATGTGTTGTTTTTGCATGTTTTCTGAGCTGTCTTGCAGGTACAGGTCACATCACCATCTCCAGCTTTCCGCGCAGGTACGGAACTCGACGAAGCTGTCTCGCAGTCGCCGCCCTCTGTCCATCGCGATTGACAGAAATTTTCACTTGTTGGTCAATCTGAGTGCACCACAGTGGACTAGAGACCCTGCACACCACATTCCCACTAAAATTTTTGAAAATCTTGCAAAATTCCTGTCCATCGCGATTGACTGCTCTGTCCATCGCGATTGACAGCCCTGTCCATCGCGATTGACAGCCCTGTCCATCGCGACAGACTGCCTGTCCATCGCGACAGACTGCCTGTCCATCGCGATTGACTCAACCCTCTGTCCATCGCGACAGACTGCCTGTCCATCGCGATTGACTCAACCCTCTGTCCATCGCGACAGACTGCCTGTCCATCGCGATTGCCTCAACCCTCTGTCCATCGCGACAGACTGCCTGTCCATCGCGATTGACTCAACCCTCTGTCCATCGCGATTGACTGAAGTCTCTGTCCATCGCGACAGACTGCCTGTCCATCGCGATTGATTGAATTGGGTGTCCATCGCGACCGACTGAATTCTCTGACCATCGCGATTGACTGAGTGTCCATCGCGATTGACAGCCCTGTCCATCGCGATTGACAGCCCTATCCATCGCGATTGACAGCCAATTTTAGCCAAAATTTTTAAGGTTTGTTAATTGAAAAATTGGGCTAATTTTGGTCACAAATATTATACTCTTGAGCACTTGGGGAAGTCTTAGGAAAACAACTTGGGGAAAACCTGTTGCACAGTGATCCTGTTTGAACCCTGTCGTAACCCTAGAACCCTGAACAGTCACAACTTTTTCATACGAGATCCATTTTTTGAGCGCTAGGGCTTGTTGGAAAGCTCGTAGCATATACTACACGCCCTCAACTGTTTTTTATAAAGATAATGCATTGATTTTTAGATAGGGTATTTTGAAGTTGACCATACCCAGGGGGATCAAAGTCAGGGGTCTGTAGAATTATTTTCCTAAAAGTCAGAATACACATGTGTGTTTATGTTACATGAATGAAAGTGGTTGGTTTTGTCCTTTGAATATAAGCATTGAGCTAACCGTGGGTCTTTTATAGGTCATTTGAGAGCAGCTGAGAGCGTACAAAGCAAGGTTTCTTTGCAAGCTTGAGAACCGGGTTCTTGAGCACCATAAAGCAAGGGATCAACAAGTAAGGTTGGATTATTCTCAACTCCCTCTGTCAATTCCTAGCTCAAGCTAAGAACGAGTAGAGATAGGAGTAAGTCAGGGCGACGATAGGCAGTTATCAAGTTGAAGACTATTAAAGAACTCAAGTTCAAGCTAAAAACTTAGTTACTGTACTGTCGATAACCTAAAGGAAAAGAACCTAACGAGGAACGATCAATTGCAAGTGCGAAACAACATTCAAACATTCCTGACGACGTGATATCAGACAAGACCATAAACACAATAATTAACTAAAAAGAATCAAGTGACTGGTACCAATTGATTGGCAACGAGGTTGTACTCTGAAAAAAAAAAAAAAAAAAATTTGGCTAATCAGTTAGGCATATGAACCTTAGATCAGGACGACACCTAGCACGAGAGAGACAAAGCCTTAGGTCTTCAGAGGCTAGTGTCAATCACACTGCAAGGTCTTGGGCCCAGCAGTTGAGCCACCACTCATACTACCCTAGCTCTGAGACTAGTGAGTCAGAAATGTCTCAAGGCATGGAGAGACCTACGGGAAGTTCAGGTGTGCCTTATTTGTACAGGGTAGAAGGCCCTTACAAAACACAGCTGGAATATCTTAGGACCAACCGACTAGGTGCTAGCATCTATGAGGACGGCCTAGGAAGATCGGTGGTCCAGATTAAAAACCCTGACCAATCCATTGGACTAGAGCACCCAGCTGTCAAGTTTGAAAATGGTGCATACCTGGACAAAGAAGGAACTATATATGTAGTCACTAGTCACCCTGATAGGACAGATGACTTTGGGAACGTAATCTCAGAAGCGGACTTAGGGGACCTGGAACAAGGGAACATGGGTGCAGAACCTAGAACCCCTCGAGGTAAATCAGTTCTCACTAGGATTATCACGCCTGAATGGGTCCCCCAAGACAACAAGAGCATAGAGTTGCTCCTCAATCGAGAAACTGATGAAGCCTTTTGGAGGTATAAGTCTAATCAGCCAACAGACATAGGAAATATCATGATCTATGAGTTTAAGGATCCGGATAGCCCAGGCAGAGTGACCTATTTAGATCATGCTTCAGAACGGATCTTTGTGGTGACAGAAAACGATAGGCATGCTTACACTTGGAAGGGTGAATTTATTTTCCCCCAACCAAGATCAAATGTATCCTATGGTCACCCTGGGGCTGGAACTTCTCAAGCTCATGGTACGCAAAGAGACAGAAGTAGAGATAGACCAGAAGTAAGTTTTGCTAACCCAGTGGGCAGAGAAAGAACGAGAACGGAGACGAATAGGGTAGAACCTCCTGAGATGCATAGAGCCCACAGGAACCAGAGAAATGTAGATGGATTCCCTCTGCCGAGACCTAGAGAGCATGCAAGAACCTTGAGACCCACCCAGCTAGTTAAGTCCATGAAGAATTACTTTGATGGCACAGGAGATCCCTATGATCATGTGGCGGAGTTCAAGCAAGTCTTGAGAGCTGAACAAGTGGAGGATCTGTTCACGCAGTACAATGCCTTCGGTCTAACCCTTAGGAACACAGCACTTACATGGTTTCAGCCATTAGATGAGCGTCAGTTCAGGAGCATAGACCAACTCTTAGAGGCATTTATCGTAGAGTTCTCTAAAAGCGGCATAAGACACAATACCTCCTCATTGATTCACAGCTTCAAGCAAACCCCTCAAGAGACTGTGAGACTTGCAGGAAGAAGATTTAGACAATATCTTGAAAGGTGCCCTATTTCGGAGCTACCCACATCTGCTAAACAAGTAGCCTTATTCCTTGATGGATTGCTGAGTACGAAATTGAGATCCTATGTGTATCTGAAGGACCCTAGGACTATAGAAGAATGTGTACGCATGTGCATTGACATTGAAGATAACCTAGGAGAGGAACTAGAGCTTTCCAAAATCTACAAAGATTCAGATAGTGCTTCTAGTCACTCTTCCACACAATCCACATCAATTGAGGAACTCGCAGAGAAAGTGGCACAAAAACTAGGCGTCTCTAGCAAACAAATTCCTAGGTTTGCACCTGTGAAAAGATGCTATACTTGTGGTGGCGACCACATGGCGAATGTCTGCCCTATTATGGCTCAACCCCAAGTAAACCCTAGTAGCCAGTACTGCACCATAGAACGGAGATACACCAATCACACCGCACAAGATTGCCCATACAACAAGCAGGCAGTTAGGCAACCCTATCCGCAGCCCTACCAACAAGGCCGATACCAGAACCAAAATCCACCACCACAATATGCTAGACCCCAACAAACCTACCAACCACAATATCAAGCCCAACAGAGACCCCAACCGGTACTAGCTCAACAGCCTCCCAACCCCGCTAATGTGATTCCAGTGAAGTATGCTGTTGCAGAAGAAAACCTGAATAGGGCCATAGTACCAGTAACCCCATTGATCTCGGAAAGTGACCCAAGTGACCATAGCTTTGATTCTACACATGTCGATAGTCCCCAAGCTTACTACATGCAGTCTCCAGAACATGGTGAGTCCTACTATAGTGAAGAACCAAGTGAACCTAGTTGGGAGTCCGATTACACGAACGTCATGTATGCAAACCCCAACCCTAGGCCTCAACCTAGGCAGGTACGACCACCCTTTCCTAGAGGACCATGCTACCGATGTCAGGGGGATCACTTCATTCGTGATTGTCCCTTACCTCCACCTCCACAAAATCAGTCCGTGACGATCCAAGGCTTTTGCCAAGATTGTGGAAAAGAGCATCTCTTACGAGATTGCCCAAAGAACCCCAATAACATGCCAAAAATCACTCCTATCAATGTGATTGGGTTGGTTGTGGATGCCTCAGGAAGTGTCACTTCCACTGCACCAGTGCAGGTGGTTACTAGAGCTCAGGCATTGCAGCAAAACCAAGAGGCAAGCCAGGAAAAGGGCCCAGAGGCTAGTGAAACCGAGAGCGTGACAAAGAAAAGGACTAGAGCGTGGAAAGATAGTCGAGAAAGAATGAAAAGACAATGGGCAAAAAAGATAAACGAACTTGAAGAAAGCATAAGAGAAACCAAAGCGAGGATAACTGAACTCACAGCTCCAACTCCCTCTCACATTACCCCGCCTCCACCACTCCCACCTCCATCTAACCCACCACTTCCCCCACCGCCTCATCAAATCCCACCACCCCCTAGAGTAGGATCAGTCCTAGCTGACCCCACTCCCGAGGACCTTAATATGATGCTTAAAGCATATCAGGCCAGAATCCAAGAAGGGCCAACCATCACCGATCATGAAAAGTGCTACCCTAGAGCCGAGCTAGAGCTTGAACGAACTAAGATTTGTGCCAAAATGGTGGAATTGGCTCAGACCATGTTTGAGGCCAGCCGCCTATTTAACATTTCTAGTTCAACTAAGACGCAGTTACACTTTGATGGACTGCTGGAAAGAATAGAGAAGTTAATTGCACAATCAGAGAAGGAACCTGCCCCTCAACGAAAGGAGAGGGCAAGAGAACTGATAAGCCAGCCTCTTCAGGAAGCCCATGTGCCTCCTCAAGAAGCTTATCTTCCCCCCCAAAAGTCACATGAGCCTCCCCCGAAAGCTTATGTACCTCCACAGATGACCCACACTCCTTCTCAGAGAGCGCATGAGCCTGTTCGGAAAAGTAATAGAATAAGTAATCCTCCCCACGAAGCTTGTGCTCCAGCCATCTATGGGAACAAGGAGAGAGCCAACGATAGAATAAGCCCTCCTTCCCAGGTTGCTTATGTGCCTAATTCTACGGAGCCAGACACTTCTTCTTCTATGAATCGGTTTGCACCAGACTTCCTACGAGAGATTCAAGAAGATAAATGGGATAACGAAAGTGAGGTCGCCCCTCCATTTGAACTTGTGGATGATGCACACGACCAATTCCCACAAGACATCCCATCCATTTACGGGGAACATGAGAGTACTCAGTCTAATGAGAGATTGGACTTTGAGTCTAATTCCATACAGGAGCTACCCCACTTCACAGGCCCATGGGAAGCAAAGTCCACATGTATGAGAGCACCCACAGTCATGGGAAGGAACGACGACTCAGTCATACCAAGGAACACGGAGGTAGTAACGAACACCAAGGTGCAACGCGATCTCACTTTGGAAGAACTGACTGAAGAAAGACCGAACATGCGAAAATATGTAGCCAGTCAGGTAGCTGAAGTTGCAAAACCTCATTCCCGGGTAGGATCCCATAGGACAGTGCCAGAAATTCCTTTGGATAAGATAGGAGATATGTGTGAAGGTGAAGAAGGGAACACCTATCTTCCCATTACCTACCAGGACTACACCACTAAGGCAATTTTGGACTCAGGTGCAGGAGTTGCAATTGCCACTACTTCCCTTTGGAAGCGTTGGGGCAAGCCGGCACTCAGGCCAACGAGGATGAAATTGCAGATGGCCGATGGTCACATAGAGAGACCCCTAGGATTGCTAGAAGGAATAACTCTCACCACTTGTGGTGTCGAGTTTGAACATACCTTTGCCATATGTGACTTCAGCAAAAATCATGCCTATGAGATGATTTTGGGAAGACCATTCATGCGACAGTTGCAAGTGGTACAGGATTGGGGAACCAATTCTTTGTACCTGCAGCACTTAGGTGTTACAACCAAAGTCAATCTCAAGGATTATTCTCATAGAGATGTCCCTCCTATCCAATGGAATCCCATCCATAGAGCCAAAGATGATACAGAATCTGTGCATTCCATAGGATCAGGATCCTCCTGGATGCACGAAGACACTCACTTATGGATGTGCAAAGTAGCAGTGGAGGAAGAGAAGAGAGAAAAGGCCAGAGAAATAGGTGCAAACGAAACCCATAGACCCATTCAAGACCCAGCCTATGCACCTGTAGTTTTTCCAGACGAGGAATTTGAACCCCATGGCTGGGCAGAAATTTTAGCAACAATGGACGTAGCCATCAATGAAGAACAATGGACACCTCACTGTGATGAGGATGGCTATGATATTTCAGTCTTCTCCATTGAGCCAATCATGGGAGAGGCAGTGTTAGAAGAATGCGAACCGAGCCCTGATGCATTTGAGGATGCAAGTGACTCCGATCTAGAGTCAATCATTATGGACCCTCCATTTGCATCAGATGAAGAATATTTCCATGAAGTGGAATTTCAACCCCAGAGGCATGGAGAGGTTACAAATGATGTAAGATTAGCAACACATATGACCGCAAAGGAAGAAGGAAAGAACCGAAAGAAGAAAGAAGTCTCACCAGAGGAGGAAGAATCTTTGTTTGAGGTCCCAGAAAATTTTAAGAAGTATGAGATAGATGACAGGAGAGTCATGATAAGAATGCCTAAACGAGAGGCACAATCGGGAGAGGCCTATGATAACAAAGAAACCACCAAGAAAATAGTAGTGGCCATAGAAGAAGGAGAGGAGAGATGCACGTATATAGGCCATGACCTGACAGAAGAAGAAGAGCACGAATTGATTGCCTTGCTAAGAGAATACAGAGATGTATTCGCTTGGAGTTACAAGGATTTGAAAGGGGTTGACCCGGACATATGCTCGCACACCATCCCCATGACCTCAGATGCCAAACCCTCCAAGCAAAAGCCTTATACATATAACGATAATTACGCTGCTAAGATCAAGGAAGAGATAGATAGACTGGTCGAAGCTGGATTTATCTATGAAATTGAGCACACTGAATGGGTATCCCCCATCGTAGTGGTGCCCAAGAAGAATGGCAAACTGCGTGTGTGCATTAACTTGAAAAAGGTTAATGCCGCCACAATTCGAGATAACTATCCGCTTCCCATCACAGAGCATCTCTTAGAAAGAGTGGCAGGCAAGGAAGTGTACAGCTTCCTTGATGGATTTTCGGGCTACAATCAAGTAGCCATAGCTCCAGAGGATCAGCATAAGACAGCCTTTGCCACAGAATGGGGCATTTTTGCTTTTAGAGTAATGCCATTTGGGCTTACCAACGCACCAGCTACCTTCCAGAGGCTGATGTGCCATGTGTTTAAGGAGTTCCTAAGGAAGAGTTTAGAAGTCTATGTGGATGATCTTTGTGCTCATTCCAACGTTAGACAAACCCATATTCCTGAACTCAGGCAAATCTTTGACAAATGTAGAGAATATCAAGTCTGCCTGAACCCAGAAAAGTGCGTTTTTATGGTCAGGCAAGGCAAGATTCTAGGACACATAGTGTCAAAGAATGGCATATCTACTGACGAAGAAAAAGTGAGAGCCATAGCGGAGTTACCTAGGCCAAAGAATGTCAAGGAAGTACAAGCTTTCATGGGGCATTGTGGTTATTATCGACGATTTATACATATGTATGCTGTCATTGCAAAGCCCATGTACGGACTCCTGACTAACTTTGAGTGGACGGATGAATGCGAGAATTCCTTCCAGGAGCTTAAACGAAGATTGTGTTCAGCACCAATCTTGACCACACCAGATTGGAATAAGCCATTCCATGTTCATGTTGATGCATCCAATTATGCTATTGGATGTGTGCTTGCACAACCTACTGGTGAAGGTAATATGGATCTTCCAATTGCCTATGCTAGTAGACAATTGAATGCGGCTGAACGGAATTACACCACTACAGAGCGCGAAGGATTAGGTATGGTATATGCGGTTAAAAAGTTTAGACATTATTTGCTTGCAAATAAGTTTAAATTTTTTACGGACCATCAGGCATTGTTGTACTTAGTAAACAAGACATGCAATACAGGAAGATTAGTGAGATGGTTTCTCTTGCTAATGGAATATGATTTCGAGGTTGTGGTAAGAAAAGGTAGGACTCACTTACGAGCAGATCACCTCTCTAGGCTCACATCGGGAGAAGCCCCACAAGGAGTGTCAGATGACCTTCCTGATGCTTACTTGTTTAATTTGGAAGTTGTACCGCAGTGGGCTAAGCCATTGGTACCAGTATTGACGTACGGGCCTAGCCATCCAGTGGTAAACACACGGAATAGAGAGATTGTAAAAGCCCAAAAGTATCACATCATGGCAGGAAGCATGTACAAGCACACAGATCAAGGGATCTTGGCTTGTTGCGTAGAAGAGGATGAGTATGCTAAATGGTTGCAATTAGCACATGTAGGTGCGTTAGAGCAACACCATTCAAAGCAACGAACTTTACAGACTCTGAAGAGATTCGGAGTACATTGGCCAACTATGGAAGCGGATGTCCAAAAGTTGTGCAAGGAATGCCCAATCTGTTGCACTAAACCACCTGTGGAACATGCCACTCTCTATCAAGTCTCCATTGCGCCAGATTGGAGTGAACCTCTAGTATCATTCTTGAGGACAAACACATTCCCTCCAGACATGACTCTAGCTAGGAAAAGGAGTTTAGAACAAGAAGCCCAGGATTATTCACTCATTGGTGATAATCTATATAAGCGTGGTAAGGATGGTTATCTGAGGCTATGTGTCCATGAAAGTGAGTATCTTAAGATCTTAGAAACTGCTCACCAAGGTGTAGCAGGAGGACACTTTGGACCGGATCGGGTGATCAAGGCAATCCTATTTGCGGGCTTTTGGTGGCCTACCCTTCACATGGATGCACATACCTATGTGAAACGGTGTGATGTCTGTCAGAGGACTCAGTATCCTATACGCAAAGATGAGATGCCACTGAAACCTATGATGGGTGGACGTGCATTTTCTAAGTGGGGAATAGACTTCGTAGGTCCTATTAATCCCCCAGCCAAGGGTTCTCATGCGGAATACATCATTGTTGCAACAGATTATCTCACCAAGTGGGTAGAGGTAAAAGCTACGACAAAGAACGATGCTCAAACAACGGCCAAATTCTTGTTTGAGAATGTATTCACGAGATATGGGCTACCTATAGAGCTTGTAAGTGATAGAGGCACTCATTTCTTGAATGAAGTGATTGAAAATCTACTCCAAGAATTCTTGGTAATACACAAGAAGTCTGCCCCATATCACCCTCAAGCTAATGGTCAAGCTGAGAGCACTAATAAGATTTTATGCAATGTACTGACGAAATTAGTGAACACTAAACGCTCTGATTGGGACAAACAGCTACACCATGCTGTTTGGGCATACCGAGTGGCCTACAAAACGGTACTCCAAGCCACTCCCTTTCAGATGGTATTTGGCCAAAACGCTGTGCTACCCTTGGACTTCCTGATTCCTACATTGAGAGTAGCACAAGAGCACGAATGGACAGGTCATGAACTCTCTTCTAGGATCTTTGACCTTGAACGATTAGGGGAAACAAGACTAAGAGCCGCTGCAGGAATATATGCCGCCAAGAAGAGACAGAAGGCATATTTCGATGCCCACGTGAAGGATAAGGGTTTGAAAGCAGGAGATCTAGTCTTAGTCTATACACTAAAACAACACGCGAGGAAGCTAGAAAAGAGAGGCTACGGACCTATGACCATCAATAGGATCTCCACGAGTGGAGCAGTACAATTAGCCACGTTAGAGGGTGATGTTCTCCCTAATTATATTAGCGGATGCAGAGTCAAGTTGTATCAGGAACCCCTCACGGAGGAAATGCTCAGCCGACTCAACACTGCTAAGAAACGCAAAGAGGAAGAGAAGCGAATTAGAGAAGAAGCTCAAGCAGAAGCTTTAGAACGCATCAGAAGAATGAAATTACGAAGGCAAGGTAGAGAGCAGCCTAGGACAGATGACTATGCAGACCAAGGATATCATATGGCAATGTGTGAAGTTGCAGGAACCAGCTCACCTAGGATAACTGATCGACGTCCTTTCGTAACCCTAGAAATAGGACAAGAAAAGAGTGCAAGGACTGTAAAAGCCTTGATTGACTCAGGTGCCGCCACTAGTGCTGTTAGAGCGTCTTACTGTCAAGAGTTACAGTTAACTATCAATCCTGTGGAAGCATATCTCATAGGATTGGGAGGCGTGGAAACCCCTTGCATGGGCGAGGTGGAACTTCCCCTCTACATTCATGATGAGGCAATGACAGTTAAAGCACTAGTGTGTCAAGATGAGGATCTCACTGAACCTCTTGTCTTGGGTCAAGACTGGATCTATGACCAAGCAGTCAACTTAAACCTAAGAAGTGGACTCCTTCACGTATGGGTCAATCATAGTCGAATTACAATAGAGTTGGATAAAGGAACACTCAAGGAACTAGGAAAGGCACAGACTCCTGGTCCCTCCAGGGGTACACATGAAGATGACCATGCTGTTCTTGTTCAAAACCCTGTGTTGCAGAGGAATGATAATTGCAAAAAAGGAGTCAGGGATGCAACGGAACTCCCTTCTTTTCCAAAGGCCAGAAGGAGGCAACAACCAAAGGTGGAGCAAAGGCAAAAGAAGCAGAGTACTACCTATGCCGGACATCAAAAGAACCTGCGCAGCAGAATGTCCCAACAAGTGAACCAAGTGTGGGTGCGAAAAGGCGAACACCCGGTTGCAACCACGCCAACCGCACCGGCAAAGCCTCTTATTAGTAACCAACAACACGTCACTAATAAGAAGTCTTTCGGAAATTCTGCTGCTAAAGTGAAATCTATTTGGGTGCCCAAAAGGTCGATGAAGGCTAGCCCACAATCAAGACAAATTTGGGTGCCTAAGGCTTGTTTGCGGGCTCAGATAGCCATACCAAGAACACACCCTACACAGCATGATCCATTCACTCGCACAGCCCACATCCACTCATTTTCAACACCAAGGCACATGAACACGAACAGAATCAGTTGTAAATGGGCCCCTAAAAGGCCTCAGGTTAAAGCTGACACACCCATAAAGCTCCCGAGAATCTCTACGGAACCACGAGTAAAACCCATCCACTGCCTTTGGCAGCCCAAGACTTGTAACAAACCCCCTGACCCTATTGTAAATCCATGACCACCTACTAACCGCTTCTCATCATTTCGCTTAAGCTCTTAGGTCTACCTAACTCCTAACTACACACACCAGCACCGAGCACTTATTAACTACTAACCACTCCAGAACTTTAAGTTAATATTGTAATGAGGGACACCATGTCATTTTTGTGTCCATTGCAATGTTAACGTTGATTCATATATTCTCACAGAATCAGCTGCGACATTTTCAACATGGCGGAGGCAGCAGGAACTAGCTCTCACACAGAAACAAACCCGCAAGTGGTGGACTTGGACAGTTTACCTGTTTTGCCTGAGACAGTTGAAAGACCAGAAGAATTGCAGGCCGTCAAAATCATACCTATTGCAGACCCTCCGCGTGGCCACACCATGCCCGTGGGAAAGACTTCACACTGGTTTACCGAGGTAGCAGGACCTTTGGGGGAAGGAACGTATCTATGGGAATCAGAGTTGGACTACAATGGAAAGCAAGGCAGATACCATTTCTTTACAAGAGAATTTGAGAAGTTACAAAATGCGGAAAGTCTACGTCCGATATGGGAAAAAGCCGGATTGAGTGCCTATTTCAGTGCCCGACTCCCAAAACCTGACTTCATGCGATGCTACTATCTCATCAACACCTTGACTCCAAATCCGAACCCAAAAGGTGCAAGCTCATTTGTGATTCCATCTCTGACAAAGGGGAATGAGCTCAAGAGGTTTAGACTATCAAACAATTTGGTGAGAGAAGCTCTGGATATGCGCGGCATGCATATTCCTACAGAAAAGGAAACCCTAGTACCGGATTACATGAAGAATCGAAGTCTCACCAAGCTCAAGGACATGGTATCCATGACGCCTAATATTGCCATACACCTTCGCATGTGCATGCAACACTTTGCTTTCCCGGCGCAGGATAGATTCACCATGCCGCACAAGAAGATTTGGTTTAGCCTGTATCTGGCAGAAACACAGAGCCTCACCATCAACCTACCCCACTGGATAATTGATCAGATACACTTAGCTCACAAACGCTGGCCGCGGAAACAGGTTTTATATGGTTGCTGTGCTCTGACAAGAATCATTTATAGGTGTTTGGCTTATGACATTCCAATCCAACGAGCCCTGATGTGGAATCGGGTAGAGCAGTTCCGAGGCAGGACATCCACTGGACCCCCTTCTAAGAAGATGAGAGGCACGGTCCAAGTCCCATGTGCTTAGCCACGTGGAGCCACCCTAACACCAGAGGTCACCCCGCCACCCCGAAGAGTCCGACCATTCACACTCCGGCTTCCAAGACGCAGCACCGATGGTTCCACGTTGCTATTTCCTCCCATCCCAACGGATCTCGAATTTCCTAGTGGTGCAGCTTTGGAAGAACTCACTAATGAAGACTTCGAACAACTACTACAAGATGTCGAGCTGGAGACAGCAGAGGCACAACAAGCGGAAAATGTACAAACGCAGGCCACAACCTCCCAAGCCCCCGTCACCCCTGTTGAAGTGGAGGAAGAAGATGACGGAGATGAAGAACAGGAGGATGATGAGGAGGAGTATGATCAAGAGCACCAAGAGGAGCAACAAGAAGTGCCAGAACTTGTTGGTGCACCTGCATATACAGCTCAACTACGAAGGCTATACGACACTATCAAAGCAGTACAAGAAAGGCATCAGCTCTCTCTGGTATCAGGCCAAGCTTTGATGCAAGAAATGCTATCAAATGAAGGAGTGGACCAACATTTCATTGACACCCTCAAATTAGTGTCAGACTCTTTAGGAGTTCCAGAGGCTGTCCACACCGCAGTCCGCCAGTCCGTAAGGTATGACAAACGCAGAGTGGACACGTTACCACGAGCAGGTAAGACTATCAAGATACCCGTCACAGAACCAGAAGTACCTATTGAGACCACAGCCACTCCCACAACCACCACTGACCTCTCCGCTGAAACCTTCGTTCAGACATCACCCATCTCACCCCAGCGTCCTCCATCACCACCTTCTCCGCCCCCGCCACCACCTCCCACCTTGGAAGAAACGACAGTCATCACCTCTACCTCCACTTATAATCCATCCTCATTCAAATCATTCTCATTTCGAGAACCCACCTCACAAGACACCCTCTTCTCCTTCGTCACCAATCCCTTGTACACTTCGTCCCATCTATCCGCTGAACCCATGACTGGCCATCCCATAATTACCAGCGTAGTTGGAAACCCAGCACCCATGGAAGGAACCCTGTGTTTCTCGACCTACCCCCCAATACGAGTACCTCCATTCCATAACCCTCACTTCCCAGCTGGCCCCTACACCTCTTTCAACCGGACCTCACCACCACAATACCCGTCCTTTGTGGAGCAGTTCTTCCGCTCTCCCATGTTTCAAAGCCACCTTCCTCCGATGTTCGCAACGACATCAATTTACACGGACACCACACTCACTTCACCTACCATACCCACCTATATGGTAGCCCCTGCACACACCACCTTGTCTGATCCAATGGACATTTCACCAACCACAGCACCTCTCCCCACGATTTCCCCACCTTCCCCTCCCTTGCCCCCCACCTCACCACTCACATCAGTGGCACACACAGCATTCACTACACCCCTACCCAATCCCACCTCCTCTGCATTTCAAACTATTTCCCTTGCATCTCATAATGTAAATAGTACGTTCGACACATTACTTCAGTGTGCACATCAGCTACAACAAGACTTCCATCAATTAGAAGAACGCAATGCTACCCTCCAGGCAGAATCTCAACGTCTCCAAGCTAGAGTCACCACTATTGAGGCTGACTACCTGACGCTCCTAGACGAGCATACCACACTACAGCAAGCTCACTCCGAATTGGAATCAAAGGCATCAACTGTAGATGACCAAGCAGTTAAGGAGCTAGAAACAGTGCTTCAAGCGCAAATGATATCTAATGCCACACTCAGACGCAACATTGGGCTATTAAGGAAGCATATGGCCGCAGCACTAGAGGAGAACAAACGACTTCAACAACAAAATCAAGACAACTTTGAAGCGGCTATGGAAGGAACAGTAGGAGCGACCATTAGCCCTACCCGATATAGAGCAGTTCCATCAGAAGACATCCGCATCCTACTTGAGGAGCATGCAAATTTCCTGGAGTCATATGAAAAACTAGAGACTGAATGTGCCGATCTAAAGAAACAGTTAGCCAGTGCACATCCTGCTCAACAGGAGCCGGTAATCTTGCAACAATCTACAGAAGAAATGGAGACCCTTCGGAAACAGGTGGCAGAACTACAAGCACGCCTCCTACCATATGAACGACCCCCCTCGCCCATTGAAGAACCAGAACCTGAAACAGTAGTGGAAATCCCTGTCGAGGACAGCTACGAAGAGCCATACGAGCCTATGCCGACGCCTGGTGGTCGAACTACAGAAGAAGGACAAGACACGTTAGAAATTCAAGTTCCAGATTGGGTCAGAAGGGTCGAGAAAGTGGGTAAGACACATGATGATCGTGTGGCCGTGCAAATGCAATCTCTCACGAATCTGGAAGAAACGGTCCTTCGGTCTTCCTACTTTCAACAATTATCCCATCAACGGTTAATCACAACATCAGAATCGCAATACATGCCTTATTTTGTCTTACTACATGATTATAATGCAGAAGTCAAAAGACATACAGGGAAGGAGCCCACATTCGCTACTCAATTTGAGATAGGGGATTTACCGACCGATGCACGTGCTGGCTCGATTTTCCAACCTAATTGGCGTGCACGTTTACTCACCGATTACCCAGAGATGATGAGTACCTGGGCTACCATGCCACTCTATATCAAGTATAATCCATGCTATTGTCCAGTGGTACGTCGCAGATCCTGGCAAGCATTTGCAATCAAGGTACGCAACAATAAAGAGTGCTCGGCTTGGGTTAACTACCCGTATTTTGCTCCACCTCGAGGACCTCCAACCGTAGCCTACATGATATCAACTATTCGGCACTGGTCCGCACGCCTAAACAATGTACCTGATATAGCAGCAAAAATGTGTATGAAGATATTTGAACTCATGACCATTGTCTTCAAAACCTTTCGGAATGTCCAAGCTCCATACATCTCCGCTCCTGGATTCGCTCAAGGCAACAAGGATTTAGTCTACGACATGAGCCAAACCCCCTCGGTCACTGTTATCTTTGCTTGGCATGCACGAATCAAGTACTTGCCCGCATGCTTCAAGCAAACATTTGAGGAAATGTTCTCTACGGGCTTCTGGGAATACAATTCCGAAATTTTCATTCCCAGACCCACACATTTGCTACATCTATTCGCAGTAGAACAAGCGATCCATGCAGATCAGTTACGTCTGCCACATCCGGATGTTCCAGGACCAATCGATTGGGATCGTATGATGACAGATTTGGCCAGAGGACTACGCTTACAAGAACATCAGCTTGCCACTCAGGTTGTGGAATATTACATCCAACACCCCCAGCAACAAGGGTCTGTCAGGGACGACAGACGCGAGAGAGGGGGGGGTGTTGAGAGCAGTATGGGCACCCAAGGACTGACTAGACAAGGAAGCCAGGGCACCCAAGGATTGACGAGACAAGGAAGCCAACGGAGAGAGTCAGAACAAGGTGAAGGAGTAAGTAGACAAAGCAGTCGACGCAAATCTGGCAGATAGGCCCTTCAATTTTTCCCAATCTACATCCTTTAACAGTGATTCTTATCACTAACAATCATTGTAAATACCATTTCATATTTTTGTAGCTCCATTTTGTGCAAGCCAAGGAGTCCTTGAGCTTGAGGAGCCTTAGAAGTACCTACGTATCAATTTTCGTATTTTTTAGACTCCGTTTGAGCCCTCAAATTGGCCCTGGAACCTAATTTTTAACTAGGCCGGACACTAGGTCTGGACAGGGCCAAAAGCTAGTCAAAAACTATAAAAAGAGCTAGAGAGCTCATTTTTGAGGGTAGATTGTAATTGAAACGAACTTGTAAGAGCATTTTGAAAGTAATCTAAAAAGCTCCATTGATTCTCACTCTTTGCCTTGCCTTGTGTGCGCGTGTGTGTGTATGTGTGTGCATGCTTGTGTGCTTCTCACTCACGCACTTGTGCCGCCACTTGCTCGAGGTCTTCATACCATCCTCACGTCTTCCCGGATTGACATTAAAGGAGGTGCTACTCATCATTGAGCTACAAAAGAGGACACCATTTCAGATTTCTGCAGGCGTAGCAAACTAGCAAAATTCAGATGACCAAAGTGTGCATGCCAAATCTTTGCATCTGCCTGAGAATCATTTACTACACATGCCAAATCATTTACAGATCTTCATAGTCTATGCGCTTATACAACCCACGACATAAAATGCCAGAAGCAATAATCACATCGCCATTTGACAGATCATGAACTGTACACCTATCATCAACAAATTTCACAACCAAACCAATCTTGGCTAATGCAAAAACTGATAACATGTCCTTCTTGATCCCTGGCACAAATAAAGCATCTGACAAAGTGAAAAAACTACCATCAGCGGTAGTCAAAATGATTTTACCAACTCCCATAACAGGATAAGAGGAGTTGTTGGCACATGTAATAGTATTCCCTATAGGGGCAAGCTCGAGTGAAGAGAAGAAACTACGCTGCGAGGTAATATGTTTGGTGGCCCCAGTGTCAAAACACCAAACATGTGAGTCTACTGCAGACGTGCACTGCTCATGAGAAGATGGGTCAAAACTGTAGACAGTAGTAAACACCCATTCTTCTTCCTGCACAAGATTAGTAAACTCTATTTTTGGTGTAGAGGCCTCTGCCACAACCATTCTAGCCTCTTTCTTATTTGCCTCTTTATTAGCCAGTTTTGGATAGTTCTTTATGATATGATCATTCCCTTTACAGTACTTACAAAACAATTTCTGCTTTTCTGATTTCTTCTCATCTTTATCTTCCTTCTTGGAATGTGCAAAATTAGAAAATTTTTGCTTACTAGTTGAAGAGCTCCACTTTCCTTTGCCTTTCTGACTAGCCAAGAAAGCTTGATCTGCAACTCGCATAATGGACCTCTTCTGCCTAGACTGATCTTCCTGCAACAGAACAGAGACTAACTCCTCAAATGATAAGGCATTTGGATTGCCTTTCATCATCAACCGAAGAGTAGAAGCAAAACTCTGATATGAATCAGGAAGACCATTCAGAACGGTTTGCACAAGTGAGCTATCTGGTATAACCTCATCAGCATAAATCAAGTGTTCCTTCAAGTCTTTGATCTTCGTTAGGAAACTGTCCATAAAATCACCTTCATTCATGTGCTCACTCTCCAATTGTTTTTGGAGGTAAGCAACATGAGCCTCATTCCTAGCTTGGTACAATGTGGTAAGTCTATCCCAAGCATCCTTAGCTGTTCTGCAAGAGCGAATGTGAGGAATAATGGCACGTTTGACAGACAAAGCTATCAATGCATGTGCCTGGGCATCTCTACCATCCCAGCAAATTTGCTCTACAGTAGGTGCAACAGAAACCACAGCATGAACAGGAATATGCAGAATATCATCATCTTCAACACCTTCTGTATCAGCTTCAATACCTGCAGTTGTAACAGTTGCAGGTTTGATAGGACGTTTTTTGACACCCTGCACAATGTTCCACAGTCCTTTTGCAACCAACACATGTCGCATCATATAAGCCCATAACGGGTAGTTGGTACCATCCAACTTATCCTCAATAGCCAACGTACGGAATACATCACTGCTTTCAGCCATGGTCGGTGACTAAAATACCTTGATGCAGAAAATTGATTGTATCTCAAAAATTCAAATGAACAGAACTGCCGAGACAAATTCTGCTAGACCTGTAGTAGACTTCGAGACGCTTATATTGGCGAACAAAAACTGGTATATACCTTCGGCACAAAAAGACAAAATAGCCTACACGAGCACTATGATAGTGCATTCGGAGGCCAAAACGAGCTTAGATCACGATTTTGGCACCAGAAAGCGAAGCAATTTTGATCTCGAAAACACGCTGAGTATACCAAAATTCGTGCAATTCTAAGACTGCAAACGGAGGAGTGTCGAGGGCACCCTAGATGAAGCGAGGACCTGCTCTGATACCAATTGTTGGAGTTAGATGTCTGTGAAAGCACGTGAACAGCACAAGGAAGAAGAAGAAGCTTGGAGCACAACACACAATACTAAATGTATTACTAGACAATGTACAAAGATAAGTAGCCCAGTAGGGCAATAGGCATATATACAAGCCGGGGAAAAAAAACCTCCTAAAGAGGGAAAAAAGTGCCCCGCTAGTCCTAGTGTGTCCACACACATCACTACCTAAATATATCAACAAGCACTCCTATGGAGGTAAATAAAAAATTAAGTATTCATGAAGGTGATGTGCTTGAAAATTTTGCAGGATACCAAAGCATATTTGGAAGCCTAAACTATGCTACATTAACAATGATTGATATTTCTTATGGAGTAAGTGTCTTAAGTCAATTTATGCACAAACCTAGAGCACCTCACTTGGAAGCTGCCAAGAGAATTTTGAAGTATCTTAAGAGTACTCAAAATCAAGGTTTATACTTTTCTTATACTTCAAATTTGGACATCAAAATATACTCAGATGCAGATTGGGCAGGATGTAAGGATGACAGGAGGAGTACCTCAGGTTATCTCTCTTTTGCAGGTGATAAGCCCATTTCATGGTCTTCCAAGAAGCAACCTACTATTGCTCTATCTTCAACTGAGGCTGAATACAGGGGCTTAGCAAATGCTACTCAAGAAGCCATATGGATCAGATTGCTATATGCAGATTTAGGACTACATCTTAACTCACCAATAATCTTTGGTGACAATACAAGTTCTTTACATCTTGCAGCAAATCCTATCTATCATGCTAGGACCAAGCATATAGAAGTCCACTATCACTATGTGAGAGAGAAGCTGTTGAGAAAGGGAATTCAATTGGCATATGTATCCACTAATATGCAATGTGCAGACTTATTGACGAAAGCACTTGATGGTATTAAACTTTGCAGGTTTAAAGCTATGACTCGATTGCAAGACATTCAAGAGGACTGATGAAGAAGACCAAGCCAAGATTTTTGGCTTGAGGGGGAGCTGTTGGTGCAAGTGCCAAGCCTTCACACTTGGCTAGGCATTAGAAGCATTATGTGCAAATGCTTGAAGACCCATATGAACCATGGCTTATGGTTTTTACCATTAATCTTTGTAAAAGTAATTTAAAATTTGAAGAATCTTGTAAAGCCTACAACTCATGGATTTTGGAAGAGATAAAGCTACGAATCAAATATCTCCTAAATAGATGGAGCACTTTTAGGTAAAGCCAAGTTTGAATTTGAATTCACACTTTGAGGCAAGGCATCTATAAAAGATGGTTGTAAAATCTCACAGGGTACCTCTCCATTCTAGAGCCTTTTAGTTGGTCAAATTATAGAGATTGTGTGGTTCACACTATAGCCTACACTTCTCACTATCATTGGGCATTATTCTTCATGCCAATGATCATGTAAAACATTGTTATATAATACATCTTATCATTGATTATTTCTCTTCTTCATCTCTACCATGTCACTCAGAATAGTTCTTGCTCATATCTTAGTCATTACTCCATCATTTTCAATGTTTTATGACTCATTGGAATGAGATCTAAGTCTAGTACAAGCTGACAAGTTTCGAAGGCATTTCATTTGGCTAATTGGGAGAAAAGCATCTCAAAACAGTCACTAGTCTTTCTCTACACATCTCCTAAAAAGTCGGGGGTAATGCTTTACTTGCTAAACTGATTGCTCTGTGTATAGTCAATCATTTTAAGTAATTCTATTTGGAATCATTAGCTCTTTAAGCTAGTTAGATACATTCAAAAGGAATTTTGCTAATTGCTACTATGTTGGGAGTACTGAGCTTAAGAACTGGCAGGTGTGTGAACCAAAATAACAAGTTTTTGATGACTTGTGACTTGTGAAGTTATCTGTTTTGGATTAATCATTACATGCATCATCTCCAAAGTACATAGGCACTTATTTAGCATCATTGGAAAGCTAAAAGGGCCTACAACCCAACTCTAAAGTAATATAGGGCTGCTATAGAGCAGGGATTAGCAGTACCAACTCATTTTTTGAGGTGTCCATCCATCTTTCCCAACATTGCTCACATCCTCTCTCAAAGGAGATAACACAAGAGGTAGCATGCTAGATAGATGGCAATGAACTCAATACACCACAACTCTGCCTACGAATTGGATAGGGAGAGCCCTTCCAAATATCAGTAGGAGTAATCTTAGAGCAACTTCATGTAGTGAACGAGGGAATCAGAGTAGTTATGAAAACTGTGGATGCAGTAGAGATAATCAATGTCCTTAGAAGTCGATGTTTCAAAGAATAGAAGTTCTCCCAATGCTCAGATGACATTCTATTGAAGCTAGGACTTCTATTTATGATGATGATCATCAATGTGCAGGCAAAGCAATACTAGGTTTCCTAGTAGTTGTACTTCCTAGTGAAACAATTTGCAAAGACACATGTGAATTGGGAAGAATGGATCTTCCACAAGATGAAGAAGGAGATTTGGAGAGTTTATAGAAGGACAAGTCGAGCAATGAATGCTACTCTAGATACTAAATTCAGAGTATTATTTTCTTTACTTGTTCCCGACAACCCTCTTTTCCTACCTAGAGAATGTAAAATTATCATGATAGGAGTGTTCCTGCAAGCCCTCAAAAAGCAACCCATGAAAAGAAAGTCAGTAGCCAGGACTTCTAATGATCAAGAGATAAGTGATAGGGATGCGGAGGAAGAAGCTTGGCAGAAGCAAGTGGAAGAAGATCATCAAAGAATTGAGACAGAAATTGCTAGGAAGTGAGGAGAGGACCAGAAAGCAGAAGAAGAAGAAGAAGAAGAAGAAGAAGAAGAAGAAGCGAGGAGGAAAGCAAAAGAAGAAGAAACAAGGAGGAAAGTAGAAGAAGAAGAAAGGCTCCGAAGAGCAAAAGCAGAGGCGGAAGCAGAATGACTCTGGAAGCAAAGAGCGGAGACAGAACAAAATGCGAAGAGTTCTCGGAAACTTCCGATACTCTCTACTTTTAGCTCCTCAAAACTTATAGACAAATGGAAGCAGAAGGATGGGAGAGTCAAGCTTCCACTAGTACAGTGCACTGATAACTTATATCCATGGATGTTCTTGCATGAGCCCTAGAAACCTAAGTATATTGGTGACATGGATAGGGCCATCCATTGGAAAACATTTCATATGGAAGAATTACAAAAGAAATATCAGTCTTTAGTTGAGCAGAAACAAGAATGGTTAGAAGAAAGGAAAGTTATGGATGCCAAAATCATCCACCTAAGGGCAAAATGGGATGAACTCCACAATAACCCAGCCAATAAGGACAATGTTGCTCTGTGGAATTCTATCCACAAGGAGCAAGAAGATTCGATCTCTGTGCATTCTAAAAGTTCATCTGAGACATCCTGGATGCATGAAGATACTCATTTGTGGATGTGCAAGGTCGCAAAGGAAGAGGAGAAATGCCTAAAAGCGAGAGAAAAAGGAACTTCTCAAGGAGATAGACCAATTGGAGACCTAGCCTATACACCGATGATCTTTCCAGATGAGGAATTTGAGCCTCATGGTTGGGCAAAAATCTTAGCCACCATGGACATTGTTGTCAATGAAGAACAATGGACACCTCATTGTGATGAGGAGGGTTATGATATTTCAATATTCATGTGTCAGCCCTTGCTAGAAGAATGTGACCCTAGTGATATCATAGAAAAAGAAGAGAATGATGACGATCCAGAGTCCATTGTGATGGATAGTTGCTTTATTTCAGAGGAGCACTATCTAAAAGACATAGGAGTATTTACCCAAAAGGAAGAAGAACCTCTCACAAGCATTAAAACTGTCAATTCAAAGGATGGAAGTGAAGGAGGTCAAAAGAAAAAGAAAAGGCAGGGAGTGAAACAAGAAGAGAAGGAATCATTGTTCGAAGTGCCAGAGAATGTCAAGAAATACGAAATTGAGGACCGAAAAATTTTGGTACGAATGCCTAAGAGAGAGGCCACCAGAGGAGAAGCGTATGATAACAAAGAAAAGACCAAAAAAGTCGTAGTCACCATTGAAGAAAAAGAAGAGAGATATACCTACATAGGAGATGACCTAAGTAAAGAAGAGGAAGCAGAGTTGGAAGCTTTATTAAGGGAATATAGGGACGTGTTTGTGTGGCACTATAAAGACTTGAAGGGAGTAGATCCGAAGGTTTGTTCTCATACGATCCCCATGATAGCAGATGCCAAGCCCACCAAACAGAAGCCCTACACATATAATGACACCTATGCAGCCAAAATAAAAGAAGAAATCGACAGATTGATTGAAGCCAGATTCATCTATAAAATTGAGCATATTGAATGGGTGTCCCCCGTTGTAGTGGTGCCCAAGAAGAATGGAAAGTAACGTGTGTGTATTAACCTTAAAAAAGTTAATGCCGCTACGATTAGAGATAGCTATCCACTTCCAATCACTGATCATTTATTGGAGCGTGTTGCGGGCAAGGAAGTTTATAGCTTCCTTGATGGATTTTCAGGTTACAACCAAGTAGCCATTGCCACAGAAGATCAACACAAAACGGCCTTTGCCATAGATTGGGGATTCTTTGCATTTCGTGTGATGCCATTTGGGCTGACTAATGCACCTGCAACCTTCCAAAGGCTCATGTGTCATGTCTTCGAACAGTTCTTGCGAAAAAGCTTAGAAGTATATGTGGACGATTTATGTGCTCATTCCCAAGAAAGGAGATGTCACATTCTTGAGCTCAGACAAATCTTCAACAAGTGTAGACAATACCGAGTGTGTCTGAACCCAGAAAAGTGTGTGTTCATGGTACGTCAAGGTAAAATCTTAGGTCATATTGTTTCTAAGAACGGAATATCAACAGATGAGGACAAAGTAAAAGCCATCGCAGAGCTACCGAGGCCAAGGAATGTTAAAGAGGTACAAGCCTTTATGGGCTATTGTGGATATTACCGTAGGCTTATTCACATGTATGCAATTATAGCTAAGCCTCTTTCTGCCTTGTTGACAAAGTTTGAGTGGAACGACAAATGCGAGAAGTCCTTCAATGAGCTGAAGAAACGCTTGTGCACAGCACCAATACTGACCACTCCTGATTGGAATAAGCCATTCCATGTACATGTGGATGCATCCAATTATGCAATAGGATGTGTGTTGTCACAACCCACAGGAGAAGGAAATTTAGATTTGCCTATAGCCTATGCTAGTAGGCAATTGAACGCTGCTGAACGAAACTACACCACAATCGAAAGAGAAGGGTTAGGCATGGTATATGCTGTAAAGAAGTTTAGACACTATCTATTGGCCAACAAGTTCAAATTTGTCACTGATCATCAAGCTTTATTATACTTGGTCAATAAACCTTGCAACACAGGACGCTTAGTAAGATGGTTCCTCTTACTAATGGAATATGACTTTGAAGTGGTTGTTAGGCAAGGTAAGACCCACCTCAAAGCGGATCACCTTTCTCGCATCACTTCAGGAGAGCCACCACAAGGAGTGTCTGATGAATTGCCCAATGCTTATCTGTTCAATCTAGAAGTTGTTCCTAAATGGGCAAATAAGTTGGTACGAGTCCTAACCTTTGGATCCGCAAATAAGAAGGTGAAGAAGAACAAGGATGAAATTGTGCGGTCACAAAGCTATCAAATATTGGCGGAAAGCATGTATAAACAAGATACGGAAGGTGTTCTAGCTTGTTGTGTCGAGGACAATGAACATAGTAGTTGGTTGCAACAAGCCCATGAAGGATTTCTAGGGAGTCCTAACCTTTGGACCCGCAAATAAGAAGGTGAAGAAGAACAAGGATGAAATTGTGCGGTCACAAAGCTATCAAATATGGGCAGGAAGCATGTATAAACAAGATACGGAAGGTGTTCTAGCTTGTTGTGTCGAGGACAATGAACATAGTAGTTGGTTGCAACAAGCCCATGAAGGATTTCTAGGGAGTCCTAACCTTTGGACCCGCAAATAAGAAGGTGAAGAAGAACAAGGATGAAATTGTGCGGTCACAAAGCTATCAAATATTGGCAGGAAGCATGTATAAACAAGATACGGAAGGTGTTCTAGCTTGTTGTGTCGAGGACAATGAACATAGTAGTTGGTTGCAACAAGCACATGAAGGATTTCTAGGGAATCACTATTCTAAACAACGAACATTGCAAAATCTAAAACATTTAGGAGTGTATTGGCCTAGTATAGACAAAGAAATTCATGAGTGGATCAAGAATTGTCCAGTGTGCCAAAAGAGACCCCCGGTGGAGCATGCGACTCTTTATCACATATCATTAATTCTAGATTGGAGTGCTCCATTGGTAGAATTTATGAGATCAAGAACATTACCTAGCGAGGCTAGTCTAGCAAGAAGACGAAGCATGGAGCAAGAATCTAAAGATTATGCCTTAGTAGGCGAAAACCTATATCGGAGAGGCAAAGATGGTTACCTAAGACTATGCGTTCATGAATCAGACTACTTAAAAGTCTTGGAAACTGCACACAGTAGTGTTGCAGGTGGACACTTTGGGCCTGACAGAATGAAGTCATTGAAAATCTCCTCCAAGAGTTCTTGGTGATACATAAGAAGTTTGCCCCCTATCATCCACAAGCTAACGGACAAGTTGAGAGCACAAACAAGATCCTATGTAATGTACTAACCAAACTCGTAAATAATAAATGCTCTGATTGGGACAAACAACTTCATCATGCTGTTTGGGCTTACCGAGTTGCCTACAAAATAGTACTCAATGCCACCCCATTTCAGATGGTCTTCGGACAAAATGTTGTGCTACCTTTGGACTTCCTAATCCCAACTTTAAGAGTCGCACAAGAGCATGAGTGGAATGGCCACGAGTTGTCATCTCGGATCTTTGATCTAGAACGCTTAGGTGAGACAAGGCTACGTGCAACGGCAGGAATCTATGCTGCAAAGAAAAGGCAAAAGGCATACTTCGATGCACATATCAAAGATAAAGGCTTGAAAGAGGGAGACCTAGTGTTGGTTTATACACTAAAGCAACATGCCCGTAAATTGGAAAAAAGAGGATACGGACCCTTGATCATCAATAGAATTTCCACTAGCGGTGCTGTTCAACTGGCCACACTAGAAGGCGATGTTTTGCCGAGCTATATTAGTGGTTGTCGAGTCAAGCTATATCAAGAACCTCTTACAGAGGATATGCTAAAGAGACTCAACACTGCTAAGAAGCGAAAAGAAGAAGAGTTAAGGGTTAGAGAAGAAGCACAGGCAGAGGCTAGAGAACGCATTAAAAGGAATAAAATACAATGACTCGGTCTAGATATCAATCTTGAGGACCCAAGATACCATATGGCCATGCATCAAACATCACGTGCAATTGCTTCTCAAATAATTGATCGATGTCCCTTTGTGACCATAGCGATAGGACAAGGGAAGAATGCAAGGACTGTGAGAGCATTGATTGACTCAGGTGCAACAATTAGTGTAGTTAGACTTTCATACTGCCAAGACTTGCAATTGAACATAAAGCCTATAGAAGCCTATCTCATAGGTTTGGGAGGTGTGGAAACCCCTTGTTTGGGAGAGGTGGAACTTCCCATCTACCTTCAAGATGTTCCAATGAAAGTCAAAATGCTAGTATGTCATGATGAAGACATTATAGAGCCACGTGTCCTGGGTCAAGATTGGATTTACAACCGTGCAGTCAACTTGAACCTGCGACGTCAAATCCTTCAAGTTGGGGCACCTGAACAATGTATCACATTAGAATTAGAGAATTGCATGCGCACAAAGCCAAGTAGCACACATTCTCTTAGTTCTTCCGAAACTAATCTTTGTAAAGAAAATGTCGTGTGTGTCAAAAACCCTATGAAGCACAAGGACTCAATCATGGAAGCAAAATCTCAAAGGCCAGCAAACCTCTCTTCTTCCTCACATACTAATGCAAGTGTAACTCGACCAAAGAGGCAAGCAAAAATGACAACTGCTATATCAAGTAGACAGATGGAATTCAAGAAGAAAGAAGCTCAGGGCATGAAGCAGATTTGGGTACAAAAAGGAGAACAACCACCAGCCTTGCCACAACCCTTCCCAATCAGGAAAGTCAACCATGCTAAAAGAAGCACCAAGAAACGAGGACCAGCTCAATCCTACAGTCTTCGACAAATTTGGGTACCAAAGCAATCGAGGGAGGCTGACCATAATAACGTACAAATTTGGGTGCCAAAGAAATTAGTTGCAGCTCAACAAGGGTGATTACAAATGTGGGTACCCAAGACACTCTTACATGCACAAACACCATAAATCTCCCTCACAAGCAAAGTTTCCACAAAGACGCCAAGGAGAAGCAAAGGTCAACACCAAGCACAAAGAACCAAAGCAGATCAACCCACCTCTTCGACAAACATATTTAGGCAACCAAAAAGGGTATGGGTGTGGAAGCCCAAGGTACCACTAGCTTCCAGAGAGCCAAAGAGCCAACAACGCTGGATACCGAAATTCAAAAACCACCCAAAGATACATAGGACAGAGCTTATGTCTATACGGTCAAATACTATCCTGAAATGGATCCCTATAAGAAGGATTACATCATTTCAAGATCCACTAGCGACCTCGAACAAAGACTACCTCAACATCCACCAACCACATTGAAAACCTCTACGTGCAACAACCATGTGCCTTTGGCATAACCTTGTCTTTTGCACCATTCAGGTCATGCATTTCCAAAGTATGCATTAATATAGGGCCACATTACACGGTCGTGCATAGACACAATTGAAGATCCCAGGCACATGCGACACATCTGACATATGTAAAATATTTTATTGATGCTAACACCTTTTTTTTCTTGTTTTACTCCATTGTTTCAAAAAAAAACAAAAAAAAAAAAACAAGAACAGGATTGTGCGCTTGAAGAATCTCCAATGCGAACCATCAACAATGGAAGACACGCTGATGGTCAATCACCATGATAGAAATACAACACGAAGAGTTGAAGATCGACGGAACTCTTACCATGGTAAGAATTTTATGCTTCAACAACAACATAACCATGATCGATTAGGACACCTCTTCGTTGGCATACCCTTGAGCACTTAGCTCAAGACCCAACTTCTTGCACCATAATTCTTCCAATGCATTTCCCAAGTATGCATGCATAGGGCTACCTTAGAAGGCCGTGCACAAGGCACATAATATTTTCAACCCATGCACAAATTCACTTACCCATCCTTCATTATGGGTCATGAGCACTTGGCAAAAAAAAAAAAAAAAAAAACTTTGGAAGAACTAGCGGACATCACGATGACAACAACAAGAGCAAGGAAGCAATCCACCACAAGAGTTGCTCATAATCAACATTGACAACCTCTTTTGAGTGACTCATAATTTTTGAAAGCTCACAAAGACACCATCAAGCTTGAATACAAAGAAGAAGTACATAAAAAGGTAGCAGTGACACAATGAAGAACCAGACAACTACCCAAGCTACAATTGGAAGATGGACCGCTCCTGTGGATACATGATGGACATTATCTCTCCAAGCACCATGTAACAACCACTACAACAAGGGTCTGTCAGGGATGACAGACTCTAGAGGGGGGGGAGTGTAGACAGTCAAGGTCACACACAAGCATGGAAGCGCATCAATGAAGTGAACGCACAAGAAGAAGGAGCATGTAGGGAGCTCCAAGAAGCACATGTCAAATTTTCAGAAGAAATCCCTATAAATATGGTGACTTTTGTCAATAAAAACCATTTTAAATAACACTTTCCATTTTTACAACTCCATTTTGTTCAAGCCGAGGAGTCCTCAAGCTTGAGGAGTATTAAAAGTATTATCCTACCAATTTTCATAATTTTTAGACTCCGTTTGAGCCCCCAAATAAGCCTTGGAACCTAATTTTTAACTAGGCCGGACACTAGGTCTGGATAGGGCCAAAACTACTCAAAAAACTATAAAAAGGGCTGGAGAGCTCATTTATGGGGTTAGCTTGTTGTAGATTTCAGCTTTGTAAGAGAGTTCTTTTGTAATCGAAGTCCATCCATTGTTCCACTCTTTGCTCTTACCTTGTGCACGTGTGTGTGTGTATGTGTGTGCATGCTTGTGTGCTTTCACTCACGCACTTGTGCCTTCACTTGCTCTTGGTCTTCATACCGGTCCTCACATCTCTACGGATTGACATTTATGAGGTGAAGCTCCTCATGTTGGTACTCACCATTGTGCTAGAGTGACACCAATGATCTACTGGCATAGAGGAGCTACATCCACTCATCTATAGGAGCAAATTTCTGATTTTGTTGCCCAAAATGCTTTATTACAAGATCAACTTGCCACCTTACAAATCTCACACAATGAACTAGAAGTGAAGATACAAAACATGGATCAATAAAACATCAAAGTCATCAAAAGACATCTACAAACACAAACGGATTTCAATGTTAATCTTACAAGTAATATGGCATTATTAAGACAACATCTAGTTGCGGTAAATGAGGAAAACCAAATATTAAAATAACAAAATCAAGAGAACTGGGAAGCAACCATAGATAGCATGTCGGGTGCCCCTATTAACCCATCCAAAATTTAGGCCATTCCTCTTAAAATCATTCACATTATTCTAGAGGATTATGCAACATTGTTGGAAGCACACGACAAGCTAACTGACGAAGTAAGCCAAATCCAACAACAACAACAACTAGGCAAACCACCAACACCACCTACCTCAATCCTTGAGTCCATCGAAGTGACTTCAAACTCAACTGAATTGGTTGCTCTCCAAAATCAAATACTGGAACTACAAACAAAGTTCTTCAATATGAAAGACCTTGATAACCACTAGAGGTACTTGAAGCCGAGGAGACTATCCATATTCGAGTAGAACGAACCTTTGAAGAGGAGTATGAGCCTCAACCAATGTTAGGAGGTCGTGTTACAAAAGAAGAATAGGATACATTTGAAGGACCATCCCTCATGGGTCAAAATCAATCGAAGACATAGGAAGGACCCAAGAAGACCATGTGGCCATACAAATCCAAGCCATGGAAAACATGGAAGAAGAAGTACTAAAGTCTGAGTACCAACCATATTTTTTCATCCTCACAAACTATAATGCAAAGGTCATACGGATAATTGGCAAGGCACCTACCTTCTCCACTCAGTTCCAGCCCAAGTATTTACTAGCCTTAGTCAGGAAAGTTATTATCTTTTAGAACCTGTGCTACAGACCAATCCCAAGGCCAAGATCATGCCAACTTTTTCCATAAAAGTTAAGAATAATGCACATTGTGTAGATTGGGTTAACTACCCATATCTAGCACCACCGTAGGGACCTTCAACTATCTCATACATGATTGCTACCATTAAACAGTGGATGCCTCATTTGAAACCAATGCTAGCAGCTCACATAATCTTAAAGATTTTTTATTTGATGTTGGTAGTTTTCAAAACTTCCAAAAATGTTGGAGCTCCACATGTTTCCATGCCAAGCTTTGAAAATGGCAATTATGATTTGGAAATTATGATTTGGTGTATGATCTTAGCACTACACCCTCCATCCAAAAAATATATGCATGGCATGTTCATATGAAATACCTCCCATCTTGTTATAAACAAAATTTTGAAGACATGTTTACTATAGGATTTTGGGAGTATCATTGAGAGGTCTTTATCTCCAACCCCACTCACCTCCTCCAACTATTTGAATGCGAATAGACTATGTACCTGAGTACTATAGAACACCACATCTGAAAGTTATAGGCACCATTGATTCGAAACATCTGAAGTTAGATCTCACAAGAGGACTTTGGTTGCAAGAACCAAAATTGGTAGTAGATATACTTCAATACTACATGGATCACTCCATCCAATAAAGATCTATCAGGGATGACAGGCTTAAAAGGGGGGGAGTGTTGGCAACAAAAGTGGACAAGGAAGTTTGGGAAGACAAGCAAGTAGGAGGTAAGAAGACAAACAAGAAGGACAAGGCTCAAAGACGGGATTGAGTAGGCAACGGAGTCAATACAGATCTGGCAAAGAGTAGTTCTACCAAAGTTTAAATCTTACTTTTCATCAATGAATGATTTTTATCACTAATCATCATTGTAAATACTCGTTTTGGGTAGTTTCAACTCCATTTTGTGCAAGTTGAGAAGTCGTTGAGCTTGAGGAGTATTAAAAGATCATATATATCAATTTTTTTCATATTTCGTGGAGCTCATTTGAGCCATCAGATTAGTCTGGGAACATAATGTTTAACTACACCAGACACTAGAACTGAACTAAGCCACTAGCTAGTCAAAAACTACAAAAAGAGCTATAGAGCTCATTTCTGAGGTTAGCTTGTTAGAGAATTGAGCTTCCTAAGAGCTCCATTGTAAATTGAGCTTGAGAATGAAATATTCCATCGTTCTAATTTTTGTTCTACCTTGTGTGCACATGTGTGTATGTGTGTACATGTTAATGTGCTTCTCACTCATGCACTTGTTGTTGATATATTTAGGTAGTGATGTGTGTGATCACTCTAGGACCACCGGGGCACTTTTTTCCCTCGTTAGGAGGTTTTTTTTCCCCCGGCTTGTATATACGCCTATTGCCCTAACGTGCTACTTATCTTTGTAGATTCTAGTGGTTATACATTCAGCATTGTGTGTTGTGCTCCAAGCTTCTTCTTCTTCCTTGTGTTGTTCAGGTGCTTCCTCAGACATCTAACTCTAACAATTAGTATCAGAGCAGGTCGCCGCTTCATCTAGGGCATTGTCTACACCTCTCCGATTGCAGTCTCAGAATTGCATGAGATTTGGTAAGCATACTCAGGGTGTTTCAAAGATAGAAACAACTTCATTTTCTGGTGCCAAAATCGCAATCTGAGCTCATTTTGACCTTCAAATGCATTATTGTAGTGCTTGTGTAGGATATTTTGTCTTTTTGTGCCAAAGGTATATACTAGTTTCGGTTCACCAATATAAGAATCTCGAAGTCTGGTACAAATTTAGCAAAATTTGTGTGGGTAGTGTTGTTCAACTTTTTGAGATACAGTCAATGTTTTGCATCAAGGTATTTTAGTCACCGGCCATGGCTGAAAGCAATGATGTATTCGGTATGTTGGTTGTTAAGGATAAGTTGGATGGTACCAACTACCCATTATGGGCTTATATGATGCATCATGTATTGGTCGCAAAAGTACTATGGAATATTGTGCAGGGTGTTGAAAGACATCCTGTTACACCTGTGAATACAGGTACTACAAATACAGGTGCTCGAGCTGATGGAGATAGCGTCGAAGATGATGATATTATGCAGATTCCTGTCTATGTTGTTGTTTCTGTTGCACCTACTACATAGCAAATTCGTTGGGATGGCAGAGATGCTCAGGCAAATGCATTGATAGCTTTGTCTATCGAACACTTCATTATTCCTCACATTCACTCTTGCAAAACAGCTAAGGATGCTTAGGATACACTTACCACATTGTACCAGGCTAGGAATGAGGCTCGTGTTGCTTACCTCCGAAAAAAATTGGAGAGTGAGCACATGAATGAAGGTGATTCTATGGACTGTTTTCTCACAAAGATCAAGGATTTGAAAGAACAGTTGATTTTTGTTGATGAAGTTATACCAGATAGCTCACTTGTGCAGAACATTCTGAATGGTCTTCCTGACTCATATCAAAGTTTTGCTTCTACTCTTCCTTTGATGATGAAAGGCAATCGAAATGCCTTGTCATTTGATGAGTTAGTCTCTGGTGGAACAGGTCTATTATGTGTGTTGCAGATCGAGCTTTCTTGGCTAGTCAAAAGGGCAAAGGTAAATGGAGCTCTTCTACTAGTAAGCAGAAATCTGCAATTACTACACATTGGAAGAAGGAAGACAAAGATGATAAGAAATCAAAAAATCAGAAATTGTTTTTCAAATATTGTAAAGCAAATGATCATGTCATCAAGAGTTGTCCAAAACTGGCTGCTAAAGAGGCAAAGAAGAAAGAGGCCAGAATGGTTGTTGTAGAGGCCTCTACACCAAAAATAGAGTATGATAATATTGTGCAAGAAGAAGAATGGGCGTTTATTATTGTTTGCAGTTTTGACCCATCAATTCATGAGTAGTGCATGTTTGCAATAAACTCAGATGTTTAGTACTTTAATAGTGGGGCGACCAAACATATTACCTTCCAGCACAGTTTCTTCTCTTCACTCGAGCCTGCCCCTACAAGGAATACTGTTACATGTGCCAACAACTGATATCTAGGGCAAAGGGAGGAAAATTAGGCGCATTCATTCTTTACCATTAGATATGGGGCTGATCTAGACCATGAGATCAATTTGGATAAGATAAGCTGTTATTTTTGGACAAACTCTGCATTATTGATCTTTGATCATAAAAGACAAAGCTTATCCGATGAAAAAAACTCGTGGATCCTCCTTGCTTTAAGCTTTCGTGCATCTCCACCCTTGTATGTGAGCTCATCCTAACCATACAACATGGTTCAATCATTGTTTGCCATGTGATAGCCCTTCAAGCCTTCAATTTGCTGATTCTAGGAAACTGTGGTGACCTTGAAAATTGGATTTTTTGCTCTTTGACCCTCCAAATAGCTTTTGATGAAGATGAAAATTTTTAGGGCTATGTTTTGAAATGTCTTCTTTAGGAATATGCAGAAAAAACTCAGATCTGAATCTCCCTTATACAAGTTTGACTATATTTGGAAGTTTGCAAGGTGGCATTAAGGTGTCTAGGAAGCTCTTATAGCCTTGAAAATTTGTACATATATGTAGCCACATATGATCTTTATATGTGCCAAACCATATGGCTAAAAAAATTTCCTTTACAAGATTTTGTAGGGTCTAAGTGAAAAAATTATATTTTTTACAAAATGCACATGTAATATCAATGTGCTAGAAAATCCATTCACATGTGAAATTCAGGTTATAGAGTGCCTTTGGTAGGCTTTACAAGTATATGAATTTTCATGTGATTTGGAGACGTTGGAATTTTTTCCCTAATTTCCAAAATTTGACTAGCTTTGATCGCTACCCTAGATTTGCTTGTTTTCTTCCAAAGTTTGCATGTGAACTCCCTTTGACATCCTTGATGCATCTTGGACTTCTCAAGGAACTATGGCTACCTTCACCGAATGTGTTTCCTATAGGCCTTCATGAATGAGACAGAAGAGAAAATCTCAACGACAATCACCACCACTAAACTTACAGTTCCTGCGGAAGCGCCACTCTTGTCTTTCTGAAAAACAAAACGTTCTAAGAATCTTTTATAAGCAACATAAGAAACATGGAAGAAAAAATTGATCATATGCATAAATGAGTAGGCACTTCAAAATTTGTTTGAAAGAAAAAAATGAAATAGGCAACATGAATATGCATGAACAAATAGGCAACATGAACAAGCAACATTGACATTCAAGGAAAAAAACAAACAAGCATCAATATGAAGTGGAAGTGGGTGTATTGAGTCGTTTTAGGCATCAATTCCTCTCATCGTGAAGAAAAAATTGTACCTTTTTCAGAAAGCAATCTACCTTAAATACGATTATAAACAAAGATTTAGGATTTTCAAGAGATATCTTTCATCTTTAGCTTATTTAGATCAACTTCTTTCCTACATAGATATGAATATGCTCTTTCTCTAATAACATGCAAGGAAATCTAACTAAAGTCCACTAATGCATAAATCTACCTATATAGCCCATGATTTATTATGCTATGCCTCCTTAGCTTCCTTTGTCTTGCTCTCTCTCTCTCTCTCTCTCTCTCTCTCTCTCTCTCTCTCTCTCTCTCTCTCTCTCTCTCTCTCTCTCTTTTTTATGATGATTCGGAGACTTTATGGTCACACTCACTTTTTTTGGGGTGGAAGAAAGTGTAAACTTCTTGGTAACATGTAGCAGCTTTTTTTTTAATGACGGGGAAAAATCAAAGCTCGATACAAGGTACACCATTTTTTTATGATGGAGAACAGTTGTTTAAACTCCGATACAAGTGTCATGAGGTGGACTATGTGAGGAGAAGGATTTGTACTTGATGAAGATGAAGTGGTGCTGCAGAACCTTTGCACTACACCAGCCAAATGAACTCTAGGGATATGTAGTGGGACCTTTTAGCTTGCCAAAGGATGTATTAGACACCCTATGTACCTTGGAAGATCACTCTCAAAAAGTTGAATCAAAACATACTAATTGAACCAACAGTCAACATGAAGAAACTTTTTATTTTGGTCATGAATGCTTCAGTATTTCACTCAATGATCATTCTCTGATTACAATTGACTAGAGAGCTTTTAGAGGAAACTAATTAGGAAGCAATGCAACCTATTGGGAGTTATTTCATAAAAAATGATTAAGCATACTAAGAGAAATAAGTTTAGCAAATCAGATATGTGATCCCGACTTTTCAGGAGGTAGAAGATGCATAGATATAGGTGACTTCAAATGAATATATCTCAGGATTATGAAATCCAAATGCAATGAAATTTTGGGAGTATATAGTAGACTTAGAGAGTTAACTTTATCATGTTCAAGCACTGAAAATAATGCACCATGCTCAAAGAAACCATCTCTGCAATCTGACTGAAAAACGAAGAAGTATGGCAGTGAACAATACACTCACATAGGCATGAAGATATGGTCACAAATGATCATGAAAACAAGTGTATATTGAATGTAAAGTACAATAAACTTACTAGTACATGTGTGTGCCTTGAGAGCACACTCTGATATGGCATGAAGCTCATCTAATGGTGTTGCAAACCCTGCGACTAAACCATGTGCATATATAGTGATGATTGGAGCCAAGATTTGAATTTGAATCTTGCTTACCTAAAACAATTCTCCTACCTTTTAGTGATTGATTCTCCAACTTATTCAATCACAAATTTGTCAAGTGCTTTTCCTACTCATCAAGTGGATTCAAATACTTTAAATTCTTTCACTTTTACATCAAGTAAAAACTCAAAAGTTACAAGGGTGAGTTCAGAAGTGAACTCTTCAAGACTTTAGCATTTGCTTCAAGTTTCTATGTCTTTTGAAGACTCAAGACAACACTTAGACTTGCCATGGACTTGTTCCAATAGCTCCCCCTCAAGTCAAGTGAGCTCGAGGTCTTCAATCTTCTGAGATTACGTGCAAAACAATCATACCTTTGAATTTACTAAGTTTTGTTCCATTTAATGCCTTGTTAAAATGTCTGCACATTGTTGATGGATTGACATATAAGATAGCTGAATTTAATTGCTCACAATCTTCTCTCTTACAAAGTGGTAGTGCACTTCAATGTGTTTAGTCCTTGCATGAAAAATTGGATTGGCAGCCAATTGAATGGAACTCATGTTGTCACAAAGAATACTTGGAGTTCCAATCTCCAATCCAAGATCTGTAAATAGTGTCTTCATCCACATTGCTTCTTGAGTGGATATGGCAAGACCTCTGTATTCAGCTTCAGTAGATGAGAGATTCTCATATAACCAAAAACCTAATTAGTGTTGGATAGATTGTTGAGAAAGGCTTACAGGTCAGATTCACAAGGCATGGAGCATATGTGGAAGTCCTTCAACAAGGCTTCAAGAGGATTGCAAAAGCTGATAAATCTGGTAGACTCTTTACATTTGAGATTGAAGACACTAGAAACATAGCACTCTTCAATTACAAAGATCAAACTCTATCTGAACTAGAGATATGGCTCAAAAGGCTAGGACATATAGGAGAAAGAGCACTAAAACAAATGTGCAGGGATCAGAGTGTGCTTGGCATCCCTAATGTGTCCAAGCAACACATGATATATAAATGTGGAGCATGACAATTTGGCAAAGCTCACAGGCAACCATTCAACGGAAAGTGGTACATGTATGAAGACTATTTGGAGCTTGTACACACTGATGTGTGGGGTCCTAGCAAAGATCCATCAATCTCAAGTTCAAGGTACTATGTTTCATTTATAGATGATTATAGTAGATGGATAGTCCTTTATTTCATGAAGCATAAGGATGAAGTATTTACATGTTTCAAAAAGTATTTAGCAATGGTTGAAAACCAAACAGGTAGAATCTTGAAGAGGATCAGATTTGATGGAGGTGGTGAGTATTTTTCACATGAATTTGATTCATTCTTACAGGACACACATATAAAAAGAGAAGTGGCAACAGGATATACTCCTAAACTAAATGGAGTGAGAGAGAGAAGGAATAGGTTGATAGTAGAAGCTGCAAGGTCAATGCTAAATGAGAAATAACTACCCAATTACTTATGGACAGAGGTTGTTTCCATGACTACTTACTTATGCTTATGCACACATTCCCTTATAGATTAGAGGGAAGCTTGATCCGAAAGTTGAAAAGTGCATATTTATTGGGTATGACCGAAACCAGAAGGGTTATAGGCTATACAATCCCACTAACAAAGGATTTATAGTTAGTAGGGATGTAGTATTTGATGAAAATAATTCATGGTTTGAAGATGATTGTAGGAAGATGAGGTTACCTTATGATTTGGAAAATGACTTTCCAACTCTTGCTCAAGAAGATCAAAAATTACCAGAAGATATCAATTTAGAGGATGAAGAGCAAATTGACTTCAAGGCTTGGAAGTCAAGAGCCAAGACCAAATTCAAGCAATTAGAAGACATACCAGAGACCTCCAATTAAGCACTTAGGAGATCAAAAAGGGAAAGTAAAAATCCCATACAGTATGGCTATGACACATCATTAGTCACAAAACATTCTATGTATATCACTAAAGACTCGATGACAGAAGAACCTTCTTCATTTGAAGAGGCCAATAAGAAGAAAGAATGGAGAGAAGCCATGCAGGAAGAAGTGGAAGCACTTTAGGAAAACCATACTTGACTTGGTTCCCAAGAAACCAAGCATGAAGGTAATAGGATCCAAGTGGATATATAAAATAAAAAAGAATTCAAATGGTTCTATAAACAGGTACAAGGCAAGGCTAGTGGAAAAGGGGTTTGCTCAAACCCATGGAGTGGACTATGAAGAAACTTTTTCACATGTGGCTAAGATGCCAACAATTAGGGTTTTGGTAAGTATTGCTGCCTCTAAGAACTAGAATCTATATCAGTTAGATGTCAAGAATGCATTGTTAAATGGATGGATATCAGAACAACTGTATATGGCATAACCACCAGGGTTTGAAGATAAAGATAAACTAGGTTTTGTATGCAAGCTAAGGAAGGCACTCTATGGCCTAAGAACCATAGGCTTGTTACTTATTTGCAGGATGAAAGTTTTATGGCTAGCAAGGCAGATTCTTCCTTATTTATAAAGAAGCCAACTCAGAAGTTATCTACTTATGTGTCTATGTGGATGACATTATCATTACAGGGAATGATGCTAATGGCATCAAACAAGTTAAATCTCAACTAATGGAAGAATTCAAAATCATCTTGGTTTGTTAACATGCTTTCTTGACCTAGAACTTGTATATACTGATTCTGGTGTCTTTATTACTTAGAGGAAGTATATCCATGATATGTTGGTAAAATTCAAGATGGAGAATACCAAAATTGCAAATACACCCATGGAATTCAATCATAAGCTTAGTTCTCATGAAGGAGAACTCCTTGAGGACCTTACGGGTTACCAAAAACGTGTTGGGAGCCTCAATTATGCTACCCTAACAAGAGTAGACATTGCTTATGGAGTAATTACATTAAGTCAATTTATGCATGCACCAAGGAAGCCTCACATGCAAGCTGCCAAGGGGATACTAAAGTATTTAAAGGGTACCATAAATGAAGGGCTATTTTATCCCTTCACTTTTGATTTAGACATAAAGATGTATTCTGATGCAGATTGGGCTGGCTCCAAGGATGATAGGAGGAGCACCTCAGGATAATTGTCTTTTCTAGGCTCAAAGCTTATATCATGGTCACCTAATAAGCAACCAATTGTGGCCTTATCATCTACAGATGCAGAATATACAGGTTTGGAAAATGCAACTCAAGAAGCTATGTGGCTCAAGCAACTCTATGCAGATTTGGGGTTACACTCTTACACTCCAATAATCTTTGGAGACAACACTAGTTCACTTCATTTGGCTGCTAATCTTGTATATCATACAAGGACTAAGAACATTGAAGTGCACTACCATTATGTAAGGAAGAAATTGTTTAGCAAGGATATTCAATTATTCTATGTATCAACTCATTTACAATGTGCAGATATACTCACAAAGTCATTGGATGGAACCAAGATGAGCAAATTCAAATTAATGATTGGTTTGTAGGAGATCAAGGAAGAATGAAGACCAAGCATGCTAGGCTTGAGGGGGAGTTGTTGGTGCAAAATAATCCAAGCCCACATACTTGGATGATTAGCATAATACTCATGGAACCTTATATGATCAATCCCGTGTAAAATCAAGTACATTTACTTTTGTAAAAGTGCATTACTTGCACGTGGAGTTACGAAGCTTCAAATCATGATTTATTTGGTAGTTGATTGATGAGAGAATATATCCTATACTTTAGGATTCACTTTTAGGTGGACCTTTTGAATTTGAATTCAAACATTGGCTCCAAACACAACTATAAAAAGAGGATCGAATGGCCCATGTGATATCTTGACTCCATGAGGTCATTTTGAAAGGGATACATTGTGGATTGAGAGTTCACTTCATAGCTCATTCACCTCCCATACATTGAGCAATAGACCATTGCCAATGACACTGTATTTGTACATGATTTAATACATACATTATCATTACATCTTCATTTCACTTCTCTGCAATGACTACATCAGTTCAATGATCTTCTCAGATCTTGTTCTCAGTGCGTGATTGATCATTTTCCATGATTTAAAGCATCATAGCTTCACCATATTGTCTAGTTTATAGCTACAAAATCTCATTATCATTGCTTCTCTGAATCAGGAGATATTATCATTTCATTACTCTCTAGTCTGTTGACTGATGCACTCCAAAAATGTCGGGCATGTCCCATTATTTGCTAAACATCATACTCAGCATGTAGTTCATCCTTTTTTAGGAAATCATTCATTTTTGGTAGCTATCTAACTTAATTAGACATCGCCAAAAGGAATTAGGCTAATTGCTATTGGAGTTAGACGTCTGCGGAAGCACGTGAACAGCATAAGGAAGAAGAAGAAGCTTGGAGCACAACACACAATACTAAATGTATTACTAGAGAATGTACAAAGATAAGTAGCCCATTAGGGCAATAGGCATATATACAAGCCGAGGGAAAAAAAACCTCCTAAAGAGGGAAAAAAGTACCCCGACGGTCCTAGAGTGTTCACACACATCACTACCTAAATATATCAACAAATCCCACCTGAGAGTGATGCGGTGAACAAGTAGCTGGCACTCATGTATAAGGAAGTGCCAGGCTATGTGGAAATCACTCCACAAAGGAAGTAAGCCCAAAGCTTTGCGAAAAGCTTCAAACTTCTCCCTAGGCAGAGCCTTCGTGAAAAGGTCTGCACTGTTCGCCTGCGTGGGCACATATGACAAGCTGATCTCCCCAGCAGAGAACCTCTCCCTGACATAATGATAATGCACCTCAATGTGCTTAGTGCGAGCATGGAACACAGGGTTCCTTGCAACTGCCAATGCGCTTTGACTGTTAGTGAAGATGGTGGTGGCAAAAGACTGACCAACACCCAAATCACCGATAAGGCGTCTGAGCCACACACAATCAACAGTAGTTGTCAAAGCTGCCCTATACTCAGCCTCACAGCTCGAAGTGGCCATAGTAGGCTGTTTCTTGCTCAACCAAGATATACATGAGCTACCAAGTATGAAGCAAAAGCCACTAGTGGACACACGAGTGTCATAGCAACCAGCCCACTCTGAGTCAGAAAAAGCATGCAAATCTTGCGATAGTGATCCCCCCTTGGGATAAAACAACCCAAGTAGCCGAGTACCACTCAAGTAGCAAAAGATGCGCTTAACCGCCTGCCAATGCTTGACACCTGGGCAATGCATAAACCTGCTCATCTGTGAGACAACAAACTGAATATGTGGCCTAGTAATGCATAAGTAAATTAGGCATCCAACAGCCTGCTGATAGAGGACAGCATCAAATGCATCTCCAACATCATGAAGACTCAATCGTAAACCTGTCTCCATAGGAGTGGCAATAGGCTTAAAGTCTTCAAGGCCAAAACGCTGCAATAAGGTGTCAATATATTTTGTTTGACACAAAGCCATTCCACCATCAACTTGCATAAACTGAAAGCCCAAATAGTGATGCAAATGCCCCAAATCAGACATTTCAAATGAGGCATGCAAATCAGCCTTAAAATTAGCAATATGCTTCTCAATAGGACTAGTGAGCATCATGTCGTCGACATAGACAACAATGATCAAAAGCACATCATTAGCACGCTTAACATATAAGGTGCTTTCTGTTGGACTGTTCTCAAAACCATGTGCAATCAGATATGCATGTATCTTCTCATACCAAGCACATGGTGCTTGCTTTAAACCATATAATGCCTTCTTTAACCTGCACACCTGGTTTTCATGCCCTTTCTTCACAAATCCACGGGGCTGAAAAACATACACTTCTTCGCAAGTCACCATTCAGAAATGTTGTTTCAATGTCCAACTGATGTACATTCCAACCGTGATGAGCTGCAAGTGCACAGATGCTCGGAACAGTAGCCATACGGCATGTAGGTGCAAAGGTCTCATCAAAATCAATGCCTCTTTCTTATGCATAACCCTTTGCAACAAGCCTAGCCTTATACTTGTCAACTGTACCATCCGGTTTACGCTTCAGCTTATATACCCACTTAGTGCCAATGGCTTTCTTGCCTGGAGGCAAGTCACATAAAGACCAAGTACCATTCTTCATTATAGCATCATATTCAGATTACATAGCAGCCATCCAATTTTCTGAATTTTGTGCTTCATCAAACGAAACAGGCTCATTCTCATCACACGGACTAGATGCAGTCATAGCATAGCAATCTGATGCAAAAGAGGCACTATGAGAGCCTAATCGAGTACGATATCACAGAGGTGCACAAAATTTGCTCTCACGCAAGGCCTGCACCAGCCATTTTGGCATAGTTCTTGTCTGCTCAATATGAGCTCTCTCATCAATAAGTGCATCATGTACATCTGCATCAGAAATGGAATTATCTCCATCATCACGTGAAACCTGCAAAGGCTGAGAAGTTGCCTCATTAGGACCAGCACTCAACTCTCCACCTATAAAAAGAGGTAGTAAAGTATCATACATGTCTTTGGAGCTAAGAGATATCTCCTTAGTACATGAAAGCAATGGATGAATAGCATCTTCCACAAAAACAACATCACAGCTAACCAGAATGCGTTTAGTATGTGGATGATACAGACAATAGCCTTTACTTTCAAACTATACCCAACAAAAATACATTTTACTGCTTTATCATCCAATTTTCTGCGATGTTGTTCAGGCACTAATGCATATGCCAAACAACCAAAAACACGCAGATGAGAAACAGATGGCTTGCGATCATGCCAAGCCTCATATGGAGTGATAGACTGCAGCGCTTTAGTGGGACACCTATTCAGTACATATGCTGCACACATGGCAGCCTCAAGCTAGAAACTATGTGGTAAAGCCTGACTCTTGACCATACACCTCGCCATCTCCATGAGTGACCTGTTCTTTTGTTGAGCAACTCCATTTTGTTGAGGTGTATACGGCACTGTACATTGGTGTTTTATCCCACGTTCAGCATGAAATGCATTAAAATCAAAAGACATATATCCCCCCCCCCTCGATCTGAACGGAGGGTTCCCATTTTACATGCTGATAGATTTTCAGCCAAAACCAAAAACTGTTTGAAGCACATGAACACTCCGGACTTTGCCTTCAATGGATATACCATGCATGTCTGGAAAAATCATCAATGAAAGTCATGAAGTAAAGATAATTTCCAAACGAAGGTGTCTGCATAGGAGCACAAACATCACTATGTACAAGCTACAATTTTTGATTAGCTTGAGCTGAACCATCTTTTGGAAAGGACGAATGCTGCATTTTGCCCAAAATACAGCCTTCACAAACATGTTTTCCAGGTGCCTCAAGTTTGGGCAAAGAGGACACCATTTCAGATTTCTGCAGGTGTAGCAAACTAGCAAAATTCAGATGACCAAAGCCAAAGCTTTGCATATGACATAGCCTGAGAATCATTTACTACACATGCCAAATCATTTACTACACATGCCAAATCATTTACAGATCTTTCATAGTCTATGAGCTTATACAGCCCATGACACAGAATGCCAGAAGCAATAATCACATTGCCATTTGACAGATCATGAACTGTACACCTATCATCAACAAATTTCACAACCAAGCCAATCATGGCTAATGCAAAAACTGATAACATGTTCTTCTTGATCACTGGCACAAATAAAGCATCTGACAAAGTGAAAGAACTACCATCAGTAGTAGTCAAAATGATCTTACCAACTCCCATAACAGGATAAGAGGAGTTGTTGGCGCATGTAACAGTATTCCTTGTAGGGGTAGGCTCGAGTGAAGAGAAGAAACTCCACTGTGAGGTAATATGTTTGGTTGCCCCACTGTCAAAATACCAAACATCTGAGTCTACTGCAGACATGCACTGCTCATGAGAAGATGGGTCAAAACTGCAAACAGTAGTAAATGCCCATTCTTCTTCCTGCACAAGATTAGTAGACTTTGTTTTTGGTGTAGAGGCCTCCGCAACAACCATTCCAGCCTCTTTATTCTTTGCCTCTTTAGCAGCCAGTTTTGGACAGTTCTTTATGATATGATCGTTCCCTTTACAGTACTTACAAAACAATTTCTGCTTTTTTGATTTCTTCTCATCTTTATCTTCCTTCTTCGAATATGCAGAATTAGCAGATTTTTGCTTACTAGTTGAAGAGCTCCATTTTTCTTTGCCCTTCTGACTAACCAGGAAAGCTTGATCTGCAACTCGCATAATGGACCTGTTCTGCCTAGACTGATCTTCCTGCAACATAACAGAGAGTAACTCCTCAAACGATAAGGCATTTGGATTGCCTTTCATCATCAACCGAAGAGTAGAGGCAAAACTCTGATATGAATCAAGAAGACCATTCAGAACCGTCTGCACAAGTGAGCTATCTGGTATAACCTCATCAGCAGAAATCAACTGTTCCTTCAAGTCTTTAATCTTCGTTAGGAAACTATCCATAGAATCACCTTCATTCATGTGCTCACTCTCCAACTGTTTTTGGAGCTAAGAAACAGGAGCCTCATTCCTAGCTTGGTACAATGTGGTAAGTGTATCCCAAGCATCCTTAGTTGTTCTGCAAGAGAGAATGTGAGGAATAATGGCACGTTTGACAGACAAAGCTATCAATGCATGTCCTAGGCATCTCTGCCATCCCAACGAATCTGCTCTACAGTAGGTGCAGCAGAAACCGAAGCACGAACAGGAATATGTAGAATATCATCATCTTCGACACCTTCTGCATCAGCTTCAGTCCCTGTAGTTGTAACAGTTGCAGGTGTGATAGGACGTTTTTCGACACCCTACACAATGTTCCATAGTCCTTTTGCAACCAACATATGTCGCATCATATAAGCCCATAACGGGTAGTTGGTACCATCCAACTTATCCTCAACAGCCAACATACAGAATACATCACTGCTTTCAGCCATGGCTGGTGATTAAAATACCTTGATGCAGAAAATTGACTGTATCTCAAAAAGTTGAACAGAACTGCCCAGACAAATTCCGCTAGACCTCTAGTAGACTTCGAGACGCTTATATTGGCGAATAGAAACTTGTATATACCTTTGGCACAAAAAGACAAAATAGCCTACACAAGCGCTGTGATAGTGCGTTTGGAGGGCAAAACGAGCTCAGATCGCGATTTCGGCATCACAAAGTGACTATGTTTTGATCTTGAAAACACATTGAGTATGCTCACCAAGATTCGTGCAATTCTGAGACTGCAATTGAAGGAGTGTCGACGGCACCCTAGATGAAGCGATGACCTACTCTGATACCAATTGTTGGAGTTAGACGTCTGCGGAAGCATGTGAACAGCACAAGGAAGAAGAAGAAGCTTGGAGCACAACACACAATACTGAATGTATTACTAGAGAATGTACAAAGATAAGTAGCCCATTAGGGCAATAGGCGTATATACAAGCCGGGGGGAAATAAACCTCCTAAAGAGGGAAAAACGTGCCTCGACGGTCCTAGAGTGTTCACACACATCACTACCTAAATATATCAACAATTGCCATTGTGCTCAAAGCATTGTTCAATATATTGAGCAGGTGTAGCGACAAGAATAGCAAGTTTATGACCTTGAATTAATTTTCTGCCTATCTGTTTTGATCCATTGATTAGTGGATCATGTTCCAAGCAACATAGGTGATTATTTATGACCATAGACTCCCCATCTCCATGAGTGACATGTTCTTCCGTTCAGTAACTCCATTCTGTTGAGGTGTATATAGCACTGTACACTAATGTTTTATCCCACGTTCAGCCAAAACTGCATTAAAATCAGAAGACATATATTCCCCCCCTTTGATCAGAATGGAGGGTGTCCATTTTACATGCTGATAGATTTTCAGCCAAAACCAAAAACTATTTGAAGCACATGAACACTTCGGACTTTGCTTTGAGTGGATATACCCATGCATCCCTAAAAAAATCATCAATGAAAGTCACAAAGTAAAGATAGTTTCCAAAAGAAGGTGTCTGCATAGGACCACAGACATCATTCTGTACAAGCTGCAATTTTTTAGTAGCCCAAATTGAACCATATTTTGGGAAGGATGAATGTTGCATTTTGCCCAAAATACAGCCTTCACAGACATGATAACAAATTTTTCTTGATCCATGGCACAAATAAAGCATTTGTCAAGGTGAAAGAACTACCATCAGCAGTAGTCAAAATGATCTTACCCACTACCATGACAGGATAAGAGGAGTTGTAGCACATGTGAGGAGCACTCTCAAGTGAAGTGAAGAAACTGCATTACAAGGTAATATGTTTGGTCACCCCACTATCAAAATACTGGCAAACATCTGAGTCTATTGCAGATATACACTGCTCATGAGAAGATGGGTCAAAATTGCAAACAATAGTAAACGCCCATTCTTCATTCTACACAAGATTAGCAGACTTAGTTTTCGGTGTAGAGGCCTCTACAACAACCACTCCGGCCTCTTTCTTCTTTGCCTCTTTAGAAGCCAGTTTTGGATAGCTCTTAATGACATGATCATTTGCTTAACAATATTTGCAAAACAATTTGTGCTTTTCTGATTTCTTCTCATCTTTTTCTTCCGTCTTCGAATGTGCAGCATTTGTAGATTTACGCTTACTAGTAGAAGAGCTCCATTTTCCTTTGCCCTTCTGAATAGCCAGGAAAGCTTGATCTACAACACACATAATGGACCAGTTCTTCTAGATTGATCTTCCTACAACGTAACAAAACCTAACTCTTCAAATGACAGGGCATTTGGATTGCCTTTCATCATCAAATGAAGAGTAGAAGCAAAACTCTTATATGAGTCAGGAAGACCATTCAGAATAGCCTACACAAGTGAGCTATCTAGTATAGCTTCATCAGCAGAAATCAACTGTTCCTTCGAATCCTTGATCTTTGTCAGAAAACTATACATAGAATCACATTCATTCATGTGCTCACTCTCCAACTGTTTTTGCAGGTAAGCAACACGACCCTCATTCCTATCCTGGTATAATGTGCTCAGTGTATCCCAAGCATCCGTAACTGTTCTGCAAGAGCGAATGTGAGGGATAATGGCACATTTGATAGACAAGGCTATCAATGCATGTGCTTGAGCATCTCTTCCATCCCAACGAATTTGCTCTACATTAGGTGCAGCAAAAACTGAAGCACGAACAAGAATTTGCAAAATATCACCATCTTTGATGCCATTGGCATCAACTTCATTACCTGTATTTGCAGTACATGTATTCATAGGTGTAATAGGACGTCTTTCAACACCCTACACAATATTCCATAGTCCTTTTGCAACCAATACATGATGCATCATATAAGCCCACCACGGGTAATTCGAACCATCCAACTTGTTGAGAGAGATAATGGATAATCACAAGAGATGAGATGGTGTAGCTAGATCTTGCTTCACATCTGCTACAATTCATGGTTGGAGTGTGGGCCTCCTTAACTAGTTGATAAACAAGAATGATCATACATGTTTCTTGGAAGATGATGCACAATTGATAGGATCAAAACAAATAGGTAGTTATATGAATCAATGCACAAAACTTGCTATTTTGGTTGAGACACCTCCTCAGTGTTTCACTTAATTCTTTGTGTACAGTAGCAATTAGCAAAATTCCTTTTGGGAAACTTTAATTAGCTTAATGAGATACCCTTCATGAGTGGAATCATCTAAAATGATGAACCATGTGTAGAGAATTATGTTTAGCAAGTATGGAAACACTCGACTTTTACGGGCATACATAGTTATAGACCCATGAGTAATCTTCGACTAATAGCTCACTATTGAGTGAATCAATGTAAATGAAACTTTGTATGAGTAAAGTAGATAGTATGCTAAACATGTCATGCTTTGAATCATGCAAAATGATGCACTACACAGTGAGAACTAGTTCATGCAAGATCAATGTTCTGATAGAGTGTGATAGAGATATAAGAGTAGGAAGTAATAAACATGTATAGATTAAATCATGTACAAATACAAAATCATTGGCAATAATACATTGCTCAACGAGTGTAGGATGAGAGAGCTATAGTATGAGATCCACTTCATAATGAATAAACAATTGAATGATCTCTAAACTTCAAGATACATGTGGGATCTTCATCTTCATGTTTTATAGCTTTTGATTGGAGCCCAGTATTTTGAACTTCAATTCAAATCTCCACCTAAAAATTCATCCTAAAGTATAGGATTGATTCTCTCATGACTTCAGCTACCAAGTGGATACGAATTAGATGCTTCCTAACTCCTCGTGGCTCTTGATCACTTTTACTAAGAGTAATTGCACTCAATATTTACAAGAGGTAGTACATATGGGACTTTGTCAATTGATGTGCTAATACATCAAGTTGATGTATATACATCAAGTATGTAGGCTTGGGATCAATTGCACCAACATCTTTCCCTCAAGCCTAACATGCTTGATCTTCATTGCTCCTTGATCTTCTGTAGTCCAATCATCAATTTGAACCTATTCAACTTTGTTCCATCCAATGCTTTAGTAAGTAAATCTACACATTGCAAATGAGTTGATACATATGCTAACTGAATGTCCTTGCTTAGCAATTTCTCTCTAACATAATGACAATGCACTTCAATATGCTTAGTCCTTGCAGTCCTGGCATGGTACACAGGATTAGCAGCCAAATGAAGTGAGCTACCACTCCATTCAATTCAGGAGTATACATGGTTGTTACTTCCCTTTTTATGCCTCTATCTTGTAGGAATAAATCAAACTCATGTGAGAAGCACTCATCACCTCCATCAGACCTAATTATCTTCAAGCTTCTGCCTGTTTAGTTTTCCACTAATGCCAAGTATTGCTTAAAACATGTAAACACCTCATCCTTATGCTTCATAAAATAGAGAATTGTCCACCTATTGTAATCATCAATAAAAGAATCATAATACCTTGATCCTGAGATGGATGCATCTTTGCTAGGACCCCACAAATCAGTGTGTACAAGCTCCAAATAATCTTCATGAATGTACCCTTTCCTGTTAAATGGTTGCCTATGAGCTTTGACAAATTGGCAAGCTCCACATTTGTAGATCATATGTTGCTTGGTCACATTAGGAATCCCAAGCACACTTTGATCCCTGCAAATTTGCTTCAGAGTTCTCTCTCCAATGTGCCCTAGCCTCTTGTGCCATATTTCCAACTCAGTTAGGGTTTGGTTTCTATAACTGAATACTATTATGTTCCTTGTGTCTTCAATTTCAAAAGTAAACAATCGACCTATCTTCTCACCTTTGGCTATTCTTTTGAATACTTGTTGGGGGTCTTCCACATATGCTCCATGCTTTGTGAGCCTGACTTGTAGACCTTTCTCTACTATCTGCCCAACACTAAGTAAATTTTTGGTTATGGTAGGCACATCCAGAACTTTGCTCAAAAGGTTCATACTACCATCTGATGTCTTAAAATTTCCAATTTGCTTGACTGAATGCTTGGTGTCATCACTTGTTTGTACCTCATGCTTTCCTTTTGGTTCTTCTAGGTCAGATAAAAGTGCTACATTACCTGCCACATGATTTGAACAACCTGAGTCAATGCAAAAGAGATGCTCATCATCTTTACCTTTCTTGGATGTCATGTTCATAATGCAGAGAATCCTCTTGATCTTCAATGTAGTTATTAAAGTCCCTTCTTCCTCTGAAGCCTCCTTGATAGTTGTTTTTGTAGCTTTGATTATAGTTGTGATTGTAGTTGCCTCCACCATTGTTGTACCTGCCTCTTGTTTGACCATAGCCTCCTCTCTGGAAGCCTCTTCCCCTTTGGTTCCTTGTATTTTGTAACATTCTTCAGTAGTGTGGTTGTTGAATCAACATATGTTGCATGGTGAGTTGTTGTAGGGTCTCCCCCTACCTTGCTTACCTCCTCTACCCCTACCTCTGGTACTTCTTCCTCTACCTACATAATTGACTTGAGAGGTACTAGCCTCTTCATCTTGTTTCTTACTTTAAACTTTATCCTTGGATTTATTCTTATTTGTAAAGATGGCAAAAGATTGGTTACCTCTTGGGTTATCACCATTTCTGTTGAGCTTTGCTTCATGGGTGAAGAGTTGTCCCATCAAGGTGTTGAGATCAGGTATCTGAATATCCATGTAGAGATCCATTGCAGTGGTGAAGGATTCCCACTTGTCATCAGCTTTAATCCCATTGATGATCTGCCTCACTATGTGCTCTTCCTCCATCTCCTCTCCAATACTTGCAAGTTGTTCTACAACATCCTTCATTTTGGTTACATAGTCGGCTACTCCTTGCTTTGATTGCTTCTTGAGAGTTGTGAATTCCATCCACAACTGATTCTTCCTAGCTCTTGTGTTGGAGGAGAAGTTTGATGAAAGCACTTCCCAAGTCTCTTGGGAGGTTTTACAATTTCTAACATGAGATAACAAGAAATCAGAGTAAGTATGACCTTGCAAGAGCATCCTTTGCACACCATGTGGCTAGCTTCTCTTTCTCTTCCCTTGTTGGTTGATTCTTGCACCTGAGAATTGGCATGTCTTCATCTCCTGAGATGTATCCATACAAGCTTCTTCCTTGGAGGTATGCTCGCATCCGTAGAGACCATGTTGAATAGTTGTTCCTATCCAATTTGTCAATGAAGGATGGAAAACCATCTCCCATCTTGATTGTACTTGCTCTGATACTATTGTTGAGAGAGATAGTGGATAATCACAAGAGATGAGATGGTGTAGCTAAATCCTACTTCACACCTGCTACAATTGATGGATGGAGAGTGTTGTGAGCCTCCTTAACTAGTTAGTAAGCAGGAATGATCATACATGTTGCTTGAAAGATGATTCATAATTGATAGGATCAAACCAGATAGGTAGGTATATGAATCAATGCACAAAACTTGCTATTTTGGTTGAGACACCTGCTCAATGTTTCACTTAATTCTCTATGTACAGTAGCAATTAGCAAAATTCCTTTTGGGGAACTTTAATTAGCTTAAAGAGCTACCATTCATAAGTGGAATCATCTAAAACGATGAACCATGTGCAGAGAATTATGTTTAGCAAGTATGGAAACACTCTTGACTTTTATGGGCATACACAGTCACAGACCTATGAGTGATCTTCGACTAATATCGGATGACTGAGTGAACAATGTAAATGAAACTTTGTTTGAGTAAACTAGACAGTATGATGAACATGTCATGCTTTGAATCATGCAAAACGATGCACTACATAGTGAGAACCAATTCATGCAAGATCACTGTTCTGATAGAGTGTGACAAAGATATGAGAGTAGGAAGTAATAAACATGTATAGATTAAATCATGTACAAATACAAGATCATTGGCAATAATGCATTGCTCAATGAGTGTAGGATGAGAGAGCTATAGTATGAGCTCCTCTTCACAATGAATAAACAACTGAATGGTCTCTAAACTTTGAGATACACGTGGGATTTTCATCTTCATGTTTTATAGCTTTTGATTGGAGCCAAGTATTTTGAATTTGAATTCAAATCTCCACCTAAAAACTCATCCTAAAGTATAGGATTGATTCTCTCTTGACTTTAGCTACCAAGTGGATACGAATTAGATGCTTCCTAACTCCTCATGGGCCTTGATCACTTTTACTAAGAGTAATTGCACTCAATAGTTACAAGAGGTAGTACATATGGGACTTTGTCAATTGATGTGCTAATACATCAAGCTAATGTATAGACATCAAGTATGTAGGCTTGGGATCAATTGCACCAACACAACTTATGCTCAACAGCCAACATACAGAATACATCACTACTTGAAGCCATGGCCATTGATTGAAATACCCTGATGCAAAAAAATGATTGTATCTAAAAAGTTGAAGAGAACTACCTAAACAAATTCTATTAGACTTGTAGCAGACTTCGAGATGCTTATACTGGTGAACCAAAACCTATATATATCTTTGGCACAAAAAGACAAATTAGCCTACACAAGCACTATGATAGTGTGTTCGAAGGCCAAAACGAGCTCAAATCACAATTTTGGCACCACAAAGCGAAGCAGTTCTGATTGAAACACCCTGAGTATGCTCGCCAAATTTTGTGCAATTCTGAGATTGCGATCAGAGAGATGTAGATAACACCCTAGATGAAGTGGGGACCTGCTCTGATACCAATTGTTGGAGTTAATTTCCGCAGAAGCACGCAAACAGCACAAGGAAGAAGAAGAAGCTTGGAGCACAACACATGATACTGAATGTATTACCACTAGAATGTACAAAGATAACTAACCTGTTAGGGCTATAGGCATATATACAAGCCGGGGGAAAAAACCTCCTAAGGAGGGAAAAAAGTGCCCCGATGGTCCTAGTGTGTTCACACACATCACTACCTAAATATATCAACAGCAAGTACCAGTGCATATATCGAAGCAGATACTATCGCTTATACCGACGGTTTTGTATCGATGCGTATGCCGAAGCTTACACCGATGTGGGGGGAAAATGATGCCCATGCACTTTCCTTGATAGAAGCCTCGGTATACCTCTCGTATGTTGTAGTGTTTGTTCCTTTAAGCTACTACTGCATACTTAATATGTTTAAGTTTTATTGATACACTTTAGACTATAGCCATTGCACTATAAGATTCAAAATATTTCTAGAAATATTGACAGACTTCGGTGATACAAGATAGTTCGGAGACTATACAGTAATTTAGTGTACAATAACATACAATGCATCGTAAACACTACATATAGATATATCTGTTTCATTTCAAACTTCTTTCCAAATTACAGACAGAATACCGCAATCACTGATAGTTTTGTAAGATCATATTTATTTCTTTGTAATTCTAGACTCACTTTCTTCTCCTCTCCTCTCTCCATTTCGCACAGTTATGTTTCTTCCGCTATGTAACACCGATCCGAGATTTGAGATACACAAGATACCGCACTTTTGGAAATAAATCTTTAGATCTCACAATAAAACAGCTTCTCCTATTACAAAGAAATATGAATTACAAAAATATGATTCAGTCCATTCTGGTGGCTAACAACCCTAATGGGTCACTTATTTTTGTACATTCTCTTAGTAATACATTCAGTAGTGTGTGTTCTGCTCCAAGCTTCTTCTTTTTCCTTGTGTTGTTTTTGTACTTCCAAAGACCTGAAACTCCAACTAGTACCTTGTGACTTCAATTCTTTGAAAGAATTTTGAAGTTTTAGGCATTACCTCTAACTAGATTTTTTAGGTTTTGATTCCTCCACTCGATCATTTTGAGATCTCATGCTTTTCCTTGGAAATATAAAAACCTTTGAATGGAACCCCATCCTTCTGATATAGGGTTTTCAATAAGAAATCCATTTACAATTCCAAATTCTTGAATTTATTAAATTCAAGTCCTATTGGTTATACTCAACCAATTTGTAGTGATACGAGCTTTTCACTTCTTGACTTTAGATTTGTTTCTTACAAAAGCTTTAAGTAGCTACCTCGAGGATTGTTTTAGAAATCTCTCTACTGCTTAAGTCTAAGCATTCTCTCATGATTTTTGGATTTTATCGAGATTCTTTTAAGGATAGGCAAAGATTACATTGTACCCTCCACAGACTTAATTACCGTCATCACAATTGCAGACTACATACTTTGAATATTTTACTCTGTTCAGTCTTGTGTTGGAAATAAGGTAGGCCCTTGGCTCATGGCTCATGTCACAGGTCCGTGGTTCCATAGGTCCAGCATATACAACATAGAATCTAGCAATCTTCTTACATTGATAAAACATGAACATACCACAACTTTAATCATACAGATGATGAGACAAAGATAGAGAAAGAATAGACGACATGTGTAAGGTGTTACGTAAGCCATCGCTTACTCATAGTATCATATATACCAATGTTCAATGTACAATGTGGGAGCAAAAATCTCAACCACTCTATGTGATGAGAAATAGATGAATGAGTGAATGTACAAATGTAACAAACATATTCAGATGTATGGGTAGAAATCTGAATATACATGAGATGTGTGACCTTATAGGTTATAGAAGAGTGAATATGAGTGACTGAAAGAGGAAGGATTAGTGTGAAACTGATAATCAACAAACCCTCATCTAACCTTAGGCTATGGAAAACCCTAAGTTAGATGTGTGTGAAAAGATCACATACTTAAAAAGTAGCAAGGAATGCTAACAAGTTTGCTGCCGAAAATCCTCAAACTCATGTGAACACACCTTCTCAAACACCTCATCAAAATATGCATAAAGCATATACGTACTGTTTCTCTTGTACCTATGCTGAATAGGACTCCTCCTGATATGAACGCCACAGCCTCCATAAAAGTCAAGTAGTACCTGTGTGCATAAAGAGAATATGTACCTGAATACTTAACATAAGATGTAAATCTTATGTTAACCACCATCCAATGTCTTTGAAGTAGCCCAACATCCTCTTGTAGAAGATAATCTTCAACTACAACATGTAGATGGCCGATCCTCACCATCAAGCTGCTAATGACCAAGTCTTGTTGCCATGAACAAGAGATAATCTCCTCTCCGTAAGCTAGAGTGTGAGCACACCCTTCATCTTCTCCAAGAAGAATCGTTAAGAAGAACTCCATAGCTGCTCCTCAACATGCTTCAAGTTAGCACCATGGCTGCCCCATGTGCTAGAAGAAACACCACCTCTATTGAGGTCCAAGCTCTAAGCTTGTGTTGAATACTAGGTGAAGGATGATTCAAGTGATCCCAAACACTTGTTTATATAGTGAATTGTTCCCTTGAAAAGCTCTTGAATAAAGCACCAATAAAGCACCAATAAAGCACACGATCTGCGATCGTACGTGATCGTATAAAGCAAAAGTTGTCGCCATCCGTCCTCGAAAAAGCTTGTTCGTGTGTTTTTGTCTTTAATAAATTAAAAGCACAAAAAGATTTTGTGCTGCGCCCACTGCTGACCGTGGGATTTGGTCCCTGGTGGAATATTTGGGAGGATTGCAACCTATCCATGCTGCCCATGTGAATTAGTTGTACAAGGTCTTAGTTTAAGAGTTATACATGCTCTTCGCTCTCGTCGATTCTGTAGGAGGACTATTACTAAGAGCTATACATGGTGTATCATCTGATTATGAATGAACCAATAGGATATTGATTCCAACAATCCCCCCTACAATGTCATACTGGTACAATCTGGACTGGATCTGCAATCTGTCACAAACTGCAAATTATCACAAGCTTCAAGCTTGTACTCCCGCACTTCAGAACTTGTTCTTCAAAAGTCTTCTTCAAAAATGAATTTGACTTTTCTTCAAAAATCTGAACTTGCTGAATATGAACCATAATACATGAGAAAATATGCAAACTAGTTATCCAATAGTGAACACATCAAGCAATCACTGCTTGACAACACATATAGCATGAACTGTCTCCGAACCTGCTATCTCCTGTTTTCAAAAACCTGAAAACATACACTAGGATCCATATATTTTCATTTACCTTCCAAAAAAGGTTTCTCAACGTACTTCTGCTGCATCATGTAAATGCACTAAACATAATCAAGAACTGAATCATGTAACCTGTGGCTGACAACTCACAACTTAGTGTATTATGAACACTGTTGGTTCATCTCTGACTGTACTCAAGTCAAATCAACTCAACTCAATTAAAATCAATTGAAATATGAGTAAAAATCTATGATGTCATCATGTCTTCATCCTTTAAATCCTTCATACCTCTTTCCTTTAGAACCTGGTATAAACATATATGTGCCCACTTCTGAAATATACCTTTCTGAAATATCAAGCTTCTCTTCAATAGAACTCTGGAACCTTCTCCTGAACAGGAACATCCTAACAGGAACTTTCTCCAAACATTCTTCTTCTTCCTTCTTCTTTCAAAGCTGGAACATAAAGAGAACTTGACAAAGGAAATATAGGAATACCTGAAATAGGAATACTTGTAGGTATGAATCTGCATTCTTTCACATATGGCTGAAAATAAGTCTTCATGTTTCATCACCCCCCTGGATGATTTAACACTAGTATCCAGTATTCTTCAAATTATATCAGACTTTATGAAATCTTGGACGTCCTTCTTCATAAATTTGATCTTCAGTGATCAATACCTGTATCTGAAACAAAATCTTTGAACCCTTTTTATTAGCACTGTACACATGCCAATAGCTTTCCATGTCATTCCTCAGCTTTCCAAATTGTACAATAAAGTTAGCTGATCCTAACATAACAAATCCTTGTTGAAAGCATTTTAGGATACATAACCTTCTATAACATAACAAGTATCTTCTTCTATCTTTCTGCAAGAAAAATCTGATAGAACCTCAATCTTTGACTTACTTCTTCCAATGTTTAAGAATCAAACAAAAGGATAGACAACTGACTCATAAATACTCAAGATATTTCATGATCATTTAAGATCAATGATCTCTCTTGTGTAGAATCTGCTATCATCAAACCTTCATGTCTGAATGTTTGATTTGCTACCTGAATGTCTCTAAGTGTCCATGTTTCACATAAAATTGTAAAACTTTTCTTCAACTTCACAAGAATCTGTAACTCCTACTTGAAACATAAGTGGACAAACTTCTCACCTTGAGAATCCAAAAGCTGCAAGTTGATACTTCATAACTTTCATATTTTACCCAGGTGCTGGGTAAAATATGAAAGTACCTGCTTGAAATTCTTTTGGCTAACTCCACTTCTCAATCAAGTGATAGGATCTGATGGAACACCTTTTTGAATACAAGCATGTATCCAAAAATCAAGACAATCACTGAAAGTAGATACTTCATTGACTTGTACATCAACAAATCTGAATTTTTTGAAGTTTTTCTGAAAATACTGAATATGAGGTAACCTTTTCCAAACATAAAACCTCAACCCAAGTCTTCAACATCTGCTACAAAAAACTCTTTTACCTTAAGAAAGTTAGATAAAGAAGAAATATACTTCTCTGCAACTTGTCATATACCAAGTAGCTCTGTATTGACATTCCCAGAATTCTTTGAGGGAACATATAAGTTGCCTGCTTAAAAGCTTCAACTAAAACATAACTCATATACACATGAGTCAAAACATATATCTACTGCTTTTTTTTCTCTCAATGTAATTCTTTGTCAAATCTACTAAATCATGACCAAGTGTAATGCGAAACAAGAAATTGCTTCTTCTTTAAACAAGATGTTCTCGTAGACTTGTCTTTGGATGTAGAGGATAAAATAGGAAAAGTATATGGAAAATATATGAGAAAAGGAAGCCTTACTTTTCTTTGGAAATGATGGACTTTCTTCTTCTACATCTTTCTTCCACCTCATGATGTCAACATCATCAAACTTCTCTTCCATACCTTTTGTTCTCTTCATCTTGAAGTAACAAACACTCTTGACTTCTTCGAATGAACTTTTCTCTTCCTCTAATGCTAAGAGTAAGAGACAAAACAAACATGGTATACAAATGGAAGTGAATATAGAATCATGTTTTATCATCTCCTTGTATCTTTGAGTCAAAATTCTGCTTCAAATGTCTGAGATGACTAAATTCACCAATCGTTGTCTGAATGATGAATTACCCTTCTAGAGATACCTCTCTAGATCACATTTGTACCTGGATATTCAACCAACTTGCAACAGAAAATTGGCTGAAAAACTCATCCCATCTTCACATTTGTCTTCTTAGATGAACTTTCTTGCCATGATATTAAGCATCCATATAGGCATCGATATAGGTGTTGATATAAGCATCGGTATTCCCTTGAGCAAAATTATTGATATAAGCATTGGTATGCACCTAAACATATCGATGCTCGTACCGGCACCTATACCGACAACCATATTTGCAAATTTTTTTGGGCAGAGTGTGTTGTCTCTTGCTGCAATAGCATTACCATGTTGTCGTCTAGCAAAAGACAATATACTCTACCCAAAAAAAGCCGAGTGCATGTGACATGTACTCTAGTGGTTGTCGATCTAGTGTCTAGATGACCAACAACCAAAACATGATTTGATAAAGCAAAACACTGTCGAATACAAAAGAGATGAGCAGAATGAACCATGAACCATGTACAAAAGAAATATCCCATAAATGAATCATGCTAAAAGAGATATATATTCCATAAATGAACCATGTACAAAAGTGTGGAAAACCAATGCCGTATATGAGCCAAATACAAAATGTGGCAAAGCACTGCCATATAGGAACCAAATACAAAATTATGGTGCACCACTGCCATATATGAGCCAAATACAAAATTGTGGCACACCACTACCATACACAACCCAGAGGGATCAAAACATTTATATATGTAGTCCTACAACAAAGCACATTCGTGAAATGAGACAAATTGACATGATATTTATAAACAACAACTAAAAACACCAAACCAAGTTTATAAGCTTACCTCATCGTAGATGCTCCCATGAAATGACCGCATCGCGTCCCTCCAAGTCCTCTAACAGTGCAACCAATCCATGATGATATCCATAAGCCTCCTCAGTTCGTGTCGGAGGATGACCCACTTCCAACTTCTGCAACAAATATGCAAAACATTAGATGAACATACATGACGTGCTTAACACAAGCAAATTCATTAAACAAAATGATTCTTGAGCATTCTCGTCTCTTGCACTCACTCGACTTTTTTGGAAAAAGTTCACCATCATCCCACTATCAAAAGTAGATCTATTTTCATTGATTCGTGCGATCGAAAAGTGCCATCCACGAGACCATAGTGCACTATATTTAGAATACTCCCAATCACACCATTTTGTGACTTCGTCCTCTTCTTCAGAGATATCTTCACCCGCTACCTTTGCTTGTGAAACCGCTATATCTAGCCATCTACTCGTTAGAGAGGGTGGAAGACTTTTCAGAAGAGGTAAAAAGCAAGTGGAACAATTCTTTTGAAATTGAGCTCTTTCCTTTGTGTTTGTCTCTTTGGCAAGCTCATACCTCTCTAACCCCTTCTGCATAGGCTCATAGTTAACGATGCAAAACTTCATTGTCTTCTCTCTAAAAGCTGCATCCATTTTTCTTTGCATCCCTTTACCTTGAGGTTCATCGCCTAGGAGATGGAAATCTTCATTGCCATCTCGCAAAAATTGATCTTTAAGAAGCCTGTGATAAGCAATTAGAACAATATTAGTAACTAAAGTTATTTTGATATAGTAATGAAAGTTTATTTCAAATCCACTTACCTGACACTACTATGTGACCATCCATAAATGGATTGAAGATTGAGCATCACGAGTGATGCACGTAGTACAAATATCTTTGCCCTAGTGTACAGTGGTAAATGGGCTAGCCTTCACATGTTTTGGTATTCTTCATCAGCTTCTAATCGTGGAAATTCTGCCATGCAACCCACAACATCTTCTCCACCATCATGATCTTCGTTCATCTCATAAAATGCCTCGAGCACTTCTTCCATGTGTTCATTATGTGTATTGCTACCAGTAACTTGTACTTCTACCTCCCTCTTTGTTCTCTTCTATTCACAAGAGGTTACTGGTGCAATGTTGTTTGCATCCACTTGCTCACCAAGGGGACCATGCGAATGGTAGCGTAGGTTCTGTAGTCAATTTTTAATACATCCAACAAATATTTTCTTTGCATCAAGTAGAGACCATCATTTTTGTACATAACCTCAATGCCCAAGAAGTATTTGAGGATTCCAATATCTGATATCTTGAATTCCTTCCCAAGCTTTGCCTCAATTTCTTTGATACCTTCATCATTATCGCCTATTATGATAAGACCATCAACATATATGCACATGTATATAGATTCTCCATCAACCCTTTTGATGTAGAGTGAAGGATCTGAATCACTTGCAACATAACCACACTTCATTAGGTACTCAACCAATCTCTGATTCCATGCTTTAGGTGCTTGCTTGAGTCCATACAAAGCCTTCTTTAGTTTACATACAAAATCATGCTTCTTTTCATCTTCATAACCTATGGGTTGATAAATATAAACCACTTCTTCCAAATTTCCATTAAGAAAAGCATTTTTAATGTCCAATTGATACATCCTCCATCTTTTAGAAGCTGCCACTGAAATCAAAGTCCTAATTGTATTCTTATTTGCAACAGGACTAAAAGTTTCTTCATAATCAAGCCCATATGTTTGTGTGTAGCCCTTAGCTACTAAACTTGCTTTGTACCTTGCTAAAGATCCATCTGAATTCCTTTTGACTTTGTACACCCATTTGTTTGTGACTACCTTCATGCCTTCTTCTCTAGGTACCAATTCCCAAGTTTGGTTTTCCTTGAGAGCTTGAATCTCCTCATCCATAGCATCTCTCCATTCTTTGTGTTGGCTAGCTTCCTCATAGCTTGATAGTTCCTTATCTTTGATAACATGTGTCATATAAGCATAATGCTTTGCAATAAAGGTATCATAAGTGAGCTTTTGAATAGGATGTTTTACCCTTTCTGACCTCCTTTCACTACCTGTGATTGGATATTTCTTCAATGTCCATTTCTTTTGCACTTCATGAGTTACAACTTCTTCAAATTCATCTTCATCTTCACTTGAATGAAAATCTCTTACCAAGTTACCTCAATTACCTCTATTGTGGCTACATTCTGATGTATGCTCTATCTCCTTTTGCTTGCCCTTCCATGATGATGAGCTTTGTGAAGGACTTGGCATACTTGATCCACTCAATGTAGTGCTAACTTGCACTTGCTCTTCATGTACCTGATCTGCATGTACAAAGTCTTCTTCTTGCAAATCATTCACACCTCCATACCAAGGTTTTAACTCATCAAACACAACATCCCTTGACACTCTAAGATTTTTAGTGACCGGATTGTAACACCTGTACCCCTTTTGCTCATTTGAGTAGCCAACAAAAATGCATTTTTCAGCCCTAGCATCAAGTTTACCTTCTCTAACTTCCTGTGGGACATGAACATAACATGTGCAACCAAAAATCCTTAAATGAGACAAATGTGGTTTCCTTTGATAGTATACCTCATCTCGAGTAAGATCATGAACTCCTGAAGTTGGTATCCTGTTCATAATATATGTTGATGTGGTTGTTGCATCAGCCCAATATGAGAAAGATACATTCATCTCATTCAACATGCATCTAGCTACCTCTGCAATTTGTCTATTCTTTCTTTTTGAAATACCATTTTGTTGAGGGGTATACATGCATGTGTATTGCCTCCTTATGCCTTCATCTTCTAAGAACCTTGTGAACTCATTGGAGAAATATTCTCCCCCTCCATCTGACCTTAGGGTTTTAATCCTATGACCTGTTTCATTCTCAACAAGTGCCTTGTATTTTTTGAATACTTCAAACACATTTGATTTTCGCTTGATTATGTACAAACAATTTTTCCTTGAACAATCATCAATAAAGGTAACAAAGTACCTATGACCTGCATGTGAAGGTTCTCTTGAAGGTCCCCATACATCCGTATGCGCTAAATCCAAAACCCTTGGAGAAACGTACTTGCTTGACTTGAAAGGCAACCTAGTTTGCTTCCCAAATTGACAAGCTTCACATACCTCATGAAGATGTGATGTTGAGAAGTTTGGAATCCCTTTGACCAATGCACTTTTCTCCATGTTCTCTAGCTTTTCAATGTTTACATGTCCTATCCTTTTATGCCACAAATCCAAATCTGCAATTCTTCTATTTCCTGAAGTGATGAACATTACCTTGTTGGGGTTTTGCTTGATATTGAGAGTAAACATCCTTCCATGCTTCTCTCCTTTTTCCACAAGCTGAAATCTATTCTTTGAATCCTCTATGAAGCAACCTTTGCTATTGAACTTCACTTGGTATCCTTTATCTACCATTTGACCAACAGAAATGAGATTCTTTGTAATAGTAGGGACATATAATACCTCAGATAGTGACTTGCTCTTCTTGCCATCCTGAAACTTGACATCACCAATGTGTTTGATCTCATGCTCGGTGTTGTCACCTGTCTCTACACATCCTCTTTGCTTTGGAGCGTGTAAATTGCAAAACATGTCCTCCCTACAAGACATATGATTGCTACATCCACTATCTATGTACCAAGTATCATCCTTTTCATGTTTTCTATCTCCATATGCATGACTCATGGCAAGAACTTGATCCCTAGACTCATTTGAAGCATAGTTACCTCGAGCATTGTTCCTCCTTTGGTAGCATTCATTTGCCCAATGTCCTAGCTTCCCACAAATGAAGCATCCATTGCCTCTTGATCCTCTTCCTCTATTGTTTTTGCCTCTACCTCTTCCATTTGAAGATGAGCCTCCATTTGAGTCCTCTTGGTTGTCACTTTGCTTGCTTTGGCTTTGCCTTCCTCTTCCTCTACCTCTTGATGCTTTGCCTCTTTCTCTACCTGCAAATAGCATTTGACCTTGGGCACCTTTGCCCTTGCTTCCACCTTGCAATATTTCTTCATTAACCATTAAAGTGTTCAATTGATCAAAATCAGGCATGTTCTCCCTAGCATACAATGAGGATATGAAGTTCCTCCACTTTTCATAATCTTTAAGACCATTAAGTACAAATGCAACCATGTCATCATCATCAATTGAATGTCATATGGCTGCCAATGAATCTTTAATATCTTTGGCTTTAATTACATAATCATGTATGGATTGGTTACCTCCTTTCTTCAAGTTGTTGAGCTCATTTTTGAGTTGTACCTTCTTGGCCTTTGTGTTTGTGGTGAACATCTTCTCCAAGTATTCCCACATTTCCTTGGCGGTCTCCATGCTTTGAATGTGACCTATCATTGTGTTGCTTACATGTTGAGATATCATAAACATAACCCTTCTATTTCTTACCTCCCATTCTCTAATTGCTCTCCTTTCTTGGTCGTTAGGGTTGGTTGGATCCGCAGCAATTGGTTTGATATCTCCTCCATTGATTATGCCTCATAGGTCCTTGCTCACGATGAAGCGTAACCTTTAGATGACATGTTGTACAAAGTTTCATCAGAAACTTTACACATTTGATTAGTCAATGAGTGAGTTATGTGCAACAGACTTTTTGAGTAGTTACTTTCTTCACAGTTAGTTCAAAATTTTGATAATCTGGTATTGGTTTTTCAAATTGGTAAAGATTTTGAGTTATTCTTGATATAGAGGTACTCTAACATCAAGGATAGCTTGTTCTTTTGGAGATTAACACTCTCCATTAGTGGTATCAGAGCAAAAATCATCAAAATAGAAGAAAGGAGCACCCCGACTGCTGCAGTCATACAAAAATCAACATTTGAAGGTTCAAAAGGTGAAAGATTTAAGGGAAAGCTTAAGAAGGAGGGTTGAAGCTATCAAGAAGATCAAAAGAAACTTCATTCAAAGTAAAGGTACACTTATTCTCATAAAGCTTGAAGAATTTAATACACAAGTGAAGAAACGATGGGAAATTCTCTTCAGATAGAGAAATTGGATAGAGAAAACTATCCAGCATGGTCAATGACGATGGAACTTCATCTCATGAGCAAAGACCTAATAGGTTACATCACAGGTGAAGAAGAGAAACCACAATTCAGAGATCCTAGTGTTCCAACTAGGGATGAACTCTCATATTTGAAGACTTGGATGAAGAAGGATGCTCAAGCAAGGAACATTATCTACATGGGAGTCAATGACTACTTGCTACCTCACATTAGAGGTCTTGAAAGTCCAAGTGATATATGGAATGCTTTGGAGGAGCATTTCCAAAACACTACAAAGTCAAGGAAGGCATCTTTGTGGGTAGAGTTTACCACATTCAAGAAGAAGGCCTCTCAATCCATTTCTGATTATGTAACAAGAATGAAGGACATTGCAGATGCATTAGAAGCAGTTGATGAAGATATTGAGGGGGATAAATTGGTAAGGCGAATCCTCATAGGTTTGAGAGGAGATAAGAAATGAAAGCCGTTCATTTTGTCTACTGAATTGTCACTAGATCATTTCACTCCTGATTTAAATCAGTTTCTAGGACACATAATAACTTTTGAGCAGGATGTCAAAGGTGATGGTGATAAGAGTGCAGGTCAAGCAATGTATTCAAAGGATAAGAAGAAGAATAGCAAGGGTAAGCAACAAGCAAATGAAGATGAAGGTACAACTAGTCAAGCCAACTTCCTAAGAGGAAGAGGAGGTGGCAAAGGTAGAGGAAGAGGTAGAAGCAATAAAGATGGAGCCAAAGCTTGTTGGATTTGTGGTAAGACAAATCACGTAGCTCATGATTGTTGGCATAATAATCAGAATAATGGTGGATATAATCAGAACTTTAATTCTAGAGGAAGAGGTGGTAGAAACCAAAGAGGTAATTTAAGAGGTAGAGGTAGTAGAGGTTACTTTGGAAGAAATGCAAGTAGAGGATTCCAAAGTCAATCCTACAACAATACCTACTACAATTATGCTTCAGATCAGAAGGAGGATTCAACCTTGATTATGAATGCAACTTGTGAAAGGCAAAGTGAAGACCAAAGATTCTTCTACATTGACTTAGGGTGTAGCAATCACCTGAGTTGCAACATAGCTTTGATGACTGATTTGGAGAATAAGGTAACTAATCATGTAGTTCAAACAGGTGATAATACAAAGCAAAATGTGAAGTCAATTGGATCAGTGAAGGCCAAGAATGGAAGCACTCTTCTGATTAAGGTCTTGTATGTTCCTACAATTCCAAAGAATCTGATAAGTGTAGGGCAAATTGTTGAAAAAGGTTATGGAGTAAGGTTCACTAATGATGGAGTATTTGTGGAAGACCCTAGCAATGGGTATAAACAAATTGTTTCAGGGAAGAAAGAAGGAAGACTCTTCACATTGAAGATTCAAGGTAATGTTGTTCATGCCTTGTTCACTTATGGAGGACATAAGATCTCTGAGTTAGATCTTTGGCACAAAAGGCTTGGACATTTCAAGGAAAGAGGTATTGAGGATATGGTTAACAATGGTTCAGTGCTTGGATTGCCTAATGTTCCAGGTAAACATATGACATACAGATGTGAGGCATGTCAATTAGGTAAGGCTCATAAGCAATCATATTCTAAGCATGGATTTATGTATTCAGAGAAGCTTGAATTGGTACACACAGATGTGTGGGGACCATCAAAGGATTTCAGTATAAATGGTTCAAGATATTATGTGATTTATGTTGATGATGCTACCAGGTGGATCACTATCTATGTGATCAAAGATAAATCAGAGGTATTCAATACATTCAAACATTATCATGTGTATGAAGAAAGAATTATAGGTCAAAAGTTGAAAAGACTAAGGTCAGATGGAGGGGGGGAGTATTTCTCTAATGAGTTCAGTGATTACCTATGGAATGCAAGTATAAAAAGGGAAGTTACTTGCAGGTATTCTCCTCAACAAAATGGTGTAGCAGAAAGGAGAAATAGAACTCTTGTTGAGTTTGCAAGATCAATGATGAAGGAGAAAAATTGTCCAAATTATTTGTGGGCTGAGGTCGTAAATACAGCCACATATTTGGTTTGTTACCATGTAAAGCTTTGCAGGGTATGACACCATATGAGACATGGTGGGGTAAGAGACCTACCTTAGATCATTGCAAAGTATTTGGATGTTTGTCTTATGCATATCTGCCATCTCAGTGGAGGCATACATTGGAATCTAAAGCTGAAAAGTATGTGTTCATTGGATATGATGATAAGCAGATGGGGTATAGGTTGTGGAGTCCATCCACAAAGCAATTTCTTATATCAAAGGATGTTACATTTGATGAGAAAGGTACTTGGTATGCAAGTACAATCAATATTCATGCAGGTGATGAAGAAGTTGTGCATCAGAAGAAAGGTAAATCAAAGGTTCAGATATTTGATGAAGAAGAAAGCAATGAAGTACAAGTGGAAGTTGAAGAAGTGCCAAGGTTTGATCCACAATGTGATGAACCAGAAACTTCAAGAAGTGGAGAACTCAGAAGGTCATCAAGACACAAATGGCAACCTACAAGGTATAGCTATGATACTTCTTTTTTTACTACTAAGAATTATGCTTACATGATGAAAGCAGATGAAGACCCTTCTACATATGAAGAGGCAAAAGCTAAGGAAAATTGGGAGAAAGCTATGCAGGAAGAATATGATGCATTGATGGAAAATGAGACATGGGATTTGGTTCCTAAACCAAATAGTCAGAAGATCATTGGATGCAAATGGGTCTACAAGACAAAGAGGTATGCAGATGGAAGTGTGCCTAGTATAAAGCTAGACTTGTTGTGAAAGGGTTTCCTCAGACATATGGAATAGATTATGATGAGACCTATAGTCCTGTGGCAAAGATGACAACCATCAGGACCCTCATAGCCATTGCTACATGTAAAGGTTGGAACTTATGTCAATTAGATGTGAAAAATGCTTTTCTAAATGGTTATATTTCAGATGATGTTTCATGGAGAAACCACAAGGGTTCATAGATGAAAGGTATTCAGAATATGGATGCAAGCTCAAGAGAGCTTTGTATGGTTTGAAGCAGGCCCTAAGGGCATGGAACTATAGACTTGTGAAGTTCTTGAAGGAACTTGGTTTCCAAGTATCTAAAGCAGATAGTAGTTTGCTTGTCAAAGCAAGTGATGATGGGTTCATTTATATGTGCATATATGTTGATGATATAATCTTTACAGGTACAGATGAGAAGAGCATACAAAGCCTCAAGAAGCAAATGGAAAAGAGTTCAAGATTAGTGACTTGGGAGACTTGTCATATTTCTTAGGCATGGAGATCTCATATACTCAACATGGAGTGTATGTAACTCAAGAAAGGTATTTGAAGAACTTGTTGATCAAGTTTAAAATGGAAGATTGCAGGGTGGCACCTACTCCAATGGAGGTGAATCACAAATTGAGCAGATATGGAGGAGAAGAATTCAAGGACATGAAGCTATATCAAAGTTTGGTTGGTAGTCTATTCTATGCTACATTAACTAGGCTTGATTTATCATATGCAGTTGGAGTGTTGTCTCATTCATGCATTGTCCTAGGAAAGAACATTGGGTTGTAGGACAAAGAGTATTGAGATACATTAAGAGTACACTCACTGAAGGTTTGTATTATGGTTTTACATCAGATACAAACATCAAGATATATAGTGATACAAGTAATCCTGATGATAGGATATCAACATATGGATACTTGTGTTATGTGGGAGATAAGATAATCTCATGGTGCTCTAAGAAGCAACACACAGTTGCTTTATCATCAACAGAGGCAGAGTATAAAGGTATGGTTGAAGCTGCAAAGGAAGTCATATGGTTGAAGACTCTCATTAAGAGTTTTGACATTATTCAGAGTACACCCACTATTCATGGAGATAACATGAGTTCATTGTATCTAGCTGCTAACCCTGTTTTTCATGCCAGGACTAAACACATTGAGATTCAATATCACTTCTTAAGAGAGAAGGTGATTGATAAAGAGATTGAAGTCATACATACTTCAACAAAAGATCAGATTGCAGATATGCTAACCAAAAGCTTGGATGGACCAAAGCTACAAAGATTTAAAGACATGGCAGGCATAAAGAAAATAGAGAAAACCTCAATTGATGATTGAGGGGGAGCTGTTGGTGCAAGTCAACCACCAATTGATGTTTTGGATGAAGGATTGAAGTCAAAGATTGAAGAAAAGATTAATTATGCAGCTTGAAGATAGTGCACATTCAGGAAATGAAGACTTGTATACATATGTATATTAATTTGTAGTTAGCTCACTTATACCTTTTGTATGGTTATGAATGTTGATATATTTAGGTAGCGATGTGTGTGAACACACTAGGACCGCCGGGGCACTTTTTTCCCTCTTTAGGAGGTTTTTTTCCCCCGGCTTGTATATACGCCTTTTGCCCTAATGGGCTACTTATCTTTGTACATTCTCTAGTAATACATTTAGAATTGTGTGTTTGTGCTCCAAGCTTCTTCTTCTTCCTTATGCTGTTCGCGTGCTTCTGCAGACGTCTAACTCCAACAATTGGTATCAGAGCAGGTCGTCGCTTCATCTAGGGCACCGTCGACACTCCTTTGTTTGCAGTCTCAGATTCGCACGAAATTTGGTGGGCATACTCAGGGTGTTTCAAAGATCAAAACAGCTTCGCTGTGTGGTGCAAAATCGCGATCTGAGCTCGTTTCGGCCTCCGAACGCACTATCATAGCGCTTGTGTAGGCTATATCGTCTTTTTGTGCCAAAGGTATATACCAGTTTCTGTTCGCCAATATAAGCATCTCGAAGTCTACTACAGGTCTAGCAGAATTCGTTGGGGCAGTTATGTTCAACTTTTTGAGATACAGTCAATTTTCTGCATCAAGGTATTTTAGTCACCGGCCATGGCTGAAAGCAGTGATGTATTCCGTATGTTGGCTGTTGAGGATAAGTTGGATGGTACCAACTACCCATTATGGGCTTATATGATGCGACATGTTTTGGTTGCAAAAGGATTGTGGAACATTGTGCAGGGTGTTGAAAGACGTCCTGCTACACCTGTAACGACAGGTACTGCAAATACAGGTGCTGGAGCTGATGAAGATGGTGTCGAAGATGATATTCCGCAGATTCCTGTTCGTGCTGCTGTTTCTATTGCACCTACTGTAGAGCAGATTCATTGGGATGGCAGAGATGCCCAGGCACATGCATTGATAGCTTTATCTGTCAAACGTGCCATTATTCCTCATATCCGCTCTTGTAGAATAGCTAGGGATGCTTGGGATACACTTACCACATTGTACCAAGCTAGGAATGAGGCTCGTGTTGCTTACCTCCAAAAACAGTTGGAGAGTGAGCACATGAATCAAGGTGATTCTATGGACAGTTTCCTAACGAAGATCAAAAATTTGAAGGAACACTTGATTTCTGCTGATGAGGTTATACCAGATAGCTCACTTGTGCAGACCGTTCTGAATGGTCTTCCTGATTCATATCAGAGTTTTGCTTCTACTCTTCGGTTGATGATGAAAGGCAATACGAATGCCTTATCATTTGAGGACTTAGTCTCTTTTCTGTTGCAGGAAGATCAATCCAGGCAGAACAGGTCCATTATGCATGTTGCAGATCAAGCTTTCCTGGCTAGTCAGAAGGGCAAAGGAAAATGGAGCTCTTCTACTAGTAAGCAGAAATCTGCAAATGCTGCACATTCGAAGAACCAAGATAAAGATGAGAAGAAATCAGAAAAGCAGAAAATTGTTTTGCAAGTACTGTAAAGGGAATGATCATATCATAAAGAACTGTCCAAAACTGGCTGCAAAAGAGGCAAAGAAAAAGGAGGCTGGAATGGTTGTTGCAGAAGCCTCTACACCAAAAACAGAGTCTGCTAATCTTGTGCAGGAAGAAGAATGGGCGTTTACTACTATTTGCAGTTTTGACCCATCTTCTCATGAGCAGTGCATGTCTGCAGTGGACTCAGATGTTTGGTACTTTGACAGTGGGGCGACCAAACATATTACCTCGCAGCGAAGTTTCTTCTCTTCACTCGAGCCTGCCCCTACAGGGAATACTGTCACGTGCGCCAACAACTCCTCTTATCCTATTATGGGAGTTGGTAAGATCATTCTGACTACTGCTAATGGTAGTTCTTTCACCTTGTCAGATGCTTTATTTGTGACAGGGATCAAGAAGAATCTGTTATCAGTTTCTGCATTAGCCAAGATTGGCTTGGTTGTGAAATTTGTTGATGACAGGTGTACAGTTCATGATCTATCAAATGGCGATGTGATTATTGCTTCTGGCATTTTATGTCGTGGGCTGTATAAGCTCATAGACTATGAAAGATCTGTGAATGATTTGGCATGTGCAGTTCATGATTCTCAGGCTATGTCAGATGCAAAGCTTTGGCATGCACGCTTTGGTCATCTGAATTTTGCTAGTTTGCTACGCCTGCAAAAATCTGATATGGTGTCTTCTTTGCCCAAGCTTGAGGCACCTGGAAAACATGTATGTGAAGGCTGTATTTTGGGCAAAATGCAGCGTTCCTCCTTTCCAAAAGATGGTTCAGTTCGGGCTACGCAGAAATTGCAGCTTGTACATAGTGATGTCTGTGGTCCTATGCAGACACCCTCTTTTGGGAATTACCTTTACTTCGTGACTTTCATTGATGATTTTTCCAGGCATGCATGGGTATATCCACTCAAAGCAAAGTCCAAAGTGTTCATGTGCTTTAAACAATTTTTTGGTTTTGTTTGAAAATCTATCAGCATGTAAAATGGGCACCCTCCGTTTTGATCGAGGGGGGGAATATATGTCTTCTGATTTTAATGCATTTATGGCTGAACATGGGATAAAACACCAGTGTACAGTGCCGTATACACCTCAATAGAATGGAGTTGCTGAACGAAAGAACAGGTCACTCATGGAGATGGCGAGGTGCATGGTCAAGAGTCAGGCTTTACCACATAGTTTCTGGCTTGAGGCTGTCATGTGTGCAGCATATGTACTGAACAGGTGTCTCCCACTAAAGCGCTGCAGTCTATCACTCCATATGAGGCTTGGCGTGACCGCAAGCCATCTATTGCTCATCTGCGTGTTTTTGGTTGTTTGGCATATGCATTAGTGCCTGAACAACACCGCAGAAAATTGGATGATAAGGCAGTAAAATGTATTTTTGTTGGGTACAGTTCTGAAAGTAAAGGCTATCGTCTGTATCATCCACAGACTAAACTCGTTCTAGTTAGCCGTGACGTTGTCTTTGTGGAAGATGCTATTCAGCCATTGCTTTCATGTACTAAGGAGACATCTGTTAGCTCCAAAGACATGTATGATAGTTTGATGCCTCTTTTTACATGTGGACAATCTAGTGCTGGTCCTAATGAGGGAACTTATCAGCCTTTGCAAGTTTCATATAATGATGCAGATCATTCTATATGTGATGCAGATTTACATGATGCACTTGTTGATGAGAGAGCTGATATTGAGCAGGCAAAAACTATGCCAAAATGGCTGGTGCATACTTTGTGTGACAACAAATTAGAAGCACCTTTGTCATATCGTACTCGTACAGGCTCTCATAGTGCCTCCTTTGCATCAGATTGCTATGCTATGGCTGCGTCTAGTCTCTGTGATGAGAATGAGCCTGTTTCTTTTGATGAAGCACAGAATTCAGAAAATTGGATGGCTGTTATGCAATCTGAATATGATGCTATAATGAAGAATGGTACATGGTCTTTATGTGACTTGCCTCCTGGCAAGAAGGCCATTGGCACTAAGTGGGTATACAAGCTGAAGCGTAAACCTGATGGTACAGTTGACAGGTATAAGGCTAAGCTTGTTGCAAAGGGTTATGCGCACGAAAGAGGCATTGATTTTGATGAGACCTTTGCACCTACATGCTGTATGACTACTGTTCGGAGCATTTGTGCACTTGCAGCCGATCATGGTTGGAATGTACATCACTTGGACATTAAAACAACATTTCTAAATGGTGATTTGCATGAAGAAGTGTATGTTTTTCAGCCCCGTGGCTTTGTGCAGAAAGGGCATGAAAACCAGGTGTGCAGGTTAAAGAAGGCATTATATGGTTTAAAGCAAGCACCATGTGCTTGGTATGAGAAGATACATGCCTATCTGGTTGCACATGGTTTTGAGAACAGTCCAACTGAAAGCACCTTATATGTTAAGCGTGCTAATGATGTGCTTCTGATCATTGTTGTCTATGTTGATGACATGCTGCTCACTGGTCCTATTGAGAAGCATATTGCTGATTTCAAGGCTGATTTGCATGCCTCATTTGAGATGTCTGATTTGGGGCATTTGCATCACTATTTGGGCATTCAGTTTATGCAAGTTGATGGTGGAATGGCTTTGTGTCAAACGAAATATATTGTCACATTATTGCAGCGTTTTGGCCTTGAAGACTGTAAGCCTATTGCCACTCCTATGGAGACAGGTTTACGATTGAGTCTTCATGATGCTGGAGATGCATTTGATGCTGTTCTCTATCAGCAAGCTGTTGGATGCTTGATTTACTTATGCATTACTCGGCCAGATATTCAGTTTGTTGTCTCACACATGAGCAGGTTTATGCATTGCCCAGGAGTCACGCATTGGAAGGCGGTTAAGCGCATCTTTCACTACTTGAGTGGTACTCGGCTACTTGGGTTGTTTTATCCCAAAGGGGGATCACTACCACCAGATTTGCATGCTTTTTCTGACTCAGATTGAGCTGGTTGCTATGACACTCGTGTGTCCACCAGTGGTTTTTGCTTCATGCTTGGTAGCTCATGTATATCTTGGTTCAGCAAGAAGCAGCCTACTGTGGCCACTTCCATTTGTGAGGCTGAGTATAGGGCAGCTTTCACAGCGACTGTTGAGTGTGTGTGGCTCAGACGCCTTATGGCTGATTTGGGTGTTGGCCAGTCTTCTGCCACCACCATCTTCACTGACAGTCAGAGCGCATTGGCAGTTGTGAGGAACCCTGTGTTTCATGCTCACACCAAGCACATTGAGGTGCATTATCACTATGTCAGGGAGAGGTTCTCTACTGGGGAGATCGGCTTGGCATATGTGCCCACGCAGGAGAACATTGCAGACCTTTTCACAAAGGCTCTGCCTAGGGAGAAGTTTGAAGCTTTCCGCAAAGCTTTAGGCTTACTTCCTTTTGTGGAGTGATTTCCACATAGCTTGGCACTTCCTTATACATGAGTGCGAGCTCCTTGTTCACGGCATCACTCCCAGGGGGGATTTGTTGATATATTTAGGTAGTGATGTGTGTGAACACACTAGGACCGCCGGGGCACCTTTTTCCCTCTTTAGGAGGTTTTTTTCCCCCGGCTTGTATATACGCCTTTTGCCCTAATGGGCTACTTATCTTTGTACATTCTCTAGTAATACATTTATAATTGTGTGTTTGTGCTCCAAGCTTCTTCTTCTTCCTTGTGCTATTCACGTGCTTCTGCAGACGTCTAACTCCAAGAATGGACTTGTACATATATGCATATATATACAAGTCAAAAGTCGGGGCAAGTATGAGAGAGCATGAGATGAGAAGAATCAAAACTTAGAATAGTCATTCGACACATGAGAAGTGAGGAAGAACTCTCTCATCATTGAGATGTAAAGTTTTCTGAATAGAAGAAAAAGTTGCACCTGATATTTTGTTGTGTTCTCCTTATGTGCTTGATCATTTTAAGAATCCTTTTGTAGATATCTAATTCCGTAGTTAATGAGTCTACGGTTAAAGTTTGATAGCCTAATTGTAAAGAAGCTGAGAGAATTAAATGTAAGAACATTTATATGTGAAGAAGTGTTGAGTGTCATCTGAAACAAGCACAATCTCGATGGTCAAAGAATTGATCAGTTCTCAATGCACAGTGTAAAGTTTTGCACAAATCAGGAGTCAAAATCTAAGCTGGAAGATAAGCCATCTATGGCTAAAAGCATTTGCTTAAATGGGTTCTACTTTGGGAGAACCATGTGTTAGAAGTTGTAGGTCTCAGAATCGACTATACTGGAGAACAGTTTCAGACATAGGTGAACTGTTTGGTTCATTTCTCAAGATATACTTAATGCTTTGAGATGATCTAACTTGGAGAAGGTGCGCAACCTTTAGATGACACCTTGTACAAAGTTTCATCAGAAACTTTACACATTTGGTCAGTCAATGAGTGAGTTATGTGCAACAGACTTTTTGAGTAGTTACTTTCTTCACAGTTAGTTCAAAATTTTGATAATCTGGTATTGGTCCTTCAAATTGGTGAAGGTCTTGAGTTATTCTTGATATAGAGCTACTCTAACATCAAGGATAGCTTGTTCTTTTGGAGATTAACACTCTCCATCAATTATAGGTTTTAAATGTTGATGCATATCATTCCATTTTATATGTAGATTTACATGATGCACTTAATGATGAGAGAGTTGAAATAAAAGAGAACAAAAATATGCCTAAATACTTGGTATAGACTTTGAGAAATAGCAAGTTAGATGCAGCTTTCTCATATCATACTTGTTCATGCTCTCATAATGCTTTTTTTGCATTAGATTGTTATGCAATGGATGTCTCTAGTCTTTTTGATGAGAATGAGACTGTTTATTTTGATGAAGCACAAAATTCAAAAAATTGGATGGATACTATGCAATCAAAATATGATGGTATTATGAAAAATGGTACTTCATCTTTATGTGATTTTCTTCTAGACAAAAATGTCAGTGGCATTGATTGGGCATATAATATGCAATGCAAGCCTAATGGAACAATTGATAGTTATAAAGTTAGGCTTGTTGCAAAATGTTATGCTCAAGAGAAGGGCATTGATTTTGAAGAGATCTTTGCTCCCACATGCCAAATGACCACTGTTCATAACATTTTTGCACTCGTAGCTCATCATGGTTGGAATGTACATTAGTTAGAAAATTCAAACTTCATTTCTAAATGGTGAATTACATAAAGAAGTGTATGCATTTCAACCCCATGGTTTTCTGTACTAAAAAGGCATGAAAACAAAGTTTGCAAGTTGAAAAAGGCATTGTATGGTTTGAAGAAAGCACTATGTGCTTGGTTATGAAAATCTCCATGCCTACTTACTTGCACATGGATTTGAGAGGTCCAATTGAGAGAACCTTATATGTTGCGTGTGCACATGATGTATTTTCTATAGTTGTTGTATATGTTGATGATATACTGCTCAATGGTCGTAATAAGAAGCATATTGCCCAAATTAAGGTTGATTTGCATGTCGCTAATTTTGAGATTTCATATTTGGGGCATTTGCATCAACATTTGGGCATTAAGTTTATGCAAATTCATGGGGGAATATCTTTGTATCAAACAAAATACATTGACAAATTATTGTAGTGTTTTGGCCTTAAATTTCCAAACATATTGGAAGTCCCGTGGAAACAAGTTTATGGTTGAGTCTTCATGATGTTGGAAATGCATTTGACGTTGTTCTTGATCAACAAGCTATTGGATCTTTGATTTATTCCTGCTTAACACAATCTAATGTTCACTTAGATCAGCGAATTTATGCATTGTCTAGGTGTTAAGCATGGATAAGCAGGTAAGTGCATCTTTCTCTAGTTGAGTGGAACTCAACTACGCGGATTGTTTTAACCCAAGGGGGGATCATTAATGCCACATGTACATGTTCTTTTCGACTCCAAATGGGCTAGTTGCTATGAAACTCATGTATCCACTAATGGTTTTTGCTTCATGCTTAGTAGCTCATGCATATCTTGGTTGAGCAAGAAGCATCCTACTATGTCCATTTCTAGTTGTGAGGCTGAGTATAGGGAAGCTTTCATTGTGATTGTTGAGTGTGTGTGGATCAGATGCCTTTTAGCTAATCTATGTGTTGGTTAGTCTTCTGCCAATATCATCTTTACTGCCAGTTAGAGCACATAGGAAGTTGCAAGGAACCCTATGTTCCATGCTCACATAAAGCACATTGATTGCACTATCATTATGTCAAGAAGAAAATCTCTGTTGGATTGATTAGTTGGGCTTATGCGACTACACATGATAATGTTGAAAACATTTTTACAAAGGCTCTACCTAGAGCGAATTTTGAAGCTCTTCGCAAAAACTTTGGGCTTACTTCCTTTTGTGGATTGATTTCATTCCACACTTGGGACTTCCTTATACATGAGTGCTAGCTCCTTGTCTATGGCATCATTACCAAGGGGGATTTGTTGATATATTTCGGTAGTGATGTGTGTGAACAAACTTAATCATCGATGCACTTTTCCCTCTTGAGGGGTTTTTTCTTGCAACTCGTATATGTACCTATAATCCTAACAGGTCACTTATCTTTGTACATTCAATTGGTAATACAATCAATGTTGTGTTGATCTCCAAGCTTCTTCTTCTTCTTCTTATTATTATTATTATCATTATTATTCCTTGTATTGTTCATGTGCTTTCATAGTTCTTGAATTCCAATAGGGAGATTATATGAATGTGGTTTCCTATGCATATTTGGTTGGAATTAGTATGTTGGCATGATTCCACCATAGTGCTGGTGGAAAATAAGAATGATTTTTGCTCATTAAACATGTCCTTTTCATATAGAAAGTGGTGGTAGTTCCATAAGTTGTTGCATTTTCTCAAAACAACTTCATATTGTATGAGAGAGATACGTCCTTATCATGAACAAGATAGTGATAGTTCCAAAGTTGCTACATTTCCTTAATGCATCCTCATATATATGGATCCATAATTTATATTATTATAAGGAACTCTTGGAGTTTTACTTCACGATAGTAAATAATTGAGTTTTCTGTAAGTATCTAGAATAGATTTCCACTAGTTCCAATTTGTTAATGTTATTAAGCCTACTTAATTGGGATGCATTTTATCTATTTCCAAAAATTTCGTGAGATATTTGGGGCATAGTTACCTTATCTAGGAAGTTCCAAGAACATTATTCTTTAATCGTTATATAGTGTTGCATTCAAGCAGTTACTAAACAAGTGTGTGGGCGCTCCACATGAGGATCACATTTTTTATGAGCATTGTTTTTGTCCTTACTCAAGTTCACTAAGTGATTAAATAGTTTTTTTGTGTGCATTATTTGGAATAATTTTCTATTAGTTCCAATTTGTTAATGTTATTAAGCCTAATTAATTGGGATGCATTTTATCTATTTCCAAAAAATTCCTAAGATATTTGGGGCATAGTTACCTTATCTAGGAAGTTCCAAGAACATTATTCTTTAATCGCTATTAGTGTTGCATTCAATTAGTTACTAAACAAGTGTTTGGGCGCTCCATATGAGGCTCATATTTTTTATGAGCATTGTTTCTGTCCTTACTCAAGTTCACTAAGTGATTAAATTTACTACATAGTTTCCTTATCCTTCGTACAAGCTATCAATGACCATTCTATTGAGACCTATCAATTACCATTATATTGAGATGAGGGCAACATGCCAAGACCTTTATAGGTGAAAAATATCACAACTAATGGGCAAGATCTAGGTATAAGGATCTAGAAGATATCCCAAGAACTTATGATGCACACATAAGGATACTAGTGGACCTTCTCTATTCCAAAATATCTAGTATTCTAGACACCTAGCACACTCTTTGATATTCCTTGGAATCATGTGTTCTGATTTTGCATTTTTTTCTTAGCACCTTCTATCATTGAGAACAGTGAATCTCTAGAAAGGGGAGAGTGTTATATTTAGCCAATGTATGTGCCTTGGGGAACAAGGGCAAGCTGCGAGAGTTCTAGTTGGGGAGATAGCCAAGGGCAAAATCCATGGTTCCTCTGATTGGCTTCCTATTTGTGATGGCTAGAGGAACAACGGGACCGTGTACATGATTCTAGATGGTGACTAGGCAAGGTCCATATAATTGATTGGGAGCTGAATTCCAGGGCACATTATTGTTGAATCTAACACCAATGACTAATATAAAAATTGTCCAAGTTTGGAGCCGGCCTACTTCAAGGTGGGACAAGTAATTCATTGGTTTATTTTCCATGTTCCACAAATTGGTCAAACTAAATACAAAGTAAGAACTTGCGCCAGATCAAGCTTGCAAGTGCTATTAGTAGTCAATTCAATCCAAAATAATGAGTACATTCATTATGTTTCTCTAATCATTGAAGCAAAATGGAGTTTTTTAGTCTTTCTATAATAGTTTTTTTAGCACATTCTCTATTGTAGCTTTTGCATTTGTAAGTTTTTGTAAGATCTAAAGTTGCATTAATGTCGTAATTCTTAATTTTGCACTCCACTAGTCAAACTTGTTCATCACAACTATTGATCCATAATAATGATGGTCGAACTTGGGAGTGAGATTTTGTGAAAGTTGGATGGTTTTCGGGCTTACTAGTACGAGATTGCCTTTGTTCAACTCCGAGACTTCAGATCGCTTTTGGTTGCCATACTTTATCATGTGTTAATTGCGTTGTATAAGGGCATCTTTGGTTCGATGGAGCTTTGCTTTTTCTGGACATGCTCTTACAATGCTCTACGAGAAGTTCTAATGTCCAAAATAGTTCACTATACGAGTTGTTTGAGCATGTTACGTTCAAATATACCATTTTTTTTTGGATAGTTTTTCTCTTTTTCTTAAACAACAACATAAACGATTTATTTAGAAAAGTTCTGATTCATAACTAAAGACCAACATATAGCCGAATACATCCTCAAATTATGGGTGCACGATCGATTTCGGAATGCTTATGGATTTAATAAAAAAAACAATGAAGATTCGGCAAGCGCTTACTTTTTTGAGTTTTAACTTTGAAAAGACAACTGTACAAGTGAATGGATATAGTATCGTCCGAGACTTCTTGTATCCCATAAAACAAAGGTTAGACAAGATTACAACTGGTTTTATATGATTTAGAATGACCAAAATTATTACATGTCAAGCTCAAAAATTGAGCTCTGAATCTCCACCTCAAGAGACCAAAAACTCAACCACTAGAACAACGGGACATGCTTATGGATTTCTTGCTTCATAAAAACGTGAGGATGCAATTAACAAGCTCGACGTTATTTTTTTTTTTAATATAGGAAGTTCGGCAATAGCCTACTCTCCCGGACTTGAATTAAATAAAGAAAAGTACAAGAGAAGGGGACTAGTGCCCACGGGACCCCCCAAATCCCACAAAGCAGGGGAAGCTTTTACAGAGCTTAGATGACATTACAAAGAAGGTTAATTACCCTCTCATCACCCTCATGTGGGGCCCACTTGGGTTTAAGCTTGTTATCAATCAAAAGGAGTACTTGATGATGCCTAAAGGGGGGGGGGGATTTTTTACAGTTGACAATCCTTTTGCCAAGAAGGAACAGCGATTTCTCAATTGACCACTCCTTCGGGGAGTCACCGAAGTTGAAAGCACATCTTTCCCGCCAGATTTTCCATAGGACCTCCCCTCTGATGGCGTTCCAGAGAGTCGCGGAGCAGCCGGTCGCTTCTCCCAGCAGGGCTTGCTGCCAATTGAGACGTTTTTGAAGTCTAATTCTCTTTCCAACCACCTGCCAGAGTTTGTTGGAGTTGGGGCAAGTAAAGAAGATGTGTGAAACATCTTCGATAGACCGGTGGCAGCGTTTGCACCAGGGAGGGATCCCACAAATTTAGCTAGCCTTAAGGTTGGTCCAGATTCCATGATGAAGAATTTGCCATAAGAGGACAGACTTTTTGATTTCTATGACGCCAATAAACTCTCTATTGATTACACTAAATGCTTTCCCCGAACCTCATATTAGCATGTGAGTAGATCATCCAATAATTTTCTCCTATAATAACATTCCAAAGTGAGGTTGATATATCTATTGACCTCATTAAAGTGAGATTCATATATTTATTGACCTCATTAACCAAAACTATCATAAAAATTTAGTTTGGTCAAAGAAGTCAGGAAAAGTTCACTATCCAGCCGGCCATGAAAGAATCAATTTTGACCATATACCGAAGAACCTGCTACTACCTGAGTGAGTAAAAAATGGACCTGATTCGTGCAGTTCAGCATAGCCATCTTCCAGTTCTCTCCTGGAGACCAGCGCTTTCCTCTACATCATCTCCATTGCATCGCTTTCCCAAGCTCTGTGACGTCGGAAAATCTTGCATTCCCTTTCGAACCAGCACTAGTGTTTCTTCCCGCTCGCATGTGCGAATCCGGACCCTTCCAGTGCATGCTCAAATTGCAGCACCTGTGCGTATCGTTCAGCAGGCATTTTTGCAGTTTCCTCCATCATGGACCTCTTCTTTAATCGCCAATGCCACCATTTTTACTATCGGTCTCCCGATCCTACAAACCGGCCTCACTGCCTCCGGTATGGCTTCCGCGTACCTGCTTGGTACATCGACATGGAGAGCTTTTGGTGCGTCTGGTTTCCTGGTCGTTGCGGCGTACTTTGTTCTGGTAAAACAATGTTCCTTCGTGTCTTTCTGCCTGAGAAAGGACACATGTACTGGGAATCGTCCATGATCATTATATTTGCCTTTATTTAGTGGCCATTGGCTTTCATGTTGATAATGCAGTATTTGTGGTTGTTTTCTGGCCTTATTGGCATACCGACCGAAACAGTTAACATTTGAACATAACAATGGGTTCATTGCCCCTCAACTCCATCCTCACCCCTCCTCCGTGGGACCTCTTATTTTCCCTCTCGGAGGGGGCTCTTCGTTCCCCCTTTTCGAGGTCCAGCGAGTGAAGAACAGGTAAGAATGATCATCGATGTTTGCAATTTGTTGCAGATTTTGCGACTCATTTTTCTGTCCGGTTTTGCGTCTAGTGAATAAAATGCAGCTATGCAACGATAGGACATTTTATTCATTTACTTTCAATGGCCCTTGGATGGGAGCTTATAGGCTAATAGAGAATTGAAATGAAGCTTTTGCGTCGTAGTTTCTAAAACTGACCTCTGCATATTTCCTTGCCATGCAATTCTTGCATTAATTATCACAAGAATCGACAAGTCTCCACTGCATGCTGGTATTTAAAGATACACTTGATGTCATGCCTGCTTTATCTTGTGAAATATAGAAATGTTTTATATTGCAAATCCATGTATCTCATTATTCATGTCGTGATCTGTTGGATCTTGAAATATTAGTTTCTCTAGATTCATTTCTTTTTTCTTTTTGCACCTTGATGATCGTTATCAGGGACATCAAAAAAGATTATGCTGATCAAGGACTCTATGCAGCAATCATTGAGGAGTAGAGGAACTTTTCTTTAGGATCATGTATTGGTTTGATCTGCAGAGTGAATTTGGAATCAAGCAAGCGTCATAAACTTCCTTGCATCCAAATCTGTTTACATTCCATAACATCTGGAAAATTTTCAAGTTCATAAAAATGTAAGGGACACTCATTGATGTGAAAAAAAAGATCCTGTGTTTCTTACTGTTAGTGTTGTTTCCTCTTTCTCGTCTTAGAACATTAGAAGTGATAAATTGGAAAGACAAAGAGGCACATGGATCTATTGGTAAAAGAATGGAAGAAAAGATTTACTTAGGGGTTATAATCTCTTCAATTAATGAGTATGATGCACGAGTATCAAAGCCTCTTTGCTAAATTTTGGAGACGTTTTTAGTTCTTTTCATTGCCTCCTAGATGTACACTTTAGTTTTAAGGTATAGGAAAAGTTTTTTGAATTTTTGTGGTAAATGTGGATTTGTCCCTAAACAAGTAACCCAACATTGTTCAGCCCTTGTTAATTAATTGGTAATCCTTGATATGGTAATTGATACTATGGACATACCCAACATAGTACATGCCAAAGTAGACGTTCCCCCTCTTTTGGTTGAGATACATCGAACTCTAGATGAAGGATTCTCTCACATAGAGGGATTCAAATGAAGCCCTTCAACCAAGCCTACTACACATCATAATACTAAAAGAGGGTATGGTGAGGTGTCTCTATTGTCCAAGATGAAGTTTAGGGGAGGGTGGAGATATATTTTGGAGCCTTAGTTGTGTACTAAGCATGTGCATTGTGTATAGTTTGTGAATAAGATTGGATAGTATTCTTTCTTTCATTGTTTGTATAGAGTGCAATGGCCCTAGTAGGTGCATTGTGGTTATAACCAATGGAGCCTATTCATTGATTAGTTATGTGGATAAAAGGAGAGTAGTTATTTGGTGATCAAGTAGGAATAAGCCTATTGTTATCACCCGATCCCCAAACCCTAATCCCAAGGAAGATCAAAGCTCCTTAGGACATGTGGCATACCACCAAAGATTCATTAAAATGTACTTGAAGATTGCCAAACTCATGTCTTTGCTACAAACAAAAAAGAACCTTTCAATTGGACATAACAAAATTAGAAATAGATGAGGCTTTTGATAAACAAAGTACTAGTTATGTACCCTTTACTCACTATTCCAAATTGGTTTGAAGAATTTCATGTTCACATAGACACTATCTTGCACATAGTTTGAGTAGTACTTGCAAAATGAAAAAGGGAATATAAAGTTGATGGCCAATATGACATGCAAGTAGACTACTTAAAAAGGCAAAAAGAAATACGATACTACTAAAACTCAAGGTTTATCGATTATTTTGCCCTTTTTCAAGTTTCAACAATACCTTATGGGCATGCACTTTGTGCTAATTTCATCTCACTAGCGGCTTCATTACTTGATAAATAAGCCCAAGTTTTTGGAAAGAATATGGTGATGGTTTTTGTATTTCAAGAATTTGATTTCAAAGTTCTTAACTTAAACCAAGAAGAATACAACACATGGATGATGAAGTCTTTAAAATGGCCAAGGGAGAACCACCTAAAGACATTGAATATGAGCTCTTTGATAATAAGTTTTTTCTCATATTCTCATAATAAGTTTTTTCTCATGATCAAACCAATATAAAGAGATCCTCCCATCCAAACAACTACCACGAGATTCTATGCCAATAGAAAAGAGGAGGACATTAATAAAAAGTAAAATATTTTCTATGATTAATAAGAAGTTGTACAAGTTGGATTAAGATGGAATTCTTCATAGATTCTTATTTCCATAGGTGGTGCAAGGTCGGTTGATGTCAATTCACATTGAAGTTCACCCAGAAGGGAAATATTTGATACATAAGCTATTTCGTGAAGGGATATGGTGCTCTATCCTATTCAAGGATTCTCTCCATTCACCAAAACATGCGAAAGATGTCAAGAATGTGCTCCTAGACTATGGAGCTCACATTTTCAACCATTACACATATCTAGTAGATGGAAGCCTTTAAAAAGAGCGGGGATCATGCTTCATGGGTCTGTTAGTCCACTTTCTTGACTAGGAAATAAAAGGTATATCGTAATGCCACCTATTATTCCACAAAATTAGGAGATATAAATACATCTTTTCATTGTACAACTACCATGATAACTAAATATTGAGACAATCAACTGAGACATGCATTGTATTTGAGGAATCGGAGCCTAGACTTTGTAATGTGTAATCAGTGATCATATATTGAGTTTTAAATTTTATGGGTTGTTCTAAGTTCTAACTTCTATGACCTATCTTTTATGGAATTTTATATTTTATAAAATATGACTCAAATTTTAATTTTCAATATTCATGTCACATGAATGATGAATTTGAAATAATGTATGCAATGTGCATTATGGTCTCGGGTGTGATGTGAATATTGTAATCTGTATGCACTTACTACTAGTACTATGTATACTATATATGCTATGTAAATTGTAAATTTGTAAAACTATAGGTTTTCACATATGAATAATGATATTAATTATTACGTACATACTGCATTGACAATTGTACATAATACATAGATACATGTACATACATGCACACATCTCTGATACTTAAATATGAGGATACGTATGTTGGAAGTGTGGTTGGCCCAAATAATATCACAAGTTAAATCCAAGATTGTAGTGAGAAAGTATCTAAGAGGTATTATGTGAGTGAATATGTGCAATATGAAGTAAAAGAACTATAAAAAACAGTCAATACAGCAAACCCTAATATGAAATTAGGTCTTCTTTGATGTAGAGCAGCAGCTATGGCAATACGATGAAGTGGTAGGTAAACACCTAGTACATGAGTAGCACGTGAAGAAACCTTAAATTGGACACCACAACGCTTCAAAATCAGCATACACACCATGTAGTGTGAAGAAGATGCAAGGATAGGCTGCCAAAACTCCTCTAAATCTGCATATACTCCTCCTAGAGTCCTCCCAGCACTTAACCCACTTAACCCTAGAGCTTGTAGCTTGAGTAGCTTAGGAATTGAAGCTTGAGTGAGGCTCCCTAGGTCCTCTTTATATAGCCTTGCAAAATCTACTGAAATTTGGCTTGAAAAGCACGAAAAGCAATAACTTGCATGGTTTTTTCCCAAAGCATGCATGAGTAGGCTTTTGGCTATCGATTTAGCTTTTGATTATCAAAAATTGGTCGCCCAGCTTTTGGTTTTTATTTGGCTTGCTTTTCATTGAAAAAATATGACCCATTAAAAAATTACAAGTGAAAAGCATGTGAAAAACAGAAATTAGGGTTTGACTTTTGGTTGACTTTTTGATGCATGATGGTGTAGTGTTATATATCATTAGAAAGCTCTCAAAGGGCTTTCCAATGAGCCAATAAAAAAATTTGACCATCTTTGATCAAATTTTGACTAAGTACCCAAATTAGGGTTGTTGGATTTTTGGCAATTTCAGGGCATTTTGACATTGTTTTCCAACAATTCCCCCTCAATGTCATAATGGCATAAGGTTCAAACGTTTGCCTAACTTTTGATGTCTATCTTTGGATAATGCTTTGGTAAATATGTCTTTCACATTTTCACTTATAAGTACATAAATTAGCTCAATGTGCTTTTTAGATGTCTATTCCCTAATGTAATGATAATGTATATGTGCATTATTCTTGCATGATGGACATGATTCTTTACAATAGCAATAGCACTTTGACTATCTGAAAATATTTGCATAGGAAGATGAACATAAATATCAAGATAACTAAGAATTTTCTTTGCAACCAAATAGCTTCAAGTTTTGTTGTAAAGGCAGCCCTATACTCTCCTTAACTTGAAGATGTAGCTACTGTTGGTTGTTTCTTAGAAAGCCATGAGATGAGGCATTCTCCAACATAGAAATAATAGCCACTTGTACTTTGTGTGTCTTTATTACTTGCCCAATTAGAATTTTTGAAACCTTGTAGTAGAAAATGCAGTGATTTTGGAAATACCATTGCATATTTCAAAGTTGCTTTTAAATAGCGGAATATCCTCTTAATTGCATTCCGATGAATTTTGATCGGTTTGTGCATGAACCTAGATACTTGAGAAACTGCAAACTGGATGTTAAGTTGTGTATTACATAAATAGATTAAGCATTGAACTGCATAACTATATAAAGTAGCATCAAAAGATTCAGAACCTTTTATTTCTACTTGTAATGACACATTGTCATCCATAGATATCTTGATAGGTTACAATCAGTCATTTCAAACCTTTCTAATAATTTTTCAATGTACTTTTGCTTGTCATGTAGATACATTCATTCTTGAATTTGAATTCAATGCCAAGCTAATAATGCAAAATACCAAGGTCATTAACATCAAATGTATGTTTAGGTTGTGACTTAAAGAACCATAGATTTGAATCCTTGGGACCTTTCATGATCATGTCATCAACATAGATGATGATGATAAGACTTCTGTTTCTCCCGTAGCATAGAGGGTCGTAAAGATATAAATGTATCTTTTTCATACCAACCTCTTGGTGCTTTCTTCAAGCCATAAAGTGTTTTAAAGCTTGCAAACCATAAAGTGTTTTTAAACCATAAGTGTTCTTTACTCGGTTCTTCAAAACCTTCAAGTTGTTAAACATTCAACATAAACATCTTCATGAAGATCACCATTTAGAAAAGCTGTTTTGATATCTAATTGGTATACATTCCAACCAAAAAATGCAACAAGAGAAAGAACTATGCTTATTGTGGTCATTCTAGAAGTGCAAATGTTTCATCATAGTCTATATCTTTCTTTTGTGCATAACCTTTGACTACTAATCTTACTTTATTCTTGTCAATTATACCATTTGCTTTTCTTTTGATCTTGAAGATCCACCTAACACCAATAGCTTTCTTACCTTTTGGTAACTCACAAAGCTTCCATGTTTGATTCTTATGAATAGAATCAATATCCTCCTTCATTGCTTTCTTCCAAACAAGATTGTGCAATGCATCTTTGACATTAGCAGGTTCATTCTTAACTGAAGTAAGTGCTAAAATGTTGTTAATTTTGAAATGCTATGCATAATTTACCTTGTTTGTTTGTTCTTTGTTTATCTGATTTGTAGTCCTTCCTGTGAAGTTTTTCTACACCACTAACCTGCACTATTTGAAAGAACCATTTTGGAAGGTTCTTGAACACTGATGCAATATCTGATCCTTCTTCAACTTTTTCCTCTAGGGCTCTTGAAGTTTCTCCAACTTCAAGTTGGTAGATCAAGAGATGGTGCAGGAATAGATGAGGACGATGATGTAGATAGTAATGGTGTAGGAGCCAAGGTAGTTTCGGATCATGAATTGAATTCCACTAAACTATGCATAATAACGATTTTCAAAAACTTAAACGTACATATTCACATCCAGATCTTGTGATGTCTCCCAAACTTACATCTATATAAATAAATTAATATACATTTTTATATTTATGTCTGTATACATCTTTTAATGGACAAACCTTACGAACCTTATCTTCAAGGTAAGGTTCTCTCCTCGAACCTAGTTTGAGCCAAACCTTATGAACCTTACCACTTTGGTTGGAGCGTAATAACGATGCATAAACCTTACCCATTAAGGTTTAGGTTGTTATTTTTAAAACTATGAATAATAATGATTTTCAAAAACTTAAAATGTAAATGTTTTATATTAAGATCCAGGTTTTCTGATGTCTTCCAAACGTAAATGTATATAAATAAATTAATGTACATTTTTATATTTATATGTATGTATACATTTTTTTATGGACAAACCTTATGAACCTTATCCCTAAGGTAAGGTTCTTTCCTCGAACCTAGTTCGAACCAAACCTTATGAACCTTACCACCTTGGTAGGAACTACAACTTTCTCTTTACCTCTATCAATTGAAACTTTTGGGGTTTGAGAAGGTTGATCACCCCCTCTGCATGGCCGAATTCCAAATTTGTTTTGAAAAATGCATAATCATCTTCATAAATAAAGTCTAGAATTTTTGCATGATTATTATAAATTTAACTTTTTGCAATATAAGCATTGCATGAGAGTAGGATTTCAGCTCTTTTTGGTACATAGGATTTGTATTCTTTACTTTCAATGGCATAACCAATAAAAACAGCTTTGATGGCTTTAACATCGAGCTTATCACGATCCTTGTTCTCAGTGTGAACATAAGATGGAGATTTTGGCTTCTTACCATAATAAGCTTCATAAGGTGTGATGAACTTTATAGCTTTGTGGAAGACCCATTAAGAATGTGATTAGCTCTATGCATAGTTGGATTCGGTCTCGTTTGAAACCTTTTTCTAGACTTCATTTTGGACTTATCCGATGACCTGAAATGTGTTTCGGATTCGACTTTTTGACGTATGCCGTGGGGAGGGGGAACCGGATGGAAGCTCATTTCAGACGTCTCCAATGCTTTTTTGGTTGTCTCCAGGGGATGCATCTTATTGCATCCTTTAGGAGGTCACTGTGAGGTGTGAGCATATACATGAGGAGATGTCTTGAACTTTAGTCAAAGGCATGATGAAGATGATAGCTGATTGATCATACATGATTATGTGCACATTTTCTCATGATTTTTGCACTCATATTTACATATTTTTTATCTTTCTTGTCATGTGGTATGAACTCATTGTCTAATTTCAGCTTCATACTCTTTGTCTTTATTGAATTTATGCTTAACTGTCATTGATTTATGTTTCTAATCTCATCTATAGTATCTACTATAGTTTGTGTAATTTTCTTAAAAAAAAAGCTAGTCATGTCCAATAAGGTTCGAAATGTTTTATCGGTCTTGTTTTGGGCTTCCCAACTTGTCCGAGTTAGAATGTGATTCCCATCCGAATCAACTATGGCTGTATGTATGCATCAAATCAAAACTTAGGGGAAAATTTCTTTGAGGGCATCATACTATGCATCATTTCAACAACTGTCCTATTTTTTCTCTTTGTTTTGGAGTATAAATAATAGTGAGGTGATGAGAGATGTCTTTGTCTTTAAGAAAAGACTTAAAATCCTTTGACATGTACTCTCCTCTATCACTTCTTAAAATCTGAATTTTAGACTTACTTTCATTTTCAACCATAGTTAAGAACTCTTGAAAGTAGGAAAAACTTTTAACTTTGCTTTTAAACCATAAATCCAAGAATATCTCGAAAAATCATCGATAAATGTGATGAGATACCTGAAATCTTGAATTGAATCTGCGCTCATGAATCCATTAATGTATGAATGTATGATCTTCAATGTATGATTTGCAACTTCCTTGTAGCAGTGATGTATCCATGCTTATTGAATGATAGCTTGTGAAGCTTTCCTTTAAGACATCTTTCACATAATTCTTCAACATTTGGCAAAGCGAAAGTGGGTAAATTCTCCAACATTTCTTGATCTTTGATGTGCTTGAGAGCTTTGTAATTGGTATGGCCAAATCTAGCGTGCCATGACTTCATATTTTCCTTAGGTGTAGAAGACCTAGCAACATTATCATAACTTATTTTGGACAACATAAACATTCCACTTCTCTTTTCATTAGTGATGCATCGGTTCGCGAACTGGAAGGCAGGTAAGGTTGATGCGGTTGGGTCCCATTCGGTTCATGTGGCTCCATATGGTGCGTTGCATTTTTTATGCTTCAATGATTAGTTGTGATGAGTCACGAACCCTATTGTAGGACGTTTTTCGCGTGACTCCGAGCTACAATAGCCATCCCGAGTCCCTCTTACATCCACTTGCTTCCTCTCGAGTCCCTCATACATCTCACGTTGGGTGTAGAGCCAGCCCGATACCTGAGCCGACCCCGAGAGAGAGAGAGAGAGAGAGAGAGAGAGAGAGAGAGAGAGAGAGAGAGAGAGAGAGAGAGAGAGAGAGAGAGAGAGAGAGAGAGAGAGAGAGAGAGAGAGAGAGAGAGAGAGAGAGAGAGAGAGAGAGAGAGAGAGAGAGAGAGAGAGAGAGAGAGAGAGAGAGAGAGAGAGAGAGAGAGAGAGAGAGAGACTTTTTAACATCTATTAGAGGCCAAAATCGGCTTATGAAACCTCAAGCCAAAGAAGCCAAAAAGCACCAACATTAAGGAACTTTCACTCTCTAGAGTGTGAGAGTCTAGAGAGTAATAGTGATATTTAAGTTTTTAGTGCCCACTACCCTCTTGGATTTTTATCATCATCATGCCTCGTGAAATTTCTACTGTGTGGAAGGACCATACCTCGAGCCACTCACTTGCAAGTGTGGTAGGCTCCGGTTTCGACACACGTAGATGGGTGTGCAAGTATTGTGGCAAGACATATTGCACCACCACGACAAGTCTCATTCGTCATGTATCGGGACTTGGAGGGATGGGCATTGGGGCATGTACAATGGTCCCCCAAGAGATTGAAGGAGCCGTGCAAAAAGAGAATAATGTTTCTCAAGCTGCATCATCGGCCCATCGACGTGATTCGACCATAGTTAGTTGGGACGGTGGATGGGTCCCGGGACGGGATCGGCTCATAAGAGGGGTCCCGTGACGAGGGTTCGGGATGGGGAGGGGGGGTGGGGGCCGAGTGTGAAGCTCAAAGAGCAGGAGAAGGGGGGATATTAGATAGCGGAGAGAATAATCATTAAGAATATAAAATGGACATTATAGAATATGGTGTTGCACATGCTATATTTATTTGAGTCATTCAATTTTTACATCTATGATTTTTAGACTTACGCGAAGGATTAACTCTATATTATTGATTATCAAGCATCAAAATTCATTGATTATGACTCATGGTATATAATATATTTCACATTGTTTCTAAATCTCTTGAATTTTGGCAAAAATAATAATAAAAAAAAGAGCTTTTTTGGATGGGCCATCCCGCCAAACCGTCCCCGACAATCCGAGATGCGTCCCGTTTCTCGGATGCATGGCTGGGACGGGTCCTGTCCCCGACCCATTTTTTTTAGTTTGGAACGGCCGGGACGCACGTCCCTGGCCAATTTGGCCCCTGTCCCTCCGTTCCCTGTCACTATGGATTTGGCGGCTGCCTCTATCAATTTATTGGAGGAGGCCGAGGTAGCCATGGGAGAGATAGGGCCTAGTAGTAGCACATTGAGAGGTAGAACATCTTCCCAACATGAAGAGCATGAATCATGTGATAACCCGATAAGCGAGTCCTCTCATTGACCTAAGCAAAGAGAACTTCATTCATCTTTCTTGTCCGTTGGATTACAAAAGCAACGACAAAAAGTTGCTGACATTGAGATGGAGCGCTTCATTTTAGAGTGCAACCTCTCTTTCAATGTAGTCTGTACGGATGCAATGTGCATGGAAGCGAATGGTCAAAGCAATTGCTCAAGTAGGTCCATGTGAGAATTGGCGTGGGGTGGATTACAATAGATTACGTGGGCCTATGCTTGTTGAAGAGAAAGAGAGAATAGAAGCCCTCTTAAGCTCCATAAAATTGGGTTCGCAAGTACATGGATGTTCTATTTTGTCTTATGGTTGGAGTGACATGAGACGTCGCCATATCATCAACATTATGGTTTCATCTTGCTTGGGCACATATTTCTTGAGAGCCATAGATTGTAGCAAGGTAGGTATAAGGATCACTGGGGAATTTATCTTTGAGCATATTAAATTGGCCATACAAGAGGTGGGGGTAGAGAATATGGTACAAGTTGTCACTGATAATGCCTCTAATTGTAAAAGGATGGGGGAGTTGCTTGAGAGAGAGTTCCCACGATTGTTTGGACCCCTTACACAACTCATTGTCTTGACTTACTTTTCGAGGATATCGGAAAGTCATCATGGTTAGAGCCTATTGTTGGTGATGTTATCCGCATCACAACTTTCATACGCAAAAACCATCAAGCTTTGAGTATATTTAGAAGCTACGGCCAAAAAGAGTTGGTCCGTCTATCTAGTACTCGATTCGCATACATTTATCATGTTTTGAGTCGTCTATATGATTGTGTGGATTCCCTTCGCATGACCGCTATAGACATGAGATGAACGACTATGGCACATGGACCAACAGAGGCTGCACATTATGTGCGAAGGAAGATTTTAGATATGGACTTTTGGATGGAGATTCAGAATATTATCCCCATTCTCAAGTTCATACATGTTGCACTTCGAGTTGTCGATATGGAGGGATCCACTATTGGCCTTGTTTATCATTTATACCAGTGGATGTGACATGCCATATCATCATCATCGTCGTTATTGATCTTCAGGTATCTTATTTGTTTGATTTCATATTTAAATTCTAAATTTATAATTCCATTGTCTAGTTTTATATTTCATAATACATATTGACTATTTTTTCTTTTACGTTTGAACTTTGAACTTTATTTTAGGAAAAATGATCTATTATAGCTTGTTGATTCACGATGGAACTATCTATCACGCCCCATTCATGGATTCGCAGGTCTTTTATATCCATATTTTAAAAGTCCTAACTTGTGGAGTAACGGAACACTTCGTCATATGAAGGACTTATATATGGAGAGGATTTTGTCTCCCGATGATCAGATTGCATTCGATGCCGATTTCTCTGCCTGGGAAATATAGGCATTGCATATGCTCGTACCACCTCCGTATGACTAGAGGTGACATCTCGGCCATTGGAATGGTGGAACCACTATGGATATGGCCATCCACATATGTCACGACATGCTGTGCGAGTCTTGTCTCAAGTATATATATTCGTATCTAATTTTTTTAAGTTAATATAATGGTGAATATTCAACTTTTGTTTACATGTGTCATATGATAATTGAACATTGATGTAAGGTTCATATGCATGACCTTACGAACATAATTGGAGCACATTTTCTCTAGTGCACACCAAGCTCAACAATTGCTTAAGTGGTGCACAGCTAGAGAGAGTGGTCTTTTGTAAGGCCAACTTACGCTTATTACACAGCTTGAGGTATCTTAAAGATCCTAGACAGGTATGTTTTCAGTTGATGAAACATGCAATAATATTTTTTTAAATTATACATGTGTATTTTTTATTAATCAAGTTCCATATATGTTCTAGGTGTTGCCTTCAGTATTTGAGACCGCTCTCACGGCAGGTACCGACATTCAGGTAGAGTTGTCTACTCATGATGAACAAGATGACATCTATCGTATGTTACATTTGGAGCTGGAGACCATTGATCGACGAGTTACGAGAGCTCGCTCACAGACGCTATCCAGATCGAGTCTGCGGTAGGCACGGAGTGATGCTCCATCTACTAGCACTGTTGCACCCAGAGGGGGGAGGCACAAGTTGCGCACATGCAGGAGAGGAGATCTAGTACCTCCATAGAGGATATACATGATGATTTACATGATGATCCACTTGTAGATATAGAGATTGATGTACCACTTCTAGATTACGACGATGAAGGAAACCCTATAATTATGGATGTGGTTCCCTCATCAAAGTCTTCTTCATCAGATTCGTTTACCATGGATGATGCATAGTAGTTACTAGTTGCTAGTGGACTTTGTTTATCGGTGATCACATTCATTGTCGTTGTTTAGTTGTATCCATGGACCATGATCTTTTATGTATTTGCGAGTCACTAGTTGTGAGATGATTATGTTGGACAATGGATCTTCATATATAATCATTGATATGTGGTCATTGGTTATGATTTTGTATTTGTCATTGACATTGTATGTTTTATAATCCATGTGGTGGTGTTGAATCCTGATTTCTCTCTATTTTTGGTTATTATCTGTCAAGTTTTGGATTATCAATTCATATGGAAATTCGATCTCACTTTGATACGTAGATTCTATATGTAATATGTATAATGTTTTAAAAGTTATTATGTAATGTGTTTGAATTTTGAAACGACATGTGTCATGTTACATGTATGATATATATATATATATATATATATATATATATATATATATATATATATATATATATATATATATATATATATATATATATATATATATATATATATATATATATATATATATAATGCACCTTATGCACCTTATCTCGAAGGTAAGGTTTGGTACCCGAACCTTAAACGAACCGAATGCACCGAACCGAACACACCTAATTGCCTTGCTTTTCACCTTGTAAAAGACAATGCTCCTCATTAAGTGTGAGGAATTGACGTGAATCTTTGTTGAAAACAACTTTATAACCGTTTGATAAGAAAGTTGAAATGGACAACAAATTCTTCTTCATTTATGGAACATAAAGACCATTATAAATTGTGAAATTTCCACCTTCTCTTGACTTCAAATTAACTTCTCCAACATCTACAACATCTAAGTCATGACCATTTGTTACGGTCGTCCTTTGACCAATAGAGTTAGTAAGGGAAGAAAAGACCTTCTTGCAACTTTTCGTGTGCTTAATAGCTCTAGAATAAAAATTCCAAGGATTTTCAGAGACTTCATTTAAAGGTGCTTGATCAAAAGCTATTTCTTCATTACCGATGCATGCATATGATTCTTCATATGAAGAATTAGGTTTTGAAAATTAAACCATCTTTGAGCTTGTTATCTGATGCTCCTTTTTTCTAATTAAAAATCCTCATTCTGGATTTTGCTATAAAATGATATGGTTTCTTGCAATAATGGCATATACCTTTCTTTGAGGTGAATGTAGCGGAAGCAGACTTCTCTTTAGGTGTACTAGAAGTCTCTTTAGCTACAGTAAAAGTATTGGTACTAGATATGCAAGTTGAAGTAGAGGAAGACTTTGCGGTAGTACTTTCCTTTTTTTCTGCCATCTCTTCTTCTTCTTCTTTGTTGTCTCCTTTGTCTTCATTCCTTACCATGTCTTCATTATTCTCTTCCATACTCTTCAGTTGGTCTTCATCTTGAAGTAACAAGAATTGCAACTCTTCAAATGATAGCTCTCTATCTCTTATGGAGAGAGAAAGAGAAGGACAAAAGAGTGTAAGTCATTAAGTTTCAAAATGTGTGATTGAATTGACTCACAAACTTTCATCCTTGTGTTGGCTAATTGTCTCTTAAGATGAAATTTCCTAGTAGTTTTTTTGCTCTAATAGAGATTCTCTAACTCCAATCAAGCCTGAAAGAGGTTCTTCATGACCCGATTTGAGGAATAATATGCCTGTTGACTCCCATAGCAAAAAATGAGAGCTCCCATAGCAATAAATGAGAGTCATTGTGCATCGTTAGAATCCTATCGAGATTGCTTTTCTGAAGGAAGTAGCTTGATAACTTCGCTGACTTTGAATGATGAGAGGATCTCTTCTTCTTCTTCTTCTTCTTCTTCTTCTTCTTCTTCGACAACCTCCTGTTGAGTAGAAATTGTAGAAGCAAGTTGCTTGAATGATGAAGCTATTCACAACATTCCACAAGTTTTTGGAAACTAGCAAATTCATCATCATAAAACTCCACATTGGATAGCTAGACATTCCATCAAGCTTGTCTTCTTCTTCCCATCTATCTCTATAGTCACTCATCTTGAGTACAAGGGTATATGTCAACTATGCTCCGATACCGAATGTTGAAAGTGTGGTAGGCCCAAATAAGATTACAAGTTAAATCCAAGATCTTTCCAACACTTCACCTTAGCACATAGCACACCTTGACTTAATCAAGAGAGATTAATGACAATAGAGTGGAGAGAAGACAATTATAGAAGTGTAGCAGCTTAAAGCTACAACACATGCTAAATAAATGCAAAATTCTATATACAATGTGTGTAATGATACAAAATCTGAATGTAAGCTGAATCTAAAAGTTCTAGGTTCAAAATGTAGTGAGAGGGTGTCTAAGAGGTAATATGTGAGTGAATATATGTAGTAAAAGAACTGTAAAAAATAGTTAATAAGCAAACCCTAATCTGAAATTAGGTCTTCTCTGATGTAGAGAAGCAGCTATGGCAACTTCTCATGATGAAATGGTAGGTAAAGACCTAGTACAGCAGCAGCACATGAAGAAACCTTAAATTGGATGCCGTAACTCTTCAAAATAAGCATGCACACCACGTCGTGTGAAGAAGATGCAAGGTTAGGCTGCCAAAACTCCTCCAAATCTGCATATACTCCTAGCTCTTAGACCTAGAGCTTGTTGCTTGAGTAGGTTAGCAGTTGATGCTTGAATGAGGCTATCTAGGTCCTGTTTATATAGCCTTGCAAACCACTTGAAAAGCAATAAAGCATGCGTGGATTTCTCTTAAAACATGCGTGAATGTTTAGCTTGTGGTTATCAAAAATTGGTCTCCAAGCTTTTGATTTTAATTTGGCTTGCTTTTCATCGGAAAATATAAGCCATAAAAAATTATGAGTGGAAAGCATGTGAAAAACAAAAATTAGGGTTTGACTTTTGGTTGATTTTTTGATGCCTGATGGTGCATTCCTATATGTCATTGGAAAGCTCTCAAAGAGTACTTTTCAATGAGCAAATAAAACTTCTTTTACCATGTTTGACCAAATTTTGACTAAGTACCAAGGTTAGGGTTGCTTGATTTTTGGCAATTTTAGGGTGGCATTGTTTTCCAACAATGTACATGTATATGTGTAAATTATATACTATATGATTGCAAATACATGGGTGTTTCATAAAAGCAATACTATGCCCAAGAAAGAAAGCATTACCTTATGAATGCATGAATACCATATGGCAAGCTTCAAATCTGAAGGTACATATGTAGTACCGTATCTTAACGTATAGTACAGATTACATGAATCGTACCTGCTCTTAGTCACATTTGCCTATGCTTATCTGTAGTGTATAGTATGGATTACATGAATCGTACCTTACCAACTATGCTCTTAGTCACATTTGCCTATGTTTATCATAGTGTATAATATACAATATTCTCTCTTTATGCATTTTATTAATAAATCCTTCCTCTTGGTCAAAGTGTTTCCTTGCATTGGGGATAGTATGACAACTTGAAATGGGGCACCCTTAGACAACTTTAAGTGGGTATGGCATATAATTAATAGCATATACAATCAATGAGCTTGGTCCGTGCTTGTGTTCTCTATCTTGGGTTCGTAAGTTTGGATAACTCTGAACTTATGAAGGTATACTTAATGATCATGGATGTGGGATGTGTGCATGTAATAATTGCTAATATATTACCTGTATTATGCATATACACGACCAACTCACCTGTATTATGTTACCTCTACACGACCAACTCACCTGTAAAATGGATTCAGATCAGTTGTGGCTCTGGATCCCTTAGTTCACTTGGTAGTTCTGCAACAAGTTACTATTGGAAAAACGAGTAATGTTTGATGACTACATTCTTGCAAGCATTTTTGGAGACGTGCTCCTCGTGACTTCATAGGAGTTGAAAGAACCACTATGCTCCACAATGGTGTTGATCATAAAAACCTAGGCTTATAAATATTCAGCCGCGGGCCTGATGTGAATTCTGGTTGCAATCAATAGAATGATCTTCCTCGAAAAAAGGAAAAGAAAACATATGCAAAAATACAATAAAAGATCACAAAAAGATACAAAGAAATCATGATTTTTGTATTCAAATCTGACAATTAAAATGTACAGAAAGGTTAAATTTTACAATGCTATTCAAATCTGTCCTTCTCCTATTCAAATCTGTCCTGAGCTATGATTATGTCCACCACTTTTTTGTATTTGATGGCACATTTGCTATGCAGGGAACTGCAGTGACAAAGGTCAAGATCAAACAAAAAGAGAAGGAGGGAATTGCTGAGAAGAGGAGTGGCAAAAGAGGTCCAGCAAGTGTTTGGGGTTCTGGTTTAGCTGGAATGTTTTGTGCACTGGCAGCAATTGTTGGGTTAGGAGGTGTAAAACATTTCCAGCTATGGCAGCTTGGGTTTGTAGCGAGTTTTGCAACAAAGCTTAGTGACACGGTTTCAAGTGAAATTGGAAAAGCTTTTGGAAGAACCACGTATGTTCCACATTGTGGCTCATCTAGATATGTCCAGATGTCTATTTGTGAGGGGCAAATGCATTATTCCCGATCATAGTCGTCAATTCTTGTTTTATCATCTGATTTATTTTTTCATGTTCCTGGAACTTCTTTCTAGTTTTTTTTTTCTTTTTATTTTCTTTTTTAATTTTTAATAAGGACAATTCTTTTCTCATTATAGTTATTTGGTGACAACACTAAAACCAGTACAGCGGGGAACAGAAGGAGCAATCAGCCTTGAAGGAACAGGTGCTGGTTTGGTGGCATCCATTTTGTTGAGTCTCTTTGCTTATAGAATCCATCAGGTTTGGGGTTTCTTTTGAGTCGCAATTTTTAATATCTTTATTATTTTATGCAAGTTCACTTATTGATCATAGGTATCACTCTATGCCTATATTAAGCATGAGACTGTGAGTCACGTCATATTATTTATCTTTGGGAATATATTTCTTGGTGTTGTCATATTTGAACATGAGAAGGGATGTCAGAATTAGTGAGAAACAAGGAGGGAGCATAAATTGGAACTTGGGCAGGAAGGTGAATGTAGTGCTGGCTTATTTCCAGTTTGCAGCTATCATGATTTGAGGGGCATGCTAAGATACACATAAGGATTGCTTGGGGAATCCTAAATTCTTATCATCCTTAGAGATAGCAAAACATTTCAATAGTTCTAAGAATCAGAATATCTATGTCAGAGCATCTCAATATTTTATGGGTCATATTATTGAGCTTGTGCTTCTTGGTGTGATAGAACTCTCCTAAATTCTCTCTTGAGGACTTGAAACAAAGGCTCATGAATGATGTGTGTGCCACTCTCCTCCCATCCATTATATCCCCTTCCATTCAAAATAGCAATGCTCTGGAATGATCTAGTGCCTGGCTTCTCAACCGTTTTTATCTCCGATCTAGTATCCTATCTTGGGAGTGATGTGTGCTATCACTTTCCTGCAAAGAAACAATACCCTCTATTAGATTATCCTTCTTGGAAATATACTTTCTAAGTTTATTGACATGAAACACTAGATGGACTCTGCAATTTGGAGGAAGCTCTAATCGGTATGCAACATCACTAAGCTTCTTAACTATCTTCCAAGGTCCACAAAACCTTTGTAAAAGCTTAGTACACTTTGTTGTGGATAGTGAAGTAGATCTAGCTGGCACTTGAAGAAAAACCCTATCTCCTTCCTCAAAGACTCTAGGAGATCTCTTCTTGTCAGCATATTCTTTTGCCTTGTCAACCGCTTGCTCCATCTTGGCTTTAGCTATTTCTAAATTTGCTTGGAGGTTTGCCAGGAACTCCGAAGCACTAGGACATTTCTTTAGCATTCCTATGGTACCGGGAGGAGTGGGATTCATGCCATAATTCATCTCAAAAGGAGACATTCCGGTCATTTATGAGATCTATTGTTATAAGCAAACTTTACTAATGGCAAGTAACTATCCCAATCTGTCTGCCGCTCAGATACTTATGCTCTCAACATGTCCTTTAGAATTTGGTTGACCATGTCGGTCTGACCATCTCTCTGTGGATGGTCACCACTACTCATTTTCAATGACACTTTTAGTTTGTCAAATACAAACTTCGAGAAGTGTCATGTGAATCTAACATCCCTATTTGAAACTATGGATGTCGATAACCCATGCAATCTGAAGACAATGGACATGCTAGATAAATAGCTTTGCTACCTGTGGAGCTTCTATCGTCTCTTGCATGGGTATAAAGTGAGCCATCTTGCCCAATCTATCTACCACTACTAGGATAGTATCCCACTTCCTTTGGGCCTACGGTACCCCCACTATGAAGTCTATGGATACATTGTCCTAGTTGTGGTCTGGATTCTGTAAAGGATGTAAAAGTTTAAAGACATAATGTCTTAATCCCTTTTGCCTTGTTGACATGACACAACTAAGTATCCAATGTGGAGTTTTATAATGATGAATTTGTTAGTATCTAAAGACTTGTTGAATATTGTCAATGGCAGGTATCCAAGGCCAAGATGATGAGGAGAAGATGTTGCTTCATCTTCCAAAAGACCTGCTTCCCCAATTTCTTCCCCAATTTCTTCCCCAATTTCTTCCCCAATTTCTTCCCCAATTTCTTCCCCAATTTCTTCCCCAATTTCTTCCCCAATTTCTTCCCCAATTTCTTCCCCAATTTCTTCCCCAATTTCTTCCCCAATTTCTTCCCCAATTTCTTCCCCAATTTCTTCCCCAACATGAGGTTGTTGAAGAAGAAGGAGATGTTGGAAATTAGGTAGACCCATAACTAATTCCACAGGTCCCATAGGTTTCCAGGATCTACAACATAGATTCCAGCTTCTTCCAAAATTGACAAAAATGAACATACAACACTTAATCATACAATGATGAGACAAAGATAGAGAGAGATTAGACAACATGTGTAAAGTGTTATGTAAGCCACTACTTACTCACACCATCATATATACAAATGTCAATTTACAATGTGGGAGTCAAAATCTCAACCACTCTATGTGAACAGAAATAGATGGAAGAGTGTATGTACATAATTTACAAGAATATTCAGATGTAGGGCCAGAAATCTGAATATGTATGAGATGTATGACCTGAGAGGTTGTAGAAGAGTGTATATGGGTGACAGAAAGAGGAAAGATCAGTTTGAAACTGATATTCAGCAAGCCCTAATCTGAATTTAGGCTATGGAAGATCCTAAATCAGATCTGAGTGTGAAAGATCATATACTTACAGAATTAGCATTGAATGCTAACATGTTGCTGACAAAAATCCTCATACTCATGTGAAAACACCGTCTTTAACACCTCATCTGAATGCATGTAGCATGCATGTACTGATTCTCCTTTATGGATCCCATTGCCTCCATGTATGCCGAATAGGACTCCTCTAGATATGGATGCCACTGCTTCCATAAGCTCAAAGTAGTACCTGTATGCATAAAGAGAATATGTACCTGAATAGTTAACATAAGATGCAATTTTATGTTAAGCTCCATCCAATGTCTTTGAAGTACTCCATAATCTTCATGTAGAAGACAATCTTCAAATAGATCATGTAGATGGATGATCCACACAACCAAGCTGCTGAGAGGTAAGTCTTCTCCATAAGCAAGAGTGTGTGCACACTCTTCTCCATAAGCAAGAGTGTGTGCACACTCTTCTCCAAGAAGAACTCTAAAGCTGCTCTTAATCATCTTCATAAGCTGCCCCATAGCTGCTCATATGTACCCATGGCTGCCCCATGTGTGCTACAGCACAAGCACCTCCAAAAGTAGCTAAGTGTGGCATTGGATACTCTAAAAGTGACCTCAATGCTTGTCTATATAGCCCTCTAAGTTCCTTGCGAAAAATCTGATTTTTGTCGGTGAAAATAAAGCTCATCGCTTTTTAATTTGAATCGCAAGTTTTTTTAGCTATTGTTTGCTTTATTTTAAATTAGCTTTGGGCTATTGTTTAATAATGCTTTTGACAAGCCTTTTTATTATTTTGAGCACCTGATGAATGAACTGATGATATTTTTATGACGTGTAAGCTGAGAGCTATCAAATGAGGTAAAAACCCTAAATCAGCAGAAAATTAGGGTTAGGGTTTTCTCCCAAATCTGATCTCTGATGGCTGCATGTCATATACCATTAGAAAGCTCTTATCAAGCTCTACAAGATAGGCTCATAAAAAAATTTACCCAATTTTTGTGCCAAAAATGACTAAGTGCCAAAATTAGGGTTTCTGCCCTAATAGGATTTTGGACTGATGTGACATTGATTTCCAACAATCCCCCTTGCAATGTCATATTGATACAAACTAAACTAGATATGCGACTTCATTCATCTGCAAACTGACATAATCTTCAAACTTGCCCTTTGGAATTGACCTTGAAACTTTATCTTCAAAAGTCTTCCACGAAACTGAATTTGAACTACTTCAAACTTCAAAAAATCTGAATGTACTGAATATGAACCATAATACCTGAGAAAATAGGCAAACTAGATATCCAATAGTGTTAGCATACATCAAGCAATCACTCCTTGACAACATATGTGAAAGAGGCTGCGGAGAGCTACGTCGTGGTGTGCTCGGTTGCTCCAGACGCCAAGGGAGTGGGCTTCTACGTGAGGAGAGAGAAACCTGCGCAGAAATTTGGAGAAGAAGATGGAGAAGTTGAAGTTGAAGAAGTCCCAATCAAGTTATGAGAGATTTGGGACCAAGTCTTATTGATAAGTGACTTTTAGGTCATTTGGGCATGTTCACACACGGCCAATGACCAAAAGTCATAAAAATAATGTAAATGCCTATAACTCCCCAATTTGGGGTCCAAAAAATATAACAAAAATATGTCTGGAAAGCTCTCGAAGAGAGCTTTCACATGGAAGGGTCAAAATATACAAAAGGAGAGTCCTTGGGGCCTTTATCCCCAACAACCTCCCACTTAAAGGACCAAGGAGGCTCCTTTAAGCTAAGTAACTCCCACCATCTGTATACATAGCTGATGTTGTGCCTTGGGTAGACACTTCGTGAGAGCATCTGCATGATTCTGTGAAGTATTGACCTTGATCAAAGTGATCAAGCCATCCTCTAACACCTCTCTGATGAAGTGATATCTCATATCAATATGCTTTGTGCGAGCATGAAACATGGCATTCTTTGCCAAACATATGGCACTCTGGCTATCGCATCCAAGAACAGGTGCCTTTTCAGGCATCCCAAACTCACTGCAGAGGTAGGCTAACCAAATGGCTTCTTTGGAAGCCTCTGTGGCTGAAATATATTCAGCCTCTGTAGTAGATAGTGCAACTATCCTCTGAAGTCTAGAGCACCATGAAATAGCTCCACCTGCAAGGATGTATACATAGCCACTTCTGGACTTGCGTGTGTCCACATCACCTGCAATGTCTGAATCACAAAATCCTTTTAACTCCAATGGACCCTTTCCATAACATAAGCATTTACTTTTGGTCCCTTTCAAATATCTCAAGATAGATTTGACTGCATCCCAATGAGCTCGACCAGGATTAGCCATGAACCTGCTAACAACTCCCACTGCATGAGCAATGTCTGGCCGAGTGGCAACCATAGCATACATAAGTGAACCACAAGCTGATGCATATGGAACACTCTTCATGTAATTGGCTGCATCATCATTTTTGGGACAGTCATCCTTGGAAAGCTTAACATGTGGCTGCAATGGCACTCCAAGAGGCTTAGCATCAGCCACATTAAATCTGTCCAGCACTTTTTCAATGTACTTTTCTTGTGATACCTGCAAAGTACGCTGCTGCCTATCCCTTTTTATACGCATACCAAGGATATGCTCAGCTTCCCCAAGGTCTTTCATTGAGAATGCAGAGTTCAGCTGCTGTTTTAGAGCATTCAGAGTGCTCTTTTTCTTCCCAGCCAGCAGCATATCATCTACATACAGTACAAGAATAATTGGGCTGCCAACTTCATCCTTTTTGGTGTACAAACAGTGATCTGCATGGCTTCTTTTAAACCCATGTTTGAGCATAAATGCATCAAACTTCTTATACCATTGTCTGGGGGCCTGTTTCAGCCCATATAAGCTCCTTTTCAGTTTGCATACCAGATGCTCTTTTCCAGGAATGGCATATCCTTCTTGCTGTTTCATGTACAGCTCTTCATCTAAATCACCATGCAAAAAGGCTGTTTTAACATCCATTTGGAATAATTCCAAATCCAAGGCAGCTGTGAGAGCAAACAATACACGTAAAGTGGTCATTTTCACCACTGGAGAACACTTCTTGGAAATCAATGCCCTCTTTTTGGGCATATCCCTTAGCAACCAGCCTTGCCTTATACTTGGGTTTGCCATCAACAGTTTTGATTTTGTACACCCACTTGTTGGGAATGGCCTTCCTTCCTTTGGGTAACTCAACCAAATCCCAAGTATCATTTGCATGCAAGGCCTTTATCTCTTCCTACGTGGCTAACTCCCACTTCTTCTTGTGCTCACATAGCTTTGCCTCTTTATAAGTAAGAGGCTCATCCTCATCTGATAACATAATATAATGTATAGAGGGATCATATCTATTCACTGGCCTCTTAGGACGTATAGATCTTCTTACCCAATGATCCACATTACTAGGCAATGGATCTACATCAGGAGGTACATTAACTTCTTCATTGTTAACGGGCTGCTGTACATCATTTCCAGCCCTGTTTTCAGCATGAATAGGTGGCTGCATATGCCCTTCTGGAGCATCATTTTGCTGTCCAGCATCATCTGGCTCAATAACCATGGGCTCATTGTCATTTCCAGCCATATGTGGTGCATCCCGAGGGTTCATATCAGATTTAACTGGTGGCTGTACATGCTGAAATTTGACTCTTTTATGGTCATCTTTAGAGGCACAATTGTTTTTGAGAAGCCTTGCCTCATTAAATACAACATCTCGGCTGCGTATTACTTTCTTCAGTTGAGGTAGCCAAATCCTGTAGCCCATTTCACCTTCATCTCCATAACCCATGAAGATTCCTTTCATGGACTTTGCATCTAACTTGCTTCTCAACTCAGGCCTTATATGCACAAATGCATCACAACCAAAGATGCGTAGGTGGTCGTAGGTGGTCATATGAAGCTGGTTTGCCAGACCAAACCTCTTTTGGAATGCCACCTTTTAAGGACATATGAGGGGATCGATTGCAAAAATGAACTGCAGTTTTCAAAGCCTCTTCCCAAAATCCATGAGGGAGATTAGATGTGGACAGCATGCATCTCACCCTCTCACATAAAGTCCTATTATACCTTTCAGCCACACCATTGGAAGAGGGGCTGTATGGGACTGTTAGCTCCCTCTTAATACCAAGATTTTCACAAAATCTATTGAATTCAGCACTTGTAAACTCACCCCCATTATCTATACGTAAGCATTTCAGCTTTCTACCTGTTTGAGTGGTCACAAATGCATGAAATTTCTTAAATGCAGCAAAGGCTTCATCTTTAGATTTTAACAAATATACCCAAAGCTTCCTAGAGTAGTCATCAACAAAAGAAACAAAGTAAAGAGCACCCCCCATAGATTTTGTGGGCATGCTACAAACATCAGAATGAACAAGATCAAGCACATTAGACTAACGAAAGACACCAGAGTAGTAGGAATTCTTTACTTGCTTACCATATTGGCATTCATTATAAAAATCAAGTTTTGAGCCTTTAGCATCAAACTTGTCCAAATTACATAGTTCATCAAGGCCTTTTCGGCTCATATGGCCAAGCCTTTTATGCCATAATTCCATATGTGAATGGATTTCAGCCAAAGCAATAAACTTGCCCAGCAAGGCTTTACCATGCAAGCAATAAAAAGTCCCTTTCTTTGTACCTTTAACAATCAGCCTAGAGCCTTTGCTAAGCTTCCATGACCCCTTCTCAAAGAGGGTACTATACCCATGCATATCCATTTGCCCAACAGACAATAAGCTTTTCTTGATGCTTGGTACATACCTTACATCATGCAAAACCAACTCATTAGTACCATCCACTGTGAGATGCACTGTGCCAATACCTTCAATAGAACAAGCATGGTTATTTCCAAGATATACATGTCCATGGCTGCCTGCATGAAAGGTAGTAAAACACTCCTTAATAGGAGTTAAATGAAACAATGCACTTGAATCTACAATCCATGTTTGTGACAAAGCATCATTCACAGTAAGCAAGGCATCAATCAAATCCCTCTTTGTGATCTGCATATCTTGTGCATGAATATTAATAGAAGCATCAATAACTTCCGCATGCTCTGCTGCCATAGTAGCACAAAGTATATCTTCTGCATTTGATAGCTCCTCAATGATGACAATAGAGCCCACATTGGCCTTCTCTTTGTCTTTGTCCTTTGAGGTATCATGTGCTTCATTCGTGGTGTCCTTTTTCTTCTTGTCACCTGTGTTCTTCTTTCTTTCTAGTTCAACTTTATAGTATCTGCAACCAGGCTTCTTGTGACCTTTCCTACCACATTGATAACAAGTCACTTCAGCCTTGCCTTTGCTTTTGCTCCTGTTCCTCTGTACATTTCCACTTTTCTTTTCTGTTCTTCCTCTAGCCACATTGGCTGAACCACTGGCCTCTCCACTAGCTTTCCTCTTGATTTCCTCATTCAAAATAGAACCCCTTACACCATCAAAGGTAAGATTGGGGCTATTCGAAAGTGAAACAACCAATGTTTCCCATGAATCAGGTAAGGTTATCAACAAGAAGATGGCCTTAAGCTTATCATCAAATGGAGGTAATCCAGGGTCTTGCAATTGTGAAAGAGTACCTGTAAAAGAAGATAAGTGCTCAGCCGCACTTTTTGACTCATCAAGCTGCATACACACTAGCTTACGCATAAGATGCACTTGATTTACAGGCGTGTATTTTCATAAGTGGCTTTAAGCTTCTCCCATACCTCAAAAGCATTTGTAAGGCCTTTCAAATCCACTAAGATTTCATATGATATAGCCATCTTGATGTAAGTGATGGCCTTCTTGTTTAGGTTCATCCATGTTGCATCTATCATATCTTCAGGCTTGACTTCCTCAAGAGCCCCTTCACAATCTTTAAGAAAGAGGATTCCCAACATTCTCTCTTTCCACAAATCAAAACCATTACCTTCAAATCTCTTGATCTCAAACAAGCTTTTGACATCAGAGGAGGTAGAGGCCATGTGTGCGCACTAAGAGCTTCAAAATTTCACCAAAAAAGGTAAAATTCACCTGTTGTCCTATGCGCAATTACTTTACGAGACTATAGCTGAGAAATTAAGCCCAAAAACTGCTCAAAACTTGCAAAAATTAATTTCTGAAATTTTTTGGAGAAAATTTCAGAAAATTCAAGCAAGCTGTAATTGTATAAAAAACAACAAATTTATTGTTTTTCAACCACAAAAGGCATACATAGATGCAAAACCAAGTCAATGGGTGCTTGTTTTCACAAAAGCCCCAATTTTTTGAAGCAATATGACCTGTAAAATCAGAGAAATGACCTGTTGTAATAAGTTTCCAGCAAGTATGCACTTCCTCAATCTTTGTACATGTCCTCCCACTTGAAATGAGAGAGAATTTCTGCTATAAAAGACCAGTAGAAGAAAAAATCAGTAATGTGGATGCTGAAAAAGACCTGTAGGGATACAAAAGGAAGAATAGAAGAGATTCTTCGTGATGAAACTCTCTAAAAAGCACAAAATTTGCTTCAGCTTTGCTCGGTGATGTAGTAATCCTCCAAAAACAGCACTTTTATCGCGAAAAAGGAAGGTTTTTTCGCGATGAAATTCTCGCAAATGCAAGAAAACACCTTTCAGCTTAACATAGGCTGAAGTAGAAAAGCACTTCGAGCAACTTTGTCGCGATGGAACAACTCAAAGCTCTGATACCAGTTGAAAGAGGCCGCGGAGAGCTACGTCGTGGTGTGCTCGGTTGCTCCAAATGCCAAGGGAGTGGGCTGTTGCGTGAGGAGAGAGATAGTAGAGAGAGAAACCTGCGCAGAAATTTGGAGAAGAAGATGGAGAAGCTGAAGTTGAAGAAGTCCCAATCAAGTTATGAGAGATTTGGGAACAAGTCTTATTGATAAGTGACTTTTAGGTCATTTGGGCATGTTCACACATGGCTAATGACCAAAAGTCATAAAAATAATGTAAATGCCTATAACTCTTCAATTTTGGATCCAAAAAATATAACAAAAATATGTCTGGAAAGCTCTCGAAGAGAGCTTTCACATCGAAGGGTCAAAATATACAAAAGGAGAGTCCTTGGGGCCTTTATCCCCAACAATATGTAGCATGAAGCTATCTCATGTCTTCTCAAACTTGTAAGCATACACTAGGATTCACATATTTGCATTCACCTTACAAAAGGTTTCTCAACGTACTTTTGCTGTGTCATGTAAATACACTAAACAGAATCAGGAACTGAATCCTGGGACTTGTGACTGATAACTCTCAACTCAACCCATGAGAGTCTCACCAAAATTTCATATCTTTGATGTCATCTTGTCTTCATCCTTGTTCTATCTGTAAGTTTTTCATACCTCTTTCCTTCAAAGTCTGGTCTAATCATATATGTGCGCACCTCATAAGTAGCATACCTCTCCGAAATATCAAGCTTCTCTTCAATAGAACTCTAGAACTTTCTCTTGAACAGGAACACCTAACAGGAACTTTCTCCAGGCATTCTTCTTCTTCCTTCTTCTTTCAAAGCTGGAACATAAAGAGAAACTAACAAAGGAAATATAGGAAACTTGTAGGTATGACTCTGTATTCTTTCACATATCGTTGAAAATAATTCTTCATGTTTCATCACCCCTCTAGATGATTTAACACTAGTATCCATAATTCTTCAAAGTATATCAGACTATATGAAATATGGAACGTCTTCCCTTCTTTCAATAAATTTGATCCTTAGTGATTTAGTATTGCTGTCATAACATTAATACTTGTGTTTGAAACAAATAATTTGAACCTTTTTTTATTAGCACTGCAATTGCCAATAGCTTCCACTGTCTCTCCTAAGCTTTCTGTATTATAGAATAAGGTTAGCTGATCCTATTATATCATAACAAAAAACTTCGCTGAAAGCGCTTTAGGATTCATAATCTTCTGCAACATAACAAGTATCTTCTTCTATTCTTCTGCAACAATAGAATCTGAATCTTTGACTTACTTCTTCCAATGTTAAGAACTTGACAAACAAAGGATAGACATCTGACTTCAAAAATACTCAAGATCTTCAAGATCATTCAAGATCTATGAGCTCTTTAACAAAATACCTGTGTAGAATTTGCTCTCATCAAACCTTTGTGATTGAATGTTTGATTTGCTACCTGAATGTCTCTAAGTGTCTATGCTTCTTACATAAAGTTGTAAAACTTTTCTTCAACCAAATCCTTTCCAAGAATTTGCAACTTCTATTGGAAGATAAGTGGACAAACTCTCACCTTGAGAACTCCAAAATTTGCAAGTTGATACTTCATATCTTCATATTCTTCCCAAGTGAAATGTGATACTATCTGCTTGACTTTCTTTTGGCTAACTCCACTTCTCAATCAAGTGATAGGATATGATGGAACACTTTTTTTTTATACAAGCATGTATCCAAAAGTCAAGATAAACATAGAAAGTAGATTCTCCATCTGACTAGTACATCAAAAAATCTGATTTTTTCTGAATTTGTGAAAATACTGAATTTTCTGAATCTTTTTTAAAATACTGAATTTTTTGAATTTTTTTAAAAATACTTAATTTTCTGAATTTTTCTCCTAAAAACCTCTGATTTTTTTGAGTATACTGAATATACTGAATATGAGGCAACTTTTCCAAACAAAAAACCTAACTCCAAGTCTCCAACATATGCTACAAATACTCTTTTACTTCGAGAGTTAGGTAAAGAAGAAAAATACTTCTCTGCAACTTGTTATATACCAAGTAGCTCTGAATTGACACTCCAAGAATTCTTTGAGGGAACGTATAAGCTGCCTGCTCAAAGCTTGAACTAAAACATAACTCATACACATATGAGTCACAACATATAAGCTGTCTTAGATATTTGCTGCTTATCTTTCTCTCAATGCAATTCTTTGTCAAAACCTACTAAAACATGATCAAGTATAATGCAAAACAAGAAACTGCTTCTTCTTTAAACTGTCTTCTTTACACAAGATGTTCTCATAGACTTGTCTTTGGATGTAGAGGATAAAAGTAGGAAAAGTATATGGAAAATATAAGAGAAACGGAAGTCTTACTTTCCTTTTGGAATTGTTGGACTTTCCTTTTTTCATCTTTCTTCCACCAGATGATGTCAACATCTTCAAACTTCTCTTCCATACCTTTTGTTCTCTTCATCTTGAAGTAGCAAACACTCTTAACTTCAAATGAATTTTTCTCTTCCTCTAGTTCTAAGAGTAAGAGACAAGACAAACATGGTATATAAATGGAAGTGAACATAGAAGATAAAACAAGTTTCTACCATCTCCTCATATGCTAAATCAACACTCTGCTTCAAATATGACTGATATGACTAAATTCACCAACCTTTTCCTTGAGTTGGCTGAATGCTGAATTACCTCTCTAGGTACAAAATGTGATAAAAAAACTTCCAACCTTGTGTTGGTTGAAAACAAAACTGATCTAATCTCCAAATTTGTCTTCTTAGATGAGTTTTCTTGCCATGAAAGAGATCTTCTATCAAAGCTATCAAGAACAATCTCTAGATACCTGATTTGGTGTAGCTACTGCTTTAACTTTCAAAGTAATGAAAGTGTTTAAAAGCACTTCTTGAATCCTTCAAATCTTTTCATAACTGCACTTCTAAGATATGACCTGCAAATGACAATCTGATAGTAGAAACTAATGCCTGGGATTTGATGTTGATCTGGTTCCTTCATCTTCTCCAAACCATTGTTTTTCCTTGAATTTGAAGTAACCTTCTCTTCATCAAGTCTTGGCCTTCACGAAATACTTCTGTAAAGTATCTTCATACTTCCAAAAGTATTTGGCTGCTAACAGATCATCAACTTCATACTCCACACTGATAAATAAACATGTGACTGAATTGTCTAATTCTCAAATCTCTACTCATCTAGATTAAGTGTGTATGTCATATGTCAAATATTAGAAGATGCTTTGAAACCATATGTTGATAGTCTAGAGGTTCTGATACCAAATGTTGGAAATTAGGTAGGCCCATAACTAATTCCACAGGTGCCATAGGTTTCCAGGATCTACAACATAGATTCCAGGTTCTTCCAAAATTGACAAACATGAACATACAACACTTAATCATATACAATGATGAGACAAAGATAGAGAGAGATTAGACAACATGTGTAAAGTGTTACGTAAGCCACTGCTTACTCACACCATCATATATACAAATGTCAATTTACAATGTGGGAGTCAAAATCTGAACCACTCTATGTGAACATAAATAGATGGAAGAGTGTATGTACAGAATTTACAAGAATATGATAAACATCTTTTCGAAAGAAAACAAGAAAAACAAGTAGAAGGAAGACCTCGCCAATGGAAACCCTTCCAGCCCACTCCTAGAGATGAGGCATGAACCTATGTAGATAGATGTAACTTGTTCCAGCCTCTAATGCCACAAGAGAAACAAAGAAGGGGGGATAATAAGTTATGCCTCTATTGTGGAAACACTGGACATATTGAAGTAAATTGTCCCAACAAGAGAACAAACTCCAGAGTTGCAGCCACCGTTATAGAGCAGGGAAACGAGGAAGTCCAATTGTAAAAGAGATCGTACAGCTTGACCATGATATAAGAAAGGGTCTCATAATTCAAGCTACATCCATAGAAACATGTCTTGCCCTTGTCAAGTTAATCATGCCTAAGAAGACCCTTTCCCTTATAGCCCTAGTAGATTCAGGAACCTCCTTATGTTTCATCGGTGAAGGATTGGTTAAGAAACATGGAATTCAGGTACTTCAGAAGAACAAACCAGTAGTAGCTGAAGTAGTAGATGGATGACCTATAGCATCAGGGAATATTACCATGGAAACCACGCCATTAAGAGGACACCTTGGTGACCATGATTCCCACATGTTTCAATGTAATATCAAGTCCAACAAATCCTGTTATCGTTGGAATGCCTTGGCTAAAGAAACATAATCTAGACATCGATTGGGAGACGAATGAAATCACTCGTCGGGATATCCATGAGAACCCAACCTATATAGGAGCCAAAGCTTTCATGCATGCCGTAAGAAAGGAACTGACATATATGATCTATGCCATGCAAGCTCAAGAATCCAAGAAAGATGATCTAGTAAAGCTATCCAATCAGTACCAAGGCTTTGAAGATGTTTTTGAAAAGAAGTATTCAGATATCCTCCCAGAGCATAGACCTTATGATTGTGCTATAGAACTCCAAGAGGGAGCACAACCGCCCTTTGGGCCAATCCATAGACTATCCCTAGAGGAGCTTACAGAATTACGCAAGAACATTGACGAGAATCTAGCAAAGGGGTTTATCAAATACTCAAAGTCTCTAGTAGGAGCTGCTATTCTATTTGTAAAGAAGAAGGATGGGTCTCTCTGAATTTGTGTAGACTATCGTGGATCGAATAAAGTCACTATAAAGAATAGATACCCCCTACCACTTATAGCAGAGCTCTTGGAACGCCTTGGAAAAGCAAAGTTCTTCATGAAGATTGACCTTTTAGGGGCTTACAATCTTGTGAGGATCAGAGAAGGAGACGAATGGAAGACAACATTTCGAACAAGGTATGGGCATTTTAAATATGTAGTTATGCCATTTGGTCTCACAAATGCTCCAGTTGTCTTCCAACATATGATGAATGACATCTTTCGAGTGTATTTAGATGATTTTGTTGTAATAAACCTTCATGATATCTTGATATTCTCCAAAAATCTAGGGGATCATGAATTTCATGTAAAGATAGTCTTAGAGAAACTAAGAGAAAAAGGATTATATGCAAAATTGGAGAAATGCCCTTTCCATCAGACATAAGTGGAATTTTTAGGTTAATTAGATAAAGGAATTTTTATGGACCCTAAGAAGATAGAGACAATCCTTGATTGGCAACCACCTTCGTGTATTCGAGATGTACAATGTTTTCTAGGGTTTGCCAATTTCTACAGGATATCATCAAAGATTACTCTAAAAGAATGACACCCTTTACCAAGCTTATAGGAAACACAAAATTCTCATGGAATGAAGATGTAGAGAAAGCCTTTCAGACCTTGAAATCATCATTCACTAGTGCTCCAATTCTAGTTCACCATGATTCTACCAAGCCTTTTTTCTTGGAGATAGATGCGTCAGACTTCGCCTTGGGGGCGATCCTATCCGAACATGGGGATGATGGACACCTACATCTAGTTGCTTATCATTCAAGGAAATTCTCTTCTCCAAAGATTAACTATGATCGTAGATGCAAAATTTAGAGTACTTTATGACTACCCGCATCCTCAACAGAAGACAATCTCGATGGAGTAACTTTCTATCCAAGTTCGATTTTGTCATCATGTATCGTCCAGGATGCCAACAATGTCAGTTAGATGCCTTGTCGAGAAGATCTTATCTTGCACCGAAGATAGGCGAAGAGGCTTTTGATCAACATGAGAGTGTATTACTCAAGCCTGAATATCTCCAGTTAGTAGCCATCTCTTCAAACCATCAAGAAAATTTAGTCTTGATTCATTTAGTTCGTGAGACTTTACCACATGATGAATTATTTTGTAACGTCAATGGGTTACTATTCTATAAGAACCTATTGTACATCCCTCCAGGAAAGCCCAAGATCCAAGTACTTCAGCAACGTCATGACAACCTTGAAGAAGGACATTTTGGAGTGAATAAAACTATAGAACTAGTATCTAGGGATTTTTGGTGGCCTCAAATATGGAAGGAAGTCAAAGAATATATCCGAACTCGTGATACTTATAATAGATCTGAGGTACCGCGACATAAACCTTATGGCCTCTTGCAATCTTTACCTATTCTAGAAAGGGCATGGTCTTCATTATCTATGGATTTCATCACAGACTTACCAAGGTCAGATAAGTATGATGCCATTCTTGTTATAGTGGATAGATTTACAAAGATGGCATATTTCATTTCAACTATCAAGACAATCACAGGTGCAGCCATTGAGAGACTTTTTCTCATATACATATTTAGACTTCATGGACTGCCTGATGACATTGTCAGTGATCGAGATCCACAGTTCATATCCAGCTTTTGGAACAGTCTATGCAAGCTCCTTGGTGTTCAAGTTAAATTATCTATAACCAATCATCCATAGGCTGATGGACAAACAGAACGGGTGAATCAAGTCCTAGAACAATATCTCCGTTGCATCATAAATTATCATCCAAATGATTGGTTCGAGCTTTTACCCTTCGCAGAGTTTGCATATAACAACAATGTTCATACTTCTACCAAGCAAACTCCCTTCTTTGCAAATTATGGATAACATCCAATGATGGATATACAACTCTCAAATCATGTCAAGAACACAGTTGCCAGATATAAGGGCCAGTACCTCATGGATATTCACAAAGAACTCAAGGAAGAGATCCATAAAGCTCAAGAATAGTATAAGTATTATGCAGATCAACATCGTGCTCAAAATCCATCCTATCAAATTGGGGATAAAGTGTGGTTACTCTGAAATAATTTGCAAACTTCAAGGCCTTGTGCAAAGCTAGACCATCAAAGATTTGGTTTATTTACCATCTTGGCCAAGATTAATGCTGTCACCTTCAAGCTCCAGTTACCAAGTACCATGAGAATACATCCAGTTTTCCATGTGTCCATGTTGGGACCATATCAAATTTCATCATTGAGGGAGGAGGGACCCAATCCTTCACCACCTATGGAGATTGATAATCATGAAAAATTCGAGGTCGAGCATGTCCTAGATTCAAGAATATCCCGAGGAAGATTGGAGTACCTTGTTTATTGGAAAGGGTATTACATCAGGGATCGTACTTGGCACCTGCAACAAACCTTTAGAGAGCACCGATCAAGGTTCGAGAATTCCATAAGAGAAATCCAATGAAGCCAAGACCAAAGAACATGACCGCTCCTCGTGGAACTCGTCGCTTGAGAGGGAGTTGATCTCATGGACAAAGAAAACCATCCTAAACCTCAGATTCCATGTGACTTCTATATCTCATGATTGGTTTAGAATTTGGAGAAACCAATGCTTTCATTGCATTCGGAACATGCCAAAATCCTAAGATCGAATGTCTACTTGTTAAATTATGATATCTAGAAGTGTTGTTCAGATTGCTGACATCATCGATGACATCATCAGGTCGTGACCGCCTTTGATAACCGCCCCTGAAAACCTATATAAGGAAGGCTTGGCTATATACATCCTTAGTCGTTCCAATGCCAGTCTTGGGAGCTCAAGGAGTCGTGACGACCAAGTAAGTACTCGCCAAGTTTCAGTTCAAGTTCTACTCTTGTCCTTGTTCTAGTCTTGTCTAGTCTTGTATCTTGGACATCCTATTGTGTCCTGTTAGAATCTCGTAGTACGAGATCTTGTCAAGTTATTTCTTGTATCTAGTTCATCTCCTTGAAGGGAGTTCTTGTAATCCTGATATCTTGTTTTATACTTACGATCCCGGGTTGTGGGATCTCGTGTATCATCTCTAGTCGAGTTATCCATACCTATTAGTCCTGGGTTGTGGGACTTTGTGTATGAGCTACATATTCTTTTATTGTTTCCCTTGTGTGGGTGATCTTGTAATCAGAAGTATATTTCCGAAATCTTGTCTAAGTGTAGTAAGAGAGCACAATCTAGTGCTCCTCTGATAGTAGGTATGAAGCAAGATATCTTGATTACAAGAACTCCCTCGAGAGAGATGGACTAGATACAAGAAATAATTGGATAAGATCTCGTACTCGAGATTACAAGAGAACAAGACTAGATGTCCAAGAACTAGACTAATGAGGACAAGAATAAGGAACAAGACTAGAACTTGGAGAGTACTTACTTGGAGATCGCGACTCCTTGAGCTCCCAAGATTGGCATCCACAATTTGAGAATATATGTGGTCAACCCCTCGTATAGGTTTTCAAGGATGGTTTTAGGGCGGTTACGAATTGACGATATCATCGACTCGAAACAAGACCCCTGGGTATCTGATGTCAAAATAAGGCAAATAGATAATCAATCTTGGGGTTTTGGCACGTTCTAAATGCGATGGAAGCATTAATTTATCCAAATTCTGAATCAAACATGAGATATAGAAATTCACATGGAATCTAAGGTTCATGATGGCTTCCTTATCCATGACAACACCTCTCCTTTCTAACTAGAGGTCTGATAGTTTCTCTAAGTCAAACATATGATGCATATGTAATTACTAATGTGCTATGTTTGTTCTAAATGCAAAACGGTGCATAAAGAATGTAGAAATGCATAAAAATCACGAGAAAACTTATCTTAGAGTTTGAAATTTCTACGTGGAGGTATGTGCAGGTGTTGGAAATGGTTGATATATAGTCCTCTTGCGTCTCCAAGTGGATCTTGATTGTCCTCGCATCGAAAGTGTTTATACGGGAGTCATTGGTAACAAACAACCAACTTCAAAGCTTCGCAGAGGTGTGTAGCTGAATCTAAATGGTATCTTCTAGTGCTCAAAAGATAGCTCTCTGAGTGAGGATTTCATAATAAGTCAATTTGGTTAAGTAATGAGAGAGCTATGGCCATTTCGGTGGAAGAGGGTACTCTAACCAAGCTCTTGTAGAAGGGGTTTGAAGATGAAACTAGGAGTAGCACTTCAAATTTTGCTTTGATTGAAATCTAGCAAAAACGCGCATGCAGAGGTTCCATAATCCCATATGCAAGGATAAGGCCACGAAAATCGGGTATAAGAGAGCTTTATACTCTTTCTCTACCATCCAAGAGAGGGGAGGAGATAGTGGAAGATCTCTCTATGTGCTACTCGTGAACGTCCATCTCTGTGTCGCGTTGGGTGCCGTGTGCGTTTCGCGTGTGCAATTGTCTCGGGCACTGTTCCTAGCTTCGTGAGGCTCCTTGGGGGCCTTAAGGCTTCTCTGAGGGGCGTCCTTCCTCACCTATTTTCGATTCAGCAAACTCTCTATTCCTTCACACAATGGCTGCTCAGTAGAGTTCTCGAGGTTGATAATGAGTCACAATCAAAATGGAGGTCGCGCAACCCCAACTTTTTTCAAAATTTTTTCCCAAAAGATCATGTGCTTCTGAGGCAAAATGCATGCATAGAGGTCATAGTTGGAAAAAGTCTCGACTCAAACCCCTTGGAATGGTACGTACCGTACGTATCGAACGTACCGTACCATACGCGTATGGTACTTGTTCACATGAATTTTTTTGGTCTGTTATTTGAAGCATCCCATGCACTCTTTGAAGCCATACATAGATCCATAGTACATTGATGCATACAATTGCATAGATATGTACATAGTACATAAAATACAACATGCACATAACACACATCGATAAATATACATTACATACATAGAAGCATGTACATATACATATGAGTTACTTGTAAACACATACCATAGTGGAAAGCAACGTTTTCGCAACGGCAACGGCAACGGGTTAGCAACGGGTTAGCAACGAGGGCAACGTCTAGACCTAGGAGTTTCGATAAAGTGATTTATTTTTCAAAATTTTTATATGTTTTTTTCACATATTTTGGGTCATATCATATGTAATAAGGTGGGATATGACTATATATACCATAAAATACTTATTACAATATAAGATATATCATAAATAATAGAGATTATCAATCTAATACATCATCATTGTATCAAAATTCAAATACAATCATAACATCAATAATCATAACATCATCATCTAGATTCTAGATTCTAACAACATAATGATCATAACACTTAACTTTCAAGTTTCTAGTTTCTAAGTTCTAACTTCTAACTTTTAACAAATTACAATAAACATCATGATTTATAACATAAATGATAAGACCTGTCACCTGGCATCATACATGTCACATGTGTCATGATCATATCATCGTTCATACATCAAAATAAAACAATAGAGATCACTATGACAAAGTGGCAAATGATACATATCATGAAATACCAAATGATACATAAATCATAAGTGGCAAATGATACATATCATGAAATACCAAATGTACATATCATGAAATACCAAATGTCAAACATGAAATGTCAAAGCCTCAAATGTCAATATACAAACTTTGTCACTCTGACATGGTGTCAGATGACAAATCATCACTCTCATCATCATCATCATCATCATCATCATCATCCCTAGTAGTAGTGGTATGTGGTCGGCTACTAGTGGATGCATCACCACTACCACTAGGTCCTCTGCGGCTCCGAGATGATCTGGTATCATGCTGAGGTAAGGTCAACTCATGGTACAGCATAGTATATAAGTCCAGATCCTCTGGAGGAATATCTGGAATATCTCTGACTCTCTCTATATCTACTGTGTCCACGTTGACCTCCCTCACATCTCCTGTATGTCCGCCGCTCTCCAAGAGACGCAAGTTGCAGTGGCAATAAACTAGCCGCTCCAACTGCGCTGTAGATAATCTGTTCCTCTTCTTTGTATGGAAGAGGGCCCATGTGCTCCAATTCCTTTCACAAGGACTTACGCTGCAGTCCTGTGAAAGGATACGAATAGCTAACTCTCTCTGCATTACAACATAATTCAAAAAATAATTAGTACATAAATCTATATACATATTTATCACATGTCACACAGGTGACAGTACACTAAAGACTTTTGACTTAGTACTTACCAACTGAGGAGCACTAGCACCATACATCTCCCACCATGATACTGGCCGCAACTGAGCAGATCTCAAACAAGATCTCAAACAAGCCGTATCCTTTCCAAAATGGCCACCACCATTTTGGAATACCAAGAGCTGTCTCTCCAACTGAAGTCGCAACTCTACATCAGCTGGATAAAGCCTATATACATATGTGTTCCATGCACTCAAGAGCTCCTCATCCACGATGGCCTGCTGAGATCTCCATAAGGGATGCAATAAGTGTGCCATCCCATGGATCGGGCGATGAAACCAATCCCATCGATCCCTCCACACAGCCTTAAGCTGCTCAATCCTATAAACAAAGAAATTATAAATTTTAGAGACTAATTTTTAAGATAATAAGAATTTTAAGTGTCAAAAATTCAAAGTAATAAGTAATAAGTTAATAAATACCTGTCCAATGTCAAATGTGGGCAACGTGAAAGGGACTCGCCAACTCGATCCATGAACTCATAGACGAGTCCCAATGTACTCCCCTCCATATCAACGATGCGAAGGACAGAATATAATGGATGTATGGCACGCACAAGTGCCTCTACATCCCTCCAAAATGAATCCGACAAGCATGTAATCCGTACAAAATCTGCTCTCGGGGTAGTGTGTCCATCCCAGGCAGTCCACTCTGTAGACACAACTGTCTGCATCAAAGCCTGCCGCACCCGAAGTAGTCTCTCCATCACTATGCACATGTAAGCAAACCTGGTCTTCGCAGGCTTTAGGATATCCAACTCACTGTATGATCTGAAAATAGCTAATAGTTTTGGTCTCTTTGTGAACAAAGAGACCACCTTATGGCAGGTGGAAAAAATAGAATGAATCCAAGGGATCTTTCCAAGATCCTCTATCAAAAGATCAATGCTATGTGCGGCACATGGGGTCCACACAATGGAGGGAAACTCTGCCTCTAACAATCTACCCATGGCCACACAATTACTTCCATTGTCGGTAATGACTTGCACAACATTCTTTTGACCGACATCCATAATAGCCTGGCGGATATGACCATATATAAACTGACCTGTGACACAAAAATTACACCAAATCAGCCATGTACATAGTACATAGTACATACTACATACATAATACATATATATAGCATATGCAAAATTCAAATGCGTATCTTAAAATTAAAACTTGAAATTTCACCTATACATACCTGTCACTGTAAGTCCAGGCTCTGATGCATCGATGGCGCGAAGGAACATAGTGCCTTTGCAACAATGCACTAGTATGTTATATACATTCCTTTTCCTGATGTCTGTCCATCCATCGCACATAATAGTGCATCCATACTTCTCCCATGTGCCCATCATCGGCTGTAACTGCTTCTCCACTATATCTTTTGTTTTGCGTAGCTCACTAGTCCTCAACTCCTCATATGAAGGACCGCTCCATCGATATCCTAATGTGCTCACTAACTCCATGGCTTCCTTCCATGCGGGTGTGCGTGCAACATTAAAAGAGAGGCCACACTGTATGAAAAGCTTCATTATACCTTGTTTGGCCTCAAGCTCCCGCTGCCTCTGAAAACCCGCACGTACGGATGCCGAAGAAAGTGATTCTCTAGGTGCCTTCACCGGTGGCTGAGTGTCACCCTCAAGATCAACGGTATCATGTCCATGCTCATCATTCCCTCCACTAGAGGATCCCATATGAGGCTGATGTGCTGGAGCATCGTGTGGAGGAGGATAACTAGAGCTAACAGAGGTGGAGGTGGGCCGAGAGCTTTGTGGATACTTTCTAGCTTCCCTTTGAGCTACCCACTCAAGGAGCTCATCCTTGATATCAGCTGGCATAGGCTGCTTGCATGCTGAAATGCCCAAGCCACTAAATTTGGCAAGGTGGGCTTTGATACGATCTGCCCCACCACCCCCTTTGTAACCACATAGGTTACATGTCCATCTCTCACTCCCACCCGACCCAAACTTCCCTTGGCTACTCACATACTTCCAACAACTTTGCTTTGGTTTAGGCATGGTGAGTCTCTCTCTCTCTCTCTCTCTCTCTCTCTCACTTTGGTCTCTCTCTCTCTCTCTCTCTCTCTCTCTCTCTCTCTCTCAGTCGCTGTGCAGTATGTGCTCGCAGTCGCTACAGGGCAAGGGCAAGAGCAAATGAGAAATGCCCTCTCCCGCGAGCCCGTTTCGGGCTCAAAGGAGGGGGCAAATTTTTTTGTCTGCAACGCAACGCGTTGCGTACGTCGCAACGCAACGCCGTTGCGTTGCGAACGTTGCAGACGCTACGCAACGCGTTGCGTTGCAACTATGACACATACATATTATGTCATACATACATACATAGTACTAAATTACATACATAGATACTATTGTCAACATATGTAAATAAATATTATACCATTCATAACTACATGAATGCACGGATGCACGCACGCACACACACATGCACACACATACATACATACATACATACATACATACATACATACATACATACATACATACATACATACATACATACATACATATATATAACGTACCGTACCGTACCAAACCTCCTTGCCACCTACTGTACACGAACCGTTCATGTACCATACGTACCGAACCACCTTGGTAGAGGTTCCATAATCCCATATGCAAGGTGCAGGCCACGAAAATCGGGTATATAAAGAGCTTTATACCTCTTTCTCTACCATCTAGGGAGGAGATAGTGGATGAGGGTCTCTCTCTATGCTACTTGTGGACGTCCATCGCTGTGTTGCATTGGGTGCCGTGTGCGTTTCGCGTGTGCAGCTATCTCGGGCGCTGTTCCTAGCTTCACGAGGTTCTTTGGGGGCCTTAAGGCTTCTTTGAGGGGCCTGCTTCCTCCCCTATTTTGGATTCAGCAAACTCTCTCTTCCTTCATGCGATGGCTGCTCAACACAGTTTTCGAGGTCGATGATGAGTCACAATCAAAATGCAAACACCTATGGATGTTAATGTGTCATTACAAGCAGAAGAAGATTCTGAACCTTTTGATGTTACATTGTATAGTCGAGCACTTGGTTGCTTGATCTATTTATGTAATACAAGTCCTGACATTCAGTTTACAGTTTCTCAAATATCCAGGTTGATGCACAGTCCACTCAAAATTCATTAGAAAGCAGTTAGGAGATATATTTACAAACATCAGAAGTTTTGCAGATTTTTGTACCTTATGCCATTATGACATTGAGGGGGGGATTGTGGGAAACAATGTCAAAATAGCACAAAACCCTAATTTTTGGTACTTAGTCAAATCTTGGTCATAGAAGGTAAACAATTATTAAGCTCTTCAGATAGTACTTGAGGAGAGCTTTCATTTGATATACAACACTATGTCATCAGAGGTCCAAAAATGCAAGAAAACCTTAATCCTAATTTTTCCATAAATGTTTTTTCTGGATATTCTTAATCCTCACCTCATGAGCATCAAGGAAAGCTACCTCATATGAATTTCCCATGCTCAGATCATGAGATTGCAGCAGTTTCGTATCCGAAAAGGTGGATCACAAAAATTATCCCATCGCATGCTTTTTAGAACCTTTTCGTAGTTTTTTCGTAAAACTTTCGCTAAAGCTTCATAAACTTATATAAGGAGAGCTTGGGGGTCAAATTGGTATCAATCAAGGATCATCCAAGGTCTACTCAAGGAGGCTTGAGTGCTCTACCGCTTGGAGGAGGCGCTTCCAAATTTTGATGTAAATTTTTAGGAGATTTTGGCAGCCAACCTCAGCTTTTTCTGAGTTTTGTAAGTAGCAAGTTCCAATTTCAGATCTTCTTCTTTTGTTGCCGTTGCTGTTCCAAGGCTTTTGCCTTCTACTTCAACACAAGGAGGAGATTATCTTGCTATTTAGGTCAATTTCTGATTTAGGGTTTCTAAAACCCTAATTTCAGAATTAGGGTTTTCTGTACAAAGAGTTCTAAACTGTTTCTATTCATTTCGTTGCACATATACACTCTTCATACCTCGTAGGCACTTTATGCACAATTTCTTGTATCTAGAACTCTAAATTCAGCCTAGATTCAGTTTTGTATTAGCATACATTCAGTTTTGTATCATTACACACATTGTAATTTGATATTCATATTAGATAGTGTAGGTAAGCATTCAGCTTGCTGTTACGCTTTGACAAATTGTGTATTCTCTCTCTATTTCTCATTCATCTAATTTTAGTCTTACACTGTGTATGCTAAAGTTCATATGTTGGAAGATCTTGCAAACCTATGAATATTATATTGGGCCTACCTCACTTCCAACGCACTTAAGTACATAATACATAGATGTGGAATTTTAGCAACAGCTGTATATTTGAAAGATTGAGCAGAACACCAAGCATGATTAGCATGTAACATCTTGGAGGTGGAAGGCTTTTTCATCGGAATGTTGAAGAATTATTTAACTGCAAGGAGAAACAATTAGATTGTTGTAGCAAAACCATCCGAATTATTGAACAAAGTGGATATGTTCGTTCTATTAAGCAAAGAACAATGAACTTGATTGTTTTTTGCAGCAGAACTTGTATGTGATGTGAGAAAGTAAATGTTACTTCATGTCTTCCATGTATTCAGAAACCTAGGGCTGATGTATCATGTTATCAGCATCATTGTAATTAGTCACCATTTTTTTATGACCATCATCATCATATCTCTCTATGTGACATCTATTAAGCTGTTCTTGTTGTGTGCATGTGTGCGTTTTTCCTTTTCCCTAGGGGGGTGGGTGTGAGCGCATATGAGAATGTATGTGTTGGTAGGGGGTTTGAAGTTACTATCTAGTTTAATATAATTTAGTTTCCCTAGGGGGGTGGGTGTGAGCGCATATGAGAATGTATGTGTTGGTAGGGGGTTTGAAGTTACTATCTAGACTGTGAATATAATTTAGTTTAATATGAAGTTACTATCTATTGACTTTTTCATTGGGTGGGATGTTTACCAAGGTCACTATCCAAGGTGCTGCTATTTGTATTGTGGCTTCCCAGCTGGCAAATCTATTTGAAAGCTATGCAGGAGCAACTTTGCAGGACACAGATGGGCTTAAATGGGTAATGTTTCTCTTCCATTGATATCTTTAATGCCACATAGACTGCAATGCATTGAGGAATAATCCATCACATGCATCATCATGTTTTCAAATTTCAATGGCATTGGGAGGGAAATTATCTTTTCAGATCTGTTTTGTGGAATCTTGTCTTGCGAAAATTTGAAATGAAGACAGAAGAGGTAGGAACTTCTGTACTGCCTTTGAAACACAGAATCGGCTGAATCTGAGTCTTATTTTACATCTCTCTATTTTGATGCAGCTAAACAATGATGTAATCAATGTTCTCAACATATCCTTTGGTGCAGCTCTAGCCATTTTATTTCAGAAGATCAACCTGCTCTGATCACCTACTTAGAAGCAGCGACAAGGACAGCCTCTGGATGTTATTTGAGTAGGCTGTCAATCAAGACATGTCAGATTCTGGCCACCTTGACTGTTAGTACTAGCTTCTTGGTTTGCTTTATGTATGTGATCAGAACATGACAATCTTGCTGCTTAACATGATGAAAGCACATATTTTCATAATTGTGTAAGTGGATATGGGCCTTGTTTACTGTTAATGGGATTGAATACCCCTGTAGATCTAACAAAAAAGTTGGTTCCATCATTTTCCATCCATAACAGAGTTTCTATTCTAACATGATTTATTGGTGCTGTTTTCCTCTTTTAAAATTCTTCCTTCACCTGATGCAACATCTGGAAATAGGACTTCTGATTGAATAGCATTTATTCTGCATCTTCTGTACAACTTAGAATTTAAAGGCAGCTTAGAATGAAAGCTGTAATTTAGCAATAAGGTGCATGTTCTCCATATATGGAAACTTTCATAATGTTCCTATGACAGGTTGTCTTTCTTCTTTTACCCCTTAAATTACCCCCCCTTCTCTTTCTCTCTCTCTCTCTCTCTCTCTCTCTCTCTCTCTCTCTCTCTCTCTCTCTCTCTCTCTCTCTGTTCTCCCCCTCCCCCCCAAAAAAAAAGAAAAAAAAAGAAATGGATGGGATCCAATGCAGTGAGGAAGTAAACCTGTTCCAAGTTGAGATTGTCGTAATTTTTGCTGATTTACACAGGTGGTTCATTACTTATGGTGCTTAATCTTCCAGTGGCATTATCATGAGCTCTTTGTTTCATTTGGAATTCCATGACTTCCTCCATTGTGAGAGCACTCTAATATAGTGCTAATCCACCAAAAAGGGACTATGTGCGTGGATCATCCTCACACTGTTTGTACATTCTTTGAGTAGAAGGATTAATTGTTTGGAGTAATCTGGTCTCTCTCTCTCTCATGCTTGTTTATTGTTGCAAATCTATGAGCTACTGTAGGAGATGATTGAGTTTGCCATGAAGATGGCTGCTAAATATGCACAAAGGTGCGGAAAAGGCTAAGGTATATGTTTTCAGTTCTAGTGAAATACAGGTTGGAATTTAACTGTATCTATCAAAGATATGCAATGATCTACAATCGATTGCACGAAAGGCTGATGTACTGTGTGTACCATAAGGTAAGTCGAAGATTTGTAATTATATATCCATGGGCTGAAGCACTATGTGAATGAATCAAGTACATACAAGGTTAATACAAGTTGTCTAATTGTAGATTGATGTGATTGAGGTTCACTTGTGTATTTCATGTTGGCATGAATATGTAATAGCCATCTATCACCACTTGTGGATTGATTGAAACAAAGAAGGAATGTATACTGTTGAGCAAAGGTCCTGTGCAGGTATTGCTAGTCAAATGTCCATATACTCATGTTTTGAATGGCTGTTAAAAGATACACAATGAACACTATTGAATGTAGCATCTCGACAAGATAAAGTTGTTGGTTTATGAAGTATACATTCGAAGTAATGAAGTTCAAAGGATGATTGATGGTGCAGCATTTCATACGATGGGGTAATCAGCTATGGTATGTACCTCTCTTACTCATTACAAAGTGCACAACAGTAGTTGGCTGCTTTTAAGTGACTTTGATTGTTCTTGTATTCAAAATGTATCTACTATATTTTTTCTTCCTATAAGGTGCCAATTGTGATCGATTATGAAGCTTTACTATACTGCAGCATTAACAAACAAAGCTTGTGTCTAGTCGAAGGTCTAACAAATGGTTGTACTCCTTATTGTGGAAGATACGCTATGTAGAGTTGAATTGTAGTTGGTTCATATAAAAGGTGATATGCAACAGAATAATGACATTTGTATTTTTGAGGCAAAATGAGCTTGGAAGGTTCAAATATCATAAGTATTATACTTGTGCAATTGTATGTCTATGAAGTTCCTCGTGTATGGAGCCTTTGACGATTATTAAAAAGTACTGTTTTATATGCAGCTGAATATGACTGATGCGTTAAGAGTCGATGCCATGAGGAACTATTTGTGTGCAGCCATGTCCTTGTAATGAGAATAGACCTTGAGAGCTTTCTCACTTAAGTCGAAGCATAAGAATGAGTGAATGTTAGTCACGTATCTTTGTAAGCTTTTTAAGACAATGAAATAAGATTGCGGCTGTTGTTAATGTGTAATGCCACGTGTGGTGAAATAAATTGCGATCCAAATTCAACCTTCTCTCTTTTGATTAAAAATCCAAGTGGGTTGTCCTGCCAGTTGTGCTTCCACATGCTAAGAGAGAGTAATCCCTCTTCTTACACACACACACACACACACACACACACACACACACACACACACACATATACATATATATATATATATATATATATATATATATATATATATATATATATATATATATATATATATATATATATATATATATATATATATATATATATATATATATATATATATATATATATATATATATGGTGTACATAAACACATAGGTTATTCATTCCACCATAAAGTTACTGGATCACATCATGAAAATATTTGTATGGGTTTGGCTTTAGAGTATTGTAAAGATGGAATCTCTATGACATTCACCCCTACTAAACTTGCACATGGTGCTCAATGGGCAGCCTCATACATGTTTTGAAGTCTCAAACAAGTTAGGGAGATTGCAAAAAGAGCATTTGAGAAGTGTATGAAGAGGTTTGATTTCTAAACTTGTATGCTTGTGAGGGATGGTCTAGAAGGCATTGCTTATTGGCATGAAGTTTTGTCGCATTTTTTGTGACCTAGGATAGGTACAAAGGAATTGGAGAAGCCTTGGTCTGGTCGTGAGATCAGATAACGCCCAGTAGGAAGAAGACGATATGAAAAGCCACCGGTTCATCAGTTCAAGATTCCCAAGCTATCTTAGAGGCAAAACTTTGGCATGCACTCTTTGGTCATTTGAATTTTGCTAGTTTGTTATGCCTACATAAATTTGAAACGGTGGTCAAAAGTTAGGCTCTACCACGTAGCTTCTGGCTTGAGGTTGTTATGTGTGCAACATATGTACTTAATAGAAGGTTTATGTTTAAACCAAGGGAGTGTTTGAACTAAAGATGAAGTCTCGAGAGGAAGTGAAGATTGCATTAGAATCCTCCAAAGGTAAAAGAGATTGCTAGATTTGCTTTAAAGCATAAAGGGAGCACCATTAAGTACACAAACATTTAATGATCACTTTGATTGTGACATTGAAAGCCAAAAGGGCTTAAGCAGAGGTCAATAGAAGTTGAAGGCTTCCAAGAATCTTTGCCCATTTGTATAAGAGGTGTATTCTTTTATGTACCTTTCTTGATTGGTGATTAAAAGTTTCTAAGATCATTAATGTGGTTAGACTTGGCCCATAAAATTCTTCATGAGACTTAAGCTGATAGAAAAAGTTAAGATGTTTTTATTTGGAGAGCAAGAAGGTCTCTTGAATGAGACAAGGTATGCTTTTAGATGATAGGATGGAAGAATGTCTTTGATTTCAAATATAATGATTGAGTGCAGTCAAAAGACAAAGGAAAGATAGCTTGAAACCACATCCCTTGAAGCTTGAAGAAGTAAGATAGTTGTGGGAGTTGTCTTCATCACTTCATAAAGAAGACAGTACTTGAAGCACTTTGGAATCAACATCATTTAAACAAGAAAGAAGAAAGCAAGAAATCCTTTGTGAGGAGCAAAGGAAGTGAAAGAACAATCATAAGTTAAAGCTTTGGTCATTTGGAAGTGCTTGTACATTATCCAGAAGTTTTGAAGTAAATGGAGAGATTCAAAAGCCAGTCATCAAAGACATTCAATCTCATTGAAAAACTTGAAGGATTCTATGGGTATGTAGACCATGAAGATCCGTCCTCATCTCAAGGGGAATACTCATAGAGTCAATGGCCAAGAATGAGAAGATATAAGATAATCTTTATGTGTTTAAATTGCTAAAAAGGTTTGCACATGATTTATGGAAAAATTTAAAGAACAGAAGATAGTTAGAGATCTCAAAAGAGAAGGACTTGGCAACCATCTATGAAGGAGAAGATATTTAAACAAAAATGAGGGGTAAAAGAAGCTTAGAGGAGCAAAAATACAATACTCAACAATGGTAGAGAAGATCCGAAAGAAGTAAGCGAGTCAAGCTACCAAGAAGATAGAATAAAAATGAAAATTTCATCACCCATTATGAAGAAGAAATACAAGAGGATCTCATTGGAGCCAAGACAAAGCCAAGAAGAGGTTAATATGGCCAAAGAGGAACCTCATTCGGACCAAGGATAATAAAAATATTACTGCAGCTAAGAGGAGCTCATTGAAGCAAAAACGAAACCAAGAGGAGGTAAATAAGTCAAACGAGCTGAAAATAAAGATTTAAGAAAGTAATATTTAAGAAGAGAGGAAAGCTAAAGAGTGATGATGAAGACATCATTGAAGAGTTATTTTTGAAAAGACAAGTTGAACATCAAATAGAAGCCAAGAGAGCATAAATAAGCGAGGATGAAGACCTAAGATTGATTGAATCTTGCTTTGGAAGCAATACATATATTTACACAGTGCACACATTACATATACATAAATGATATGAAAGCCATAAACATATACATTCCAACATCCACACACATACACATATTTTGCACAGATACATACACATACATGCACAATGCGCAAATATATAAAGCAACTTGGGATACACAACATCCACATACATGCACATGCTTACATATACACAGGCACATTGCACACACATACACACAGACACACACACACACACACACATAGACATACACACACACATACACACACACACACACACACACACACACACACACACACACACACACAAGCACATTGTGTTGAGAATATGAGAGTGCATTTCCCTTTTGTATCTAGGAGACACTCTATTTCTAGTTCATTTCCATTTTATACTATATCCTTTTGTATTTGGGAACCTTGACATTTGCTTCTGCCTGTGTATTCATTCTCCTTCAAGGGGAATCATCCCACATATAATGTACTTTGGAGAGCCCCTTCCAACTCTATATAAGGAGCGCCTCTCCCCCCATTTGTACTTGGTTAGAAGCTTGATGAGCCTACTCCATGCTCTTGGCAAGCTTACTCTAATCCATGTGAGTTTTCCCATTTCATGCACTTTTGAGTCTCAGACTCTTTCATTTTGAGTACACTCTTCTTTTCATTCTGCTTCCATGCGTACGCTCTACATGGTATCTGAGCACTAAGTGGAGGTCTTAGTGGTTTGTTTGGCAGTGGTTTTGGTGTTAGTGGTGCTTGAGTTTGGTGATGTTGCTCTCCGCCCATGTGGAGAAGCTTTTTGCCACCAATTTATCATCTTTTACGCCTCACTTTGAACATTTGCCCACCCTATCACCCTTCTTCTTCATCAATTTGTTCACCCTTTACCCCCAATTTCCCTCCCTCCCACCCTTGCTCTTGGATTTGTGGATGTTCATCATAGTTTGTCAACATCATTTATAGGTAATTCTGATGCATCTCACATGTTGAAGTGTTTATCAATACTCTTGAACATTTGTATGTGGTATCGTTCACAGAGACTGACTCATGTCACATCTTTAAAGTGTTTATAAACACTCTTTGCTATTCTTTTATTTTTGTATAGATTAATGTGAGCCTTTTCAATTCTCTAGTGCTTCATCATATCTGTAAAAGTCTGTGAATAGTTGATAGCAACCAGACTTCACTTTTGTTGATTTGGTCACTAGAAAAAAACGCTCAATAAAATCTTCTGGTGCCAAAGCTGCCAACGGTTCTCCTGATCCTTTACCGAAGTACCTCGCACATGTGAAGTGGAAAGTGGTTCTAAGTAATATCGTGGGAAATAAGCAAGAGTCTCAACTAAATGAAAGGTTTGAGGCCCCTCGACGAAGCATGCGCCTTCTGAAGTCATGACTCGTGATAATTTCCGTTCTTACTAGCGTCTATGAATCTGCTATTGATTTCTTCATTGTAACAATTGGGATATGTACCTCCCTCTTTGAGGATGTCTAATATTCCAGTATAGCTTCTCAAATGCCTTTATATTTGTTCATCTTGAATAATAGGTCTTCGAAAGGTAACTAACTCAACTCGAAGTCTGTATGTGTAACTCCTAATCCTACTCGACGCTCATTTTTAGCTCCAATACTACATTTTCACGAGGATGTTCTTGATCTGGTCATTCCTATATCTATTGAAAATCTTGCAGTAATAAGGTTGAAGAAATATTGAGTTTGGGATGAGCATTTGACTTTCACTCTTTCGCTCTTCCACATTCTCGCAGTCTTTCATCCATCTCTGGAATGGCCTTTGCAAACATCTCATCCCTCTTGTAGGCTTCCTTGGAGTCTTACTATTTTAGAAACATATATCAGTGCCATTATAGGGCTTGTTTTGGAGGAGCTAAGGTGGTACCATAAGAGAATCTCACAAAGAGAGAGAGAGAGAGAGAGAGAGAGAGAGAGAGAGAGAGAGAGAGAGAGAGAGAGAGAGAGAGAGAGAGAGAGAGAGAGAGAGAGAGAGAGAGAGAGAGAGAGAGAGAGAGAGAGAGAGAGAGAGAGAGAGAGAGAGAGAGAGAGAGAGAGAGAGAGAGAGAGAGAGAGAGAGAGAGAGAGAGAGAGAGAGAGAGAGAGAGAGAGAGAGAGAGAGAGAGAGAGAGAGAGAGAGAGAGAGAGAGAGAGAGAGAGAGAGAGAGAGAGAGAGAGAGAGAGAGAGAGAGAGAGAGAGAGAGAGAGAGAGAGAGAGAGAGAGAGAGAGAGAGAGAGAGAGGATGTCTAGACTCCCTCACAACAAGTGAGATATGCTCACAAGCATATCCAGCTGCATAATTGCTTGATGAACATTACATATGAGATCATCGAAGATGTGTAGACTCATAAGCTTGATCACATACATTTTTTCTTTGAAATCATCAACGATGTATTTGCCTCACTTGCTATAACATATTTAGTGCATGCACTAAGGGAGAAAGACCCACAACTTATCGCTCAACGTCCTACTTGTTGCACATGTGGTAGTTGGTGGTCTTTGATTTGAATAGTATAAGTGATATAGATTAGATATGTGGGTCACAAAAATTTGATGAGCACCATTTAAAGAAGATGACTCTAATCTACTTGCTCCTTTTTTTTCCAAATTAAATCAAAAGCTAAGTAATGAACTTCAAGGAACATATCTAGAGGGGGGCACTCACAATCGTGTAACAACTCCTAAAGTTTTACATCCTCCTACACTCAAGATTGCTGGTTCAATGGGAAGAACCATAAAGGAAGTGGAAGAGGTGGATATGGCAACAATAGAGGGAGAGGTGGGCACGACTTCAACAATAACAATAGAGGTGATAATAGAAGGGACTTCAACAATTATTCGAAAGATCAACCACATGAAGACATTGCTAGTTATAAATCTAAGCCACAAAGAAGGTAAAGAAGATGATCATTTGTTCTACATAGATTCAAGATGTTCATTTCATGTTGCAGGCAACATTGCTCTTCTATCTAGTTTGGAAAGTCCGAAGCATAGACATGAAGTACAAATAGGGGATGACACAAACCACAATGTGGAGAAGATTGGCAATGTCAAAGCTTCTAATGGAAGGACAAACATTCTGGGTAAGGTTCTCCATGTACCCACTATCACTAAAAACCTAATAAGTGTAGACCAAATAGTCGAAAAAGGCTTGCAAGTTAGGTTCACCCAGCATGGAGCTTTTGTGGAAGATCCATGTCAAGGCTTCAAGAAGATAGCCAGAGGTAGGCTCTTTACTTTTGTAGTAGGGGAAACCAGGAACATAGCTCTATTCAACTTTGGGTCTCACCCTAAGTGAGCTTGAAGTGTGGCATAAGAGACTTGCTCATGTGAATGAATCAAAGTGTTCTAGGACTTTCGAACATATGAAAGCAACACATGATCAATAGGTGTGATGCATGTCAGATTGGGAAGACACAAAGACAACCATTCAACCACAAAGGCTACATCCACAAAAACTTATTAGACTCACTACAAGTAGAGATGTTCTGTTTGAAGAACACAGGTCTTGGTATGATGAAGACAAACAAAAGGTAACTCTACCATATGATCTCGATTCTAATTTTCATCAATTAGGAAGCAAGCATGATACACACGTCTAGGATCCAAGAAGTGATACGAATGATGAACAAGATGAAAAGGAAAGGGATTAAAAGCTATGGAAGTCAAGAGGCAAAGCAAAGATGTAAGAGGCTGGAGAATGCTCCAAACATGCACTTAGAAGATCAGCAAGAGAGAAGAAACAACCAGAAAGGTATGCATATGATTCCACATTTGTTGGAAAGCATTCAATCTACTTGGCAAAAGATTCAATTTCAGAAGAACCATCAAGCTATGAAGAGGCAAAGGAAAACCCTAATTAGGAAAAGGCCATGAAAGAAGAAATAGATGCATCGAAGGAGATGGATACTTGAGATTTGGTTCCAATGTCACCGAATGAAAAGGTAATTGGTTGCAGATGGGTATATAAAGTTAAAAGAAACTCAGATGGATCAGTTTGTAGGTACAAGGCAAGATTAGTTGCCAAAGGATGCTCACAAACTCATGGTATAGACTATGAGGATCCATTCTCACCAATTGCAAAGATGACTACAATCAGCTCTTGCAAGGATTTGGAGACTCCTCCAACTTGATGTGAAAAATGCATTCTTAAATTTTTGGATAAGTGAAGAGGTATACATGTCACAACCTCCAGGTTTTGAAGACCCTAATCATGCATCTTATGTTTGCAGACTTAAGAAAGCATTATATGGATTGAAACAAGCTCTTAGAGCTTGGAATTACAGGTTGGTTACATACCTTCAAGATCAAGGGTTCATGCCTAGCAACTGAGATCCTTCTCTATTCATTAAAAGGGATCACAATGAGCTTATCTATCTATGTGTATATGTAGATGATATTATTGTGAAAAATGATGATTTGAATGGCATTCAAAGGATCAAGAGACACATGCAAGAGGAGTTCAAAATTAGTGACTTAGGTGAGCTCACATATTTCCTAGGTATGCAGATGATATACACAAATGAAGGAATGTATTTGACTCAGAGAAGATGCATTCAAGATTTTCTTCTCAAGTTAAAAATGGAGAACACAAAACCTGCAGGTATACCTTTGGAGATGAATCATAAACTTAGTGTTTATGAAGGTGAGAAAATTGAAGACATGAAAGAATATCAAATCTTGGTAGCTAGCTTGATATATGCTACTCATACAAGGGCAGACATCTCATATAGTGTCAGCGTGCTTAGTCAATTCATGAACTCATCGAGAAGGCCACACATGGATGCAACTAAAAGAGTACTTAAGTATCTCAAAGGTACAATCAATGAACGCATATGCTATCCTTATTCTTCATATTTGGATATCAAAATCTATTTAGATGCAGATTGGGCAGGAGCTAAGGATGACAGAAGAAGTACTTCTGGTTACTTAGCATTTGCACGTTCAAAGCTAGTGTCATTGAGTTCAAAGAAGCAACCAACAATTGTTTTATCCTCAACTGAAGCAGGTATAGAGGTTTCACGGTAGCAGCTCAAGAGGCAATATGGCTAAAGGCATTGTATACAGATTTGGGACTTATGAGTTCCAAACCTCACATATTTGGAGATGACAAAGGAGGTTGACATTTCTTTTTTTTCTACTGAAAAGCAAGTAGCAGATATGATGACAAAGGCACTTGATGGAATAAAGCTTTGTAGATTCAAAACTATGGCAGGTATTCAACTTATTAGAGAATGGAGACTCAAGCATACTTTAGTTTGAGGGGGAGCTGTTGGAAGATCAATCTTACACTATGCTTGAGGTGGATTTGATCTACATAAAAAACTATGGCTTGGATTATGTCGAAGGAATATCTGTTGGAGAGTTCTTTTTCTTATGCTCCCTTATTGTATTTAAAAAAAATATTTTCTCATGGATCTTTTAGCATTGTAAAAGGCTAGACCTTTACACATGTAAAAGTAGAAAGAGAGATCCCAAATTCCACGAATTGTGGTGGTGGAGTTGCATTCATTCAATCAATCAATCACCTAAAAGTAGATCAAAATAGATCTTCGCTTTTCTTAGATTGTAGGAAAATAAATTGATTCCCTCCAACAACCATTCCCACCTTCATTTGAATTCAAAATCCACTTGTAGAAGTTGTGGATCACTTCTAGAGTCTATATAAAGACTTCAAAACACTTGTACAATACATGGAAGCAATATACATACACATGACCATCATTACATCACTCACTTAAAAGGTATTAGTGTCTAGTTTATGCTTGTAAATTTTCATAGAATTTGGTTCAGTACATTGGGAGAAATCTTAGTTTTTCTATCTCAGGGTCAATCTTAACGTATTTCTGAAAAATAGGAGGTACCACCGTTGAGTGTTTGATTCATTCCTATAGCATATGGGGCTGGTCTTATGACGGTTGGCTGGACCAAACTTCATCACTTCACAACTCACTTTTTTACCTCCTACAAGCTTCTCAAAGCTCTTTCATTATATAATTTCCAAAGTATTTATCTTTTTAAAAGGAAATATTAAAAGACCTAAAAGCCGCGAGTTACAAGTGGTTGATATTGATTCTCAATCAATTAACCAAGAGGTAGATATGACTTCAACTTTCTCCTTTCCTAGATTATAGGAAAAGATTCCAATCAATATAAACTATCAAACCCATCTAAATTCAAATTTGAATTCATGAAGAAAAGGCGTGGTCATATCCTCAAGAGTCTATATAAAGACTTCATAACATTTTTACATTAAGTAGAGTGCTGATTCGAAGCAATACATATACTCTTTCATCATTGCTTGGTGCCATTTCTATTCTCTATTCCTTCTTGCTCAGACTCAGACAACTTGCAGAGGTTGATGCTCTCTCTACGGAGAACCAAATACAATTTTTAAGCACTCATTAGAATTTTATAACTATATAGTTTATGTGTACAAACTTTCAAGTCATTTTCTTCATTAATTTCACAAATATTCAAGTTTTCCAGTTTCAGAGTCACTCTCTACACATCCCTGAAAAATCGAGATGACAACAGTTCAATGTTAAGGTGATTGCTCCTTCATTGGTTCTTGTAAATTAGGGTGTTTATTCATTTTAGCAAGAAAAAACCTATGTATGACACTCTCATAAGAGGAATTTTTCCCATTGTTACTGTGCTGGCTACTCTCCGTGTTTGAAGTCATAATTTCCATCCATTTTTAGAAGGTTTTTTGTGAGCTAGTCAAGGTGCAAGTTATTTTTTTTTGCACCAACTTATTCTTGTTGATGTTTCAAACTAACTATTGGGTTTTATTGCATTAACCACAAGCTTAAAAGTTCCATTTTATATATCCAAAGAGCTAGGGCTGGTTCTATGCTGGTTTGCTACACCAACTTCACCACTTGACAACTCAACTTTCCAAGCCTCTCCTAGCTTCTCCAACTTCTTTCAATGGTATCTGAGCAAGTTCTAGATGAGAGATGTCTTTCCATCAATGATTAAGAAGTTTGATAAACATAATTATGTTGCTTAACAAATTAGAATGGAGGCTTATTTGCAAGGAAGAAACCTATATGGGATTGTATCAGGTGATGAAGCAATGCCTATTCCAAGATCCAAAGGAGGACCTACTCAAGAGGAAACAAATAGGCTCACACTTTGGTGTGCAAGGGATGCTCAAGCAAGGCCATACATACTCAAATCTATCTTTTATTTTCTATTATAACATATTAGAGGATGAAAGATATCTCAAGAGACTTGGGATGCCCTAAAGACTTTCTTGTCTGCTAGTATAAGATCAAGGAAGAACCATCTTTGGAATGAGTTCAATTAGATGAAGAAGAGTAAAAAAAAACCATCAATGATTTTGTTACAAAGGTCAAGGAGGTTAATGATCAATTGGCATCCATTGGAGAGATGATTGAAGAAAAGGCCATCATGAGGCAAATTCTCAATGGGATTAGGGGTGACAAGCAATGGCAATTTTTAACCACAGCCTATGATCTCATCATGGACATGCAAAATCCAAAATTCAACATCTTTCTTGGACAACTCTTCAATCAAGAGGCCAACAATAGCATAATAGAAGGTAACTCCTATCATGGTAATTCAACTAGTGCTCTATATGCAGATAAGAAGGACAAAAAGCTGAAAGGCAAAAAGGAGGAAGAAGATGAAGAGGAGACTTCCCAAACCAACTTTGTAGGTAAGAGCAAGTGGAAAGAAAAGAAGAAAAGACCAAAGCATGACAAGACCAAAGGCCAGAATGTTCAACCTTGTGCCATCTATGATAAGACCAACCACCTCAACTTAGAATTGCTGGTTCAATGGGAAGACTCAGAAAGGAAGTGGAAGAGGTGGATATGGCAACAATAGAGGCAGAGGTGGGCACAGCTTCAACAATAAAGATAGAGGCTATAACAAAAGAAACTACAACAATTATTCTAAAGATCAACAACATGAAGTCTCATTGCTTTTGATGAACCTAAGACAGAAGGAAGGTAAACAAGATGATCATTTATTCTATATAGATTTAGGATGATCAAATCATGTTGCATGCAACATAGCTCTCTTTTTTGATTTGGAAAGTCCAAAGCATAAACTTGAAGTTCAAACAGGGGATGGCATAGCATAGTGTGGAGAAGATTGGTAATGCCAAAGCTTCCAGTGGTAGGACAAATATTCTGAGCAAGCTACACTATGTTCTCACTATTAGAAGAAACCAAATAAGTGTAGGTCAAATAGTTGAGAAAGGCTTGCAAGTTAGGTTCACTCACCATGGAGCGAGATTTGATGGAGGGGGAAAATAATTCTCCAAAGAATTTGATGAGTTCTTGCAGGATAAAGGTATCAAAATGGAAGTGACTACTAGGTACTCTCCTCAGTTGAATGGAATTGTAGAGAGAAGAAATAAGACATTGGTTGGATAAGCTAGAACAATGCTTGAAGAGAAGAGGTTTCCACATTATCTATGTGCAGAGGCTATTTGAACTGCTGTGTACATTGTCAATAGACTACCATCCTAATCACTCTTGGTATGATGAAGACAAACAAAAGGTAACTCTATCATATGATCTTGATTCTAATTCTTATCAATTAGGAAGCAAGCATGATACACATGTCTAGGATCCAAGAAGCGATACAGATGATGACCAAGATGAAAAGGAAAAGGATTACAAGCTATGGAAGTCAAGAGGCAAAGCAAAGATGCAAGAGTGTGAAGAATGCTCCATGAAAGCACCTAGAAGGTCAACAAGGGAGAAAAGACAACCAAAAGGGTATGGATATGATTCCATATTTGTTACAAAGCATTCAATCTACTTGGTACAGGTTTAGAGGAACCCTCACCCTATGAAGAGGCAAAGGGAAACCCTAATTGGGAGAAGGCCATGAAAGAAAAAATAGATGCATTGAAGGAGATGGACACTTGGGATTTGGTTGCATTGTCACACAATCAAAAGGTAATTGGTTGCATATGGGTATATAAAGTTAAAAGAAGCTCAGATGGATCATTTTGTAGGTACATGGCAAGATTACTTGCCAAAGGATGCTAAAAAACTCATGATATAGACTATGAGGAAACATTCTCACGAATTGTTAGATGACTACAATCAAAACATTGATAAGTGTAGCTACTGCAAGAAATTGGAGACTCCTCCAACTTGATGTAAAAAATGCATTCTTAAATGGTTGGATAAGTGAAGAGGTATAGATGTCATAACCACTAGGTTTTGAAAACCCTAATCATACATCTTATGTTTGCAAACTTAAGAAAGCATTGTATGGATTGAAGCAAGCTCCAAGAGCTTGGAACTACAGGTTGGTTACATACCTTCAAGAGCAAGGGTTCAAACCTAGCAACTCAGATCCTTCTCTATTCATTAAGAGGGATCACAATGAAGTTATCTATCTGTGTGTATATGTAGATGATATTATTGTGATAGGTGATGATGTGAATGGCATTCAAAGGATCACGAGACACATGCAAGAGGAGTTCAAAATTAGTGACTTAGGTGAGCTCACATATTTCTTAGGTATGCCAGTGATTTATATAGATGAAGGGATGTATCTAACCCAGAGAAGATACATTCAAGACCTACTTCTCAAGTTTAGAATGGAGAACACAAAGCTTGCAGGTACACCTTTGAAATCGAACCATAGACTAAGTGTTTATGAAGGTGAGCAAATTGATGATCCTAAAGAGTACCAACGTTTAGTTGGTAGCTTGATATATGCTACTCACACAAGACCAGACATATCATATAGTGTGGGAGTGCTTAGTCAGTTCATGCACTCAAGCCACACATGGATGCTACAAAGAGAGTACTCAAGTACCTCAAAGGGACACTTAGTGAAGGTATCTATTATCCTTACTCTTCAGATTTAGATATCAAAATATATTCAAATGCAGATTGGGCAGGAGCAAAGGATGACAGAAGAAGTACCTCTAGATATTTAGCATTTGGACATTCAAAATTGGTATCATGGAGTTCCAAGAAGCAACCAACAATTGATTTATCTTCATCTGAAGCAGAATATAGAGGTCCAACTATTGCAACTCAAGAAGCAATATGGCTAAAGGAGTTGTACTCAGATTTGGGACTTGTAAGTTTCAAACCTCACTTACTTGGAGATAATGTAAGTTCCATGCATCTAGATGCAAATCCAATTTTTCATGCAAGGACAAAGCATATAGAAGTCCATTACCACTTTGTAAGAGAGAAGCTTATGGCAAAGTAAATTGACATTTCATTTGTTCATATTAAGAAGTAAATAGCACACATAATGACAAAGGTGTTCGATGGCATAAAGCTTTGTAGATTCAAAGCTATGGTAGGTATTCAACCTATCACAGAATGAAGAATCAAGCATACTTTAGCTTGAGGGGGAGCTGTTGGAACATCAAGCTTTCATTATGTTTGAGGTGGACATGATCTTCATCAAATCCATCATTTGAATGATGCCACATATAGTCCTTGTAGACTTTTATTTGTATTCATTTATTGTATTGAGATTTTGATGATAGAATCACCTTCTTATGTAATTTCCAAAGCATTTATCTTTGTAAAAGGAAAGAGTAAAAGTTCTAAAAGCTATGAGTTATAAGTGGTTGAGATTACTTATCAATGAATCAATCAAGAGGTAGATATGAATTCAACTTTCTCTTTTCCTAGATTGTAGGAAAATATTCCAATCAATCTAAACTATCAAACTTGCCTAAATTCGAATTTGAATTCATGAAGAAAAGGCATGATCATATCCTCAAGAGTTTGTATAAAGACTCCAAAACATTTTTACATTAATTAGAGTTCTGATTCGAAGCAATACATATACGCTTTGATCATTTCTTGGTGCCATGTTTGTTCTCTGCTCCTTCTTCCTCAGACTCAATCCACTTGCAGAGATTGCTGCTCCCTCTACAAAGCTCCAAATCTAGTGTTTAAGCACTCATTAGAAATTTTTAATTGTCTAGTTTATGTTTAGAAATCTACAAGTCATTTGTTCATTAATTGCTGAGAAATTCAAGTTTTCCAGTCTTGGGGTCATTCTTTGCAATCCCTAAAAAATTGGGATGACATCAGTTCAGTGTTAAGGTGATTGCTCCTTCATTGGTTGTTATAAATTAGGGCTTTTATGAATTTTAGCAAGCCAAACCTATGTATGGCACTCCCTTAAGATGAATCTTTCCAATTGTTATTGTGCTAGCTGCTCTTAGTGTTTGAAGTCACAACTTCCATCCATTTTTAAAAGGTTTTTTATGAGCTAGTCAAGGTGCAAGTTATCTCTTTTGCATCAAATTGTTCTTGTTGATGTTCCAAAGTACCTATTGGGTTTTACTGCAATAACCACAAGCCTAAAAGGTCTATGTTACATATCCAAAGAGCTAAGGTTGGTCCTATGTTGGTTTTTTGGACCAAGTTCACCACTTGAAAACTCATCTTTCCAAGCCTCTCCAAGCTTCTCCAACTTCTTTCATTCACTATGTTGGAGTTTGAAGTCTACAGAAGCACGTGAATAGCACAACAAAGAAGAAGAAGCTTGAAGCACAATACATAATATTGAATGCATTACCAAGGGAATGTATAGAGATAAGTGAACCTTTAGGGTTATAGGCATATATACAAGCTGAGGAAAAAAAACATCTTAAAGAGGGAAAAAAGTGCCCTAGTGGTCCTAGTGTGTTCACACACATCAATACCTAAATATATCAACAGATGACGCTAGGAATGATGCAATGAACAAGGAGCTAGCACTAATGTATAAGGAAATGCCAAGCTAAATGGAATCAATCCACAAAACGAAGTAAGCCCAAAGCTTTGCGAAAGGCTTCAATCTTCTCTTTAGGCAGAGCCTTCGTGAAAAGGTCTACAATGCTCTCCTATGTGGGCACATATGCCAAACTGATCTCTCTAGAAGAGAACCTCTCCCTGGCATAATGATAGTGCACCTCAGTGTGCTTACTGCGAGCATGGAACACAAGTTTACTCGTGGCTACCAATGCATTTTGACTGTTAGTGAAGACAGTGGTGGAAGATGACTGAGCAACACCCAAATCAGGCATAAGACGTCTGAGCCACACATACTCAATAATCACTATGAAAGCTACCCTAACTTAGCATCACAACTAGAAGTGGTTAGAGTAGGCTTCTTCTTGCTCAACCAAGACATGCATGAGCTACCAAGTATGAAACAAAAACCACTAGTGGACACACGAGTGTCATAGCAATTGGCCCACTAATAGTCTAAAAAAGCATGTAAAACTGGGAGTAGTGATCCCCCCTTGGGATAGAACAATCCAAGTAGCCGGGTGCCACTCAAGTAACAAAAGATGCACTCAACCGCCTGCCAATGGTTGACACATGGAAAATCCATAAACCTGCTCATCTATGAGACCAAAAATTGATTTTTTGGCCGAGTAATGCATAAGTAAATCAAGCATCCAACAACCTGCTGATAGAGAACAACACCAAATGCATCTTCAGTATCATGAAGACTCAACTGTAAACCTATCTCCATAGGAGTGGCAATAGGCTTTTAGTCTTCAAGGCCAAAATGCTGCAATAATATGTCAATATATTTTGTTTGATACAAAGGTAGTCCACCATCAACTTGCATAAACTGAATGCCCAAATAATGATGCAAATGGCCCAATTCTGGCACCTCAAATGATCCCTAAAAATCAGCCTTAAAATCAACAATATGTTTCTCATTACGACTAGTGAATAGCACGTCATCAACATAGATAACAATGATTAGAAGCACATCATTTCCACACTTAACATATAAGGTGTTTGGCCATTCTGAAAACTGTGTGCAATCAAGTATGCATCTATCTTCTCATACCAAGCACGTGGTGCTTATTTCAAACCATATAATGCCTTTTTCAACTTGCATACTTTGTTTTCATGCCCTTTTTTCACAAAACCATTGGGCTGAAAAAACACAATTCTTCATGAAAGTCACCATTAAATAATGCATTTTTAACGTCCAATTGATGTAAGTTCCAACCATGATGAGCTGCAAGTGCACAGATGTAATGAACAATAGTCATTCGGCATGTAGGTGCAAAGATCTCATCAAAGTCAATGCCTCTTTGTTGAGCGTAACCTTTTGCAATAGGCCTAGCCTTATACCTATCAAGTGTTCCATTAGGCTTGCACTTCAACTTGTATACCCACTTAGTGCCAATGGCCTTCTTGCCAGGAGATAAGTCACATAAAGACTAGGTACCATTTTTCATAATAACATGATATTCTGATTGCATAGCAGCCATCCAATTTTGGAATTTTGTGCTTCATCAAACAAAATAGGCTCATTCTCATCACAAAGACTAGAGTCAACCATAGCATAGAGATCTAATCCAAAATAAGCACTATGAGAGACATAATGAGTATGATATGACAGAGGTGCATCTAATTTGCTATCTCGCAAAGTGTGCACCAACCATTTAGGCATACTTTTTGCCTCCTCTATATCAGTTCTCTCATCAATAAGTGCATGATGTAAATCTACATCAGTAATGGATTGATCTACATCATCATATGAAACCTGTAAAGGCTGAGAAATTGCCTCATTTAGATGATCTATGTAAAGGGTAGAAGATTGATTACCTCTAGAAGTATCTCCATTCTTGTTGAGCTTTGTCTCATGTATGAAGAGTTGCCCCATCAATGTGTTGATGTTAGGTATCTGCATGTCCATATATAAGTCCATCTCTGTGGTAAATGACTCCCATTTGTCATCAACCTTGATGCCATTTATGATCTGCCTTACTATCTGCTCCTCTTCTATTTCTTCTCCAATAATCCCAAGTTGATCAGCTACATCCTTCATCCTTGTCACATAGTCAACTACACTTTTCTTTGGTTGCTTCTTCAAGGTTGTGAATTCCATCCAAATCTGGTTCTTCATAGCCTTTGTATTTGATGAGAAGTATGAAGAAAGTACTTCCCAACTCTCATGGGAGGTCTTGCAATTCCTAATATGAGGTAATAAGAAATCAAATATTGAGTTACCTAGATAGAGCATCCTTTGCACACCATGCAACTAGTCTCTCTTTCTCTTCTCTTGTAGGTTGATGTTTGCTTCTAAATATTGGCATTTCATCATCTCCAGAGATGTATCCATACAAGCGTCTTCCTTGGAGGTAAGCCTTCATCCTTAGGGACAATGCTAAATAATTACCCCTATCCAATTTGTCAATGAATGATGGAAATTAATCTCCCATTTTAGCTTGATGTTGCTCTGAGACCACTATTGGTGGAGATGGTGGACACTTTCCAGAGATGAGATGGTGCTACAAACTCCTGCTTGACACCAACCAAAATTGAGTTAAGGAGTGCAAAGTAGACCTATTCAGCCTTCTAGGAAGCATAAATAATCAACCAAATACTTTGGAGTATGATCCTCAAATCCTTGGATCAAAATAGATGAGTAGGAGTTTCAACTATGAACCAAAACTTGCTATTTTATTCACCATACCTGCTCAAAAGAAATGTAGAGTACTTCCTCTTTGCTAGCAACTGAATAAAATGCTTTTGGGAATATCTAATTAACTAGGATAGGCTAGGTAACTTTTGCAAGTAATTTCACTTGAAATGATAGACCATGCTGAGAGAATGATGCTTAGCAAGTTAGAGGTGATTCATGACATTTTTGGGCTCCAATAGTATGTAGACCAGTGATCAGTGTTTTGCATATATCTTGAGATTGGATAAAGCAATGATAATGAAACTTAATAACAAGATGACACACAATATGTTGAACTTATAACAACTTAAATCACATCAAATGATCAAGTATACACTGAGTACCAAGTCACAGAAGTTTACTATTTTGAGTGGTACGTGATAGAGAAGAGAGAGTGAGATATAATCAACATGTATATATTAATGCACATAGATTAGAATTTCATTGGTAATGAAATATTTCACAATGTGAGGGTAATGATAGAGCTATGTTATGAGCTCAATATCACATAGATTCCCTATCTCTCCAATTCGGGCTATATACCATGCGACGATGAGCTTCTTTTATAGCATTTTTGTTGGAGCCAAGTTTCAAATTTGAATTTGAAACTTCACCTAAAAGTGATCCAAAGTTTTAGGAATAGATTTTCCATGAATTCTCACCGAGTGGTTCATGGAAAGATTCCCCTAAGAACTCGTGATTGGAAGTGATTTCTTCTATGCACTTTTACAAGTAGTGAAAATCATGAGTTTACAAGAGATGATTCATGTGCAAATACATGAATGTATATATGAGACTTAGGATAAATGGTCAAGCATTTAGGCTTGGAGTATTTGCACCAACGTATTAGCATAACCACTACATGTCAGAGAGATGAAAAAGTTGTACGTGTCATCCTCAATCATCACATGTTGAGCTTGATACCTCAAGAAAACATTCATGAATAGTACACATGCACATATACACACACAAACACATAGACACACATAGATACCCATACACACATACACACATTGCACACACTTACATGCAGATTTTACACATTCACATACACATACATGTACATGACAACAACCCAAGATACACAACAACCATGCATATGCACATGCTTCCACATATGCATGCTCAACATGTACACATACACATGCACATACATATACACACATTGGCATGCACATAGAGCCAACATAATTGCACATTTCACACAGATAAACACACACACATACATGCACATTTCATGCACACACACAAAATCCTAGTATACACAACAACCACACACATGCACATGCTTACATATGCTCATTTCTCATATATATACATGCACACCTATAAACACACATGTACACATGCACATATACACCTTACATGCACATTGTCCATACATATAGACACATACATGCACATTGACCACACATATACACACATATATGGACCTTGGGGCTTCCATACACAACAACCACATGTGCACATGCTTACATAAACACATGCTCATTGATTACATGCACACACACATACATACATGAACATGCACATAGAAATAGACAAATATCACATTGCATGCACATACACATGCACATGCACATACACATGCACATGCACATGCACATGCACATGCACATGCACATGCACATGCACATGCACATGCACATGCACATGCACATGCACATGCACATGCACATGCACATGCACATGCACATGCACATACACATGCACATGCACATGCACATACACATACACATATACATACATGTACACCTACACACACATACATGCACATTGCACACATACACATAAACATATATACACATACATGCACATTGCACACATAAACATACACATACACATACACATACACATATGCATATGCATACACATACGCATATGCATACACATACGCATATGCATACACATACACATATGCATACACATACGCATATGCATACACATACGCATACGCATATGCATACGCATACGCATACGCATACGCATACGCATACGCATACGCATACGCATACGCATACGCATACGCATACGCATACGCATACGCATACGCATACGCATACGCATACGCATACGCATACGCATACGCATACGCATACGCATACGCATACGCATACGCATACGCATACGCATACGCATACGCATACGCATACGCATACGCATACGCATACGCATACGCATACGCATACGCATACGCATACGCATACGCATACGCATACGCATACGCATACGCATACGCATACGCATACGCATACGCATACGCATACGCATACGCATACGCATACGCATACGCATACGCATACGCATACGCATACGCATACGCATACGCATACGCATACGCATACGCATACGCATACGCATACGCATACACATACACATACACATACACATAGTGAAGAGTTGTCCCATTAAGGTGTTGAGATCAGGTATTTGCATATCCATGTAGAGATCCATTGCTGTGGTGAAGGACTCCCACTTGTCATCAACCTTAATTCCATTGATGATCTGCCTTAATATGTGCTCTTCCTCTATCTCTTCTCCAATGCTTGCAAGCTTATTTGCAACATCTTTCATTTTGGTTACATAATCAACCACTTCTTGCTTTGTTTGTTTCTTGAGAGTTGTGAATTCCATCCACAACTAATTCTTCCTTGCTCTTATGTTTGAGGACAAGTAAGATGAAAGCACTTCCCAAGTCTCTTGGGAGGTTTTAAAATTTCTCAAATGTGGTAACAAGAAATCAGAGATTCAATTGAGTAGATATGACCTGGCAAAAGCATCCTTTTGCACACCATGTGGTTAGCCTCTCTTGCTCTTCCCTTGTTAGTTGATTCTTGCTCCTGAAGATTGGCATGTCTTCATCTCTTGCGATGTATCCATATAAGCTTCTCCCTTGAAGGTATGCTTGCATTCTTAGGGACCATGCTGAGTAGTTTTTCCTATCCAATTTTTCAATGAAGGATGAAAAACCATCTCCCATCTTGATTGAACTTGCTCTGATACCACTGTTGGAGGAGATGGTGGATAATCACAAGAGATGAGTTGGTTTAGCTAGAACTTGCTTCACACCTGCTATAAGTAATGGCTGGAGAGTGTTGTGGGCCTCTTTTGCTAGATAATAAGCACAAATGATCACATATGTTGCTTGGAAGATGATGCACTAATGATAGGATCAAAACAGATAGATAGGCATATGATTCAAGGTCCAAAACTTGCTATTTTGGTTGACACACTTACTCAGAGTTTTGCACAATTCTTTGAGTACAACAACAATTGATAAAATTCCTTTTGGGGAACTTCAACTAACTTAACAAGCTACCAATCATGAGTGAAATCATCTAAAATGATGAACTATATGCAGAGAAATATATTTAGCAAGTTGAGCATCCATCCTGACTTTTACGGGCCTTGACATTCACAAACCAGTGAGCCATTAGGGGAAAAAGTGAACCCTGCATGGGCCTTGTAAGGATCCCTAATTTTTAGGGATTAAAACTAATCATGTTTAGTATTCATGAGGAAAAAACCACTAGTGGTTTTTAATATAAAAATATTATTTATGAAGAGCTAAAGTTGAGTGATCAGTCCGGATGCATTCGTGGCTAATGAGAGCCCTTGGATGTTTTTCACGAACGGATGGGATTAAGAATACTTGACTGTCAAAAAACGACAAATAGACTTTGCAGTGTCTTTGGGATCATGGCTATTGAGAGCCGTTAGATTCGGACACGATTGAATAGTTATGTCTGGCAAAAGAAGACAAAAGAGAACAGTCCATCATTTGTACTTGTAAGTGATGGGAGAAAAGAAGAGAGAGAGTATGAACTCGTGGGTATCGAGTGCCATTGGATCTTGTTCACAGACGGCGTTGATAGACGTTCGCATGTTTGGCAGAAAAAGACAAATTAGGAGTCACATCTCATGGGAGATTGGGAAAAAGCAAGAGAGAGAATACTAAAAATGGGACCCAAATGAGCAACGTCCGTCAGATGCATTCAAATCCTATGGGTGAAATTGAAGCACGCTATCGCCTGGCTGGGGTTTAAAAGGAGCCGTTGGATCTTTTATTGATCCAATGGATATGTTTTAAAGATTCTCAATCCACTACAAGAAGAATCACAAGCGTTGGATTCATCACCCCATCCAACGATGGAAGATCAAAAGCGCCTTTTTTGATTTGTTTCAACATCAACCATTGGATCTCCTCAAAATCAAATGGCCCAAATCAAATTCGGATGGAATGATTTGACTTTTCTGATCTATGAAACCACTAAGGGAGAAAATACCATGTTTGTCACCACATTTTGGTTGTTTTGACTAACCCAAACCAAGGGAAACCTAGTCCTAGCCTACTTGATTGAGGCTGTAGACTCTGGCCACCACTCTTCTCTCATTGGTCCATCACTAATCACCTCTTAATCTAAAAGGCCCATGCAGGGTTCATTTTTTCCTCTAATGTAGAGATTGATTGATATTTGACGATCCCAAGAACCATTATCAATAAAACTTTGTAGGATTAAAGTAGACAATATGCTTGAGCTATTAGGCTTTAAATCAAGAGAAATGATCCACTATACAGTGAAAACAAATTACTTAGACAAGTTCACTATTCTTATGGAGTGCAACAAAGATATGAGAGTAGGAAGTAATGAACATGTATATATTGAATCATGTAAAAGTACAATGCCATTGGCAATAAGTCATTGCTCAATGAGTGAGAAATCAATGAGCTATGAGGTGAGCTCCTCTTCTCAACTGAAAGTACATGAATATGATCTCTAAACCTTGAGATACATGTGCACATTTCATATCCTCTTTTATAGTTTTGTGTTGGAGCCAAAGATTTTAATTCAAATTCAGCTCTACACATAAAAGTGAATCCTAAAGTATAGGATTGACTATCTCTTGAATCCACTACCAAAAGATACAAGATTATATGCTTCCTAACTCCTCGTGGGTTTAGTGACCTTTTACAATGGTAACTATAATCCAAAATTACAAGAGGTTGTACATAAGAAGTCTTCCAAATGTAATATCAACACATCAAGCTTATGTGAAGTGATCAAGTATGTAGGCTTGGTCTTAATTGCATCAACAACACATACACATACACATACACATACACATACACATACACATACACATACACATACACATACACATACACATACACATACACATACACATACACATACACATACACATACACATACACATACACATACACATACACACATGCACATACACATACACACATGCACATACACATACACATACACATACACATACACATACACATACGCATACGCATACGCATACGCATACGCATACGCATACGCATACGCATACGCATACGCATACGCATACGCATACGCATACGCATACGCATACGCATACGCATACGCATACGCATACGCATACGCATACGCATACGCATACGCATACGCATACGCATACGCATACGCATACGCATACGCATACGCATACGCATACGCATACGCATACGCATACGCATACGCATACGCATACGCATACGCATACGCATACGCATACGCAGACACAGACACATACACAGACACATACACAGACACATACACAGACACAGACACATACACAGACACATACACATACACAGACACAGACACATACGCATGCGCATGCGCATGCGCATGCGCATGCACATGCGCATGCGCATGCACATGCGCATGCGCATGCACATGCACATGCACATGCACATGCACATGCACATGCACATGCACATGCACATGCACATGCACATGCACATGCACATGCACATGCACATGCACATGCACATGCACATCCACATACACATACACATACACATACACATACACATACACATACACATACACATACACATACACATACACATACACATACACATACACATACACATACACATACACATACACATACACATACACATACACATACACATACACATACAAATACACGTGCATATACACATACAAATACACATGCATACACATACACATACAAGTACACATACACATGTTGGTACATTTGTCAAGCCTTGATGCTTGACAAAATATCAAAGGTTTATCTTATATGATTCTTTGATCACTTATAGAGTACATGTGAACCCCTCTTATAAAAGCATTAGAGTTTAACTCTTGAGATAAAAGTAAAAGGGGTTGATTGAAGGAATCTCATGGTATTATGAGTTTCAAGTCATACCCACCTAGTGGTTGAAATCAAATCAATCACTATCCTTAAAGTAGGAACACTTTTAGATGGCAGATTACAAAATTCAAATTTACTTTATGACTATAAAAACACATGACTTGTAATCGCGGGTAAGAGGTAGAAGAGGAGTCGTTGAGCTCAAGATTCTGGCTAATAAGCCCACATATGTGTGAGTAAGCCTACATCATCTCCCTTATATCATACCTTCATAATCATATACATTTGTTTCATTTAGTGCAAGTCATTCTTTGTGTAATGTTGTCTGTTGCAAAGTCTTCATTTCAGGGATATTGATTGATCGATTTCTCTACATGTGCTTATCCTATTGATATGAATCAACCTGGCATAGGTAGCATGATCAGTCTACCTGCTACATAGAAATTTCCTTATCATTTGGTTCATTAGATGGTGAGATAAGTTCTCTCTAAGCAACCTATATCTACTCACTATCATCTTCCTAAAAAGTTGGTATTACACCCCCAACTTCTTAATATCATTTCTCATCATATAATCATCCTAAATTAGTGAAATAACTTCTAATAGTGATATGAGGTCTTCATTTAGCTATTTCTAAAAGCTCTCAGGTGAATTGTTATTAGTGAGAGATCACTGAGTATTTATTTGAGAGGAACCTAGTCCATAAATAGCAAGTTTTTAGAGTCCTTCAAATACAAAAGTTATCTTTTTTGCTATAACAATTGGAGAATGATGTTCCAAGGTACATAGTAAGTCCAAATGCATGTTTGGGAAGCTAAATGTGTCTACTAAGGTAATTTGAAGCTATATTGGCAGGTCTAGAGCAGAAGTTTTGCAACACCACCTCATCTTTGGAGTGTATCCAACCATCTCCTCACTGTGGTATCAGAGCTATCATCAACTCAACATGGGAGATGGATTCCAATCATCTATTGACAAATTGGATTGAGATAATTACTTTTCTTGGTCACTTAGAATGAAAGCATATCTTCAAAGTAGAAATCTCTATGGTTACATATCTAGAGATAAGATGATGCCAATACTCAGAAGTAAAGGTCAACCTACTCAAGAAGAACAAGATAGGTTAACGACATGGTGCTCAAAGGATGCTTTAGCCAGGTCTTATATTCTCAACTCAGTTTTTGATTTGTTACTTGCACATATTAGGAGTTGTAAGACATCACCAGAGACATGGAATGCTCTTGAAGCATTCTTCTCTTCAAGCACGAGAGCCAGGAAGAACCAACTCTGGATGGAATTCACCACACTCAAGAAGATGCCAAAGCAAAGTGTGACTAATTTTGTCACCAAAATGAAGGACCTAGCCAACCAACTTGGAAGCATTGGAGAAGTCATTGAAGAGGAGCAAATTGTGAGACAAATGATCAATGGAATCAAGGCAAATGATAAATGGAAAGCGTTCACCAAAACAATGGACCTATACATGGATATCTAGGTACCTGACTTCAACACTCTCATGGGGGAAACTATTCAATCATAAAGCCAAGCTTGTGAAGAATAATGAAAACTCAAAAGGTAACCAATCTTCTACCTTGTACACTGATAAGAATAAGAGTAAGGATAGCAAAGGTAAAGGCAAAAGATCTGATGATGAAGCTAGAGCCTAGTACCCCTTAAGCAAATTTTGCAAGAAGAAGTAGAGGTAGAAGAGGAAGAGGCAGAGGAGGTAGAAAAGGCAAGGAGAGATTCCAAAGCTCTTCTCCATGTGCCATATCTGGCTTGACTAACCATACAACTAAGAATTGTTTCAAGAAACCTAGAAATCAGAGAGGAAGAGGCTTCAATAGTGGAAGCTATGGAAGAGAACGATCAAATAACTTCAATGGCTACAACCATAACTTCAACAACACAAATAACCAAGGAGGATATAGAGGAAGAAGAGATTACAACAATTACACTAAAGAGCAAACACAAGAGGATATCGAGGAAGAAGAGATTACAACAAATACACTAAAGAGCAAACACAAAAGGATATAGAGGAAGAAGAGATTACAACAATTACACTAAAGAGCAAACACAAGAGGACTTACTCCTATTGATGAACATGACCATGATGCAAGGTAAAGCAGATAAGCATGTGTTCCATATAGATTCTGATTGTTCCAATCATGTAGCAGGGAATGTGGCTCTACTATCAGACTTGGAAGATCTAAGGAATAGACATGAAGTTCAAATAGGAGATGACACTAGACACTCAGTTGAAAAGATTGGAAATGTGAAGATTCTAGATGGAAATATGAATCTACTCAGTAAGGTATTATATGTACCCACCAGAACTAAGAACTTGATAAGTGTTGGACAAATTGTAGAGAAAGGATTGCAGGTAATATTCACATGGAATGGAGCATTTGTTGAAGATCCTCAACAAGGATTCAAGAGAATTGCAAAGGGAGAAAAGGTAGGTCAACTCTTTACATTTGAATTGCAAGATACTAGAAATATAGCTCTATTCAATTATGGAGGACAAACCCTATCAAAATAAGAGATGTGGCACAAAACATTAGCTCACATTGGTGAAAGAAGTTTGAAGCAAATATACAGGGACCAAAGTGTGCTTGGCCTACCTAATATATTCAAGCAACATATGATATACAAATGCAGTGCTTGTCAATTTGGCAAGTCACGTAGACAACCCTTTATGAAGAAAGGTTACATCCACAGTGACCTATTGGAGCTAGTCCATACAGATGTTTGGGGACCTTGCAAGGAACCATCAATTTCAAGATCAAGGTACTATGTAACTTTTATTGATGATTGTAGAAGATGGACAATCCTATATTTTATGAAGCACAAGGATGAAGTATTCAATTGTTTCAAGAAATATCTTGCTCATGTTGAAAATCAAACAAGGAAAACATTAAAGAGGCTAAGGTTAGATGGAGGGGGAGAATATTTCTCCCATGATTTTGATGCCTATCTGCAAGATAGATGCATTAAAAGAGAGATCACAACCAGGTACACTCTAGAGCAAAATGGAGTAGCAGAGAGAAGAAATAGGACCATAGTTGAAGCTGCAAGGTCCATGCTTAATGAGAAAAATTTACCCAATTATCTATGGGCAAAGGTTGTGTCTACAACCACCTATCTCACTAATAGACTCCCATCAAAGGCATTGGATGGGATGAAACCCTATGAATCTTGGAATGGAAGAAGACCTAGCCTTGATCATTGCAATATATTTGGATGCATAGCCTATGCAAATGTTCCATCACAAATCAGAGGTAAATTGGATCAGAAGGCAGATAAATGTGTGTTTATTGGATATAACCTAAATAAAAAAGGGTACATTTTGTATAATCCAAGTACTAAAGGCTTTATTGTTCGTAGAGATTTTGTCTTTGACGAGAACAACTCTTGGATTGAAGATGTTTACAGGAAAGTCAAGCTACCTTATGACCTAGAGGAGGACTTTCCAACATTGCAAAAGGTAAATGATCACCTACATGAAGATACAAGTGATTCCGATGATGATCAAAAGACACCAAAAAGTAACATCAAGGCATGTAACAATAAAGGCAAAGAGAAGATACATGAGTTGAGAGATATTGCAAAATCTTCTCAACAAACAATAAGGAGATCAACTAGGGAAAAGAAGAAGCCAAAAAGGTATGGATTTGACACCTCTCAGGTCACTAAGCATTCAATCTATGTTGCTTAGGATATCAAGTCAGAGGAGCCATCAACATTTGAAGAACCCAATAAGAAATCAGAGTGGAGAGAAGCAATGGAGGAAGGGATAGAAGCTCTTCAAGAGAATTAGACATGGGATCTAGCTTCCAAGAAGCCATCCATGAAGATCATTGGATCTAGGTGGATCTATAAGGTAAAAAAGAATTCAATATAAATCAAGGCTTGTGGCAAAAGGGTTTGATCAAACCCAAGGCATAGATTATGAATGGACTTTCTCTCTTATGGCAAAGATGCCAACAATTAGAGTTCTCATGAGTATAGCTACTTCAAGGAATTGGTACATCTATCAGATGGATATCAAAAAGGCATTCTTGAATGGTTGGATTTCAGAGGAAGTGTACATGGCAAAACCTCTTGGATTTATAGATGAATCACACCCTCAGTATGTATGCAAACTCAAGAAAGTTCTCTATGGACTAAATCAATCTCCTAGAGCTTGTAATTATAGACTTGTTACATTCTTGGAGGACAAAGGATTCAAACTAAGAAAGGCTGATTCTTCACTTTTCATTAGGAAAAGTAAATATGAAGTTATATACTTGTGTGTGTATGTAGATAACATCATTCTTATATGTGATGATGCTGATGGAATCTGAAAGATTAAAGCCCAAATGAAAGAAGAATTCAAGGTAAGTGATCTTGGATTGCTCACTTATTTTCTTGGATTGGAACTAGTCTACAGAGATCTAGAAATGTTCCTTATAGAAAGGAAGTACATTAAGGATATGCTTGCGAAGTTCAAAATGCAAGACACTAAGGTTGTAGGTACTCCCATGGAGGTCAATCACAAATTATGTGCTCATGACTGAGAACTAATTGAAGACATTACAAGCTACCAAAAGTCTAGTTGGGAGCTTGAACCATGCTACCCTAACTAGGGTGGATATTTTCTATGGAGTAAGTGTGCTTAGCCAATTCATGCACACTTCTAGGAAACCTCACATGGATGCAACCAAAAGGATATTGAAGTATTTGAAAGGAACACTTAATGAAGGTTCAAAGGATGATAGAAGAAGCACATCAGGATAACTATCATTTGCAGGTACAAAGCTAATTTCTTGGTCTTCAAAGAAGCAACCTAATGTAGCTCTTTCCTCAACTAGAGCTGAATACAGACGGTTAGCAAATGCAACACAAGAAGCAATGTGGATCAAGACCTATACATAGATTTAGCGTTAGATTTTGGAACTCCATTTATATTTGGGGATAACGTGAGCTCACTTCATTTAGCTACTAATCCTATCTCTCATGCTAGGACTAAGCATATAGAAGTCCATTATCACTTTGTTAGGGAAAATATTGCAAGTAAGGAGATACAATTATCCTATGTATCTACTCATATGCAATGTGCAGACATGATGACCAAATCATTAGATGGAAGCAAGCTTAACAAGTTTAAATCCATGATTGGATTGCACAAAATACCCAAGGATTGAAGACTCATACATATTAGGCTTGAGGGGAAGCTGTTGGTACATTTGGCAAGCCTTGATGCTTGACCACATATCTAAGGTTTATCTCATATGATTCTTTGATCACGTATAGAGTACATATGATCCCTCTTGTAAAAGCATTGGAGTTTAACTCTTGAGATAAAAGTAAAATTGGTTGATTGAAGGAATCTCATGGCATGACAAGTTGCAAGTCACGCCCACCTAGTGGTTGGAATCAAATCAATCACTATCCTGAAAGTAGGAACACTTTTAGGTGGCAAATTTCAAAATTCAAATTTACTTTATGACTATAAAAACACATGACTTTTAGTCACGGGTAAGAGGTAGAAGAGCAAGAGTCATTGAGCTCCAAAATGTGTCTACACTAAGCTCACATATGTATGAGTAATCCTACATCATCTCCCTTGTATCATACCTTCATAATCATATACATTTGTTTCATTTAGTGCAAGTCATTCTCTATGTACTGTTGTTTGTTGCAAAGTCTTCATTTCAGTGATATTGATTAATCGAGTTCTTTGCATATACTTATCCATTTGATATGATTAACCTTGGGATAGGTATAAAAATTAGTCTACTTGCTATATGTCAGTCTTCACATAATTTAATTCATTAGATTGTGAGATACGTTCTCTGCAAGCAACCTATGTCCGCACACTACCATCTTCCTAAAAAGTCAGGATAACACCCCCAACTTCTTAATATCCTTTCTCATCATATCCTAAATTAGTGCCATAAATTCTAATAATGAGCTAAGGTGTTCATTTATCTATACCTAAAAGCTCTCTAGTCAATTGGTATCAGTGAGAGAGCACTTAATATTTTTCTAAGAGAAACCTAGTCCATAAATAACAAGTTTTTGGAGTCCTTCAAATCTCAAAGTTATCTGTTTTGCTATAACAATTTGGGAATGATGTTCCAAGGTACATAGCAAGTTCAAATGCATATTTGGGAAGCTAATATTATCTACTAAGGTGCTATGAAGCTACATTGTCAGGTGTAAAGTAGGAGTTTTGCAACACCACCTCATCTTTGGAGTGTATCTAACCATCTCTTCACAACACATACACGTACACGTACACGTACACGTACACGTACACGTACACGTACACGTACACGTACACGTACACGTACACGTACACGTACACGTACACGTACACGTACACGTACACGTACACGTACACGTACACGTACACGTACACGTACACGTACACGTACACGTACACGTACACGTACACGTACACGTACACGTACACGTACACGTACACGTACACGTACACGTACACGTACACGTACACGTACACGTACACGTACACGTACACGTACACGTACACGTACACGTACACGTACACGTACACGTACACGTACACGTACACATACACGTACACATACACGTACACGTTGTCGTCAAGATTTTCTGTCCTCTCTCACTCATGAAGGCCTATAGGAAACACATTCGGTGAATGTAGCCAGAATTCCTTGAGAAGTCCAAGATGCATCAAAGATGTCAAAGGTAGTTCACATGCAAACTTTGGAAGAAATCAGGCAAATCCAGGGTAGTGGTCAAAGCTGATCAAATTTTGGAAATTAGGGTAAAAATTTCAATGTCTCCAAATCACATGAAAAGTCATATACTTTTAAAACTTATCGAAGGAAATCTTTAGCCTAAATTTCACATGTAAATGGATTTTCTAGCAAATTGATATGCCATGTGCATTTAAAAAAAATGTAGTTTTTCCACTTAGACCCTACAAAATCTTGTATAGCAATTTTTGTTAGCCATATGGTTTGGAATGTATAAAGATCATATGTGGCTACATATTTCTACAAAGTTTCGAGGCTATCAGAGCTTCCTAGACACCTTAATGCCACCTTGCAATCTTCCAAATGTAGTCAAACTTGTACACGAGAGATTCAGATGTGCGTTTTTTCTGAATATTCCTAAAGGAGACCTTTCAAAACATAGCCCTACAAATTTTCATCTTCATCAAAGGATATTTGAAGGGTCAAAGAGCACAAAATCTAGTTTTCAAGCTCATAGTTTTCTAGAATAAGAAAATCGAAGGCTTGAAGGGCTACCACATGACAAACAATGATTGAACCATGTTGTATGGTCAAGATGAGATCATATTCAAGGGTGGTGCACTAAAGCATAAATCAAGGAGGATCCACGAGTTTTTTCACCACATAAGTGTTTTTTGATGATCAAAGATCAATAATGCAGAGTTTGTCCAAAAATAGTAGCTTATCTTATCCAAATTGATGTCAGCACTGATCCAACAGCCCATAACAGCCCCATATCCAATGATGGAGAATGAAGGCACCTATTTTCCTCCCTTTGCCCTAGATATCATATAAAGAACCACTTGTAACCATCCATTTGATAAATCCAATGGTTGTAATCAAAAGAAGTTGATCTTAGGGTTGAGAGTTGATTTCTCTAGATCCAAGGCTGAAATTCATTCAAAAAACTATATAAACCCCCCTCTAAAATCCTAGAGCATCATTGTTAGGCATCCATACGGCCCTTGCTAGCACATGGTTTCTTTGAGACGATCACCCTCAGTTGAACGTGTGAGGATTCAAGGTGGGCTAGTAAGAGCATAGTTCCTACATTCAATTTTTAGAATTCCTCTCTAGGATAGGCTCATAAACCCAGTTTCTCTTTCTTTGCTCACCCTCAGTGGAGTGCGTGAGTGAGTTAGAGCTGGTTTTATGTGTCTTAGACTTCTTTAGAAACACATTACGATCCTAGAAAGACATAGGGTCAATGAAGTGGAACCTATCCTCTTACGTGTGACATTTGGTTGAACTGTCATGGTGAGAGGGTTGTGCAGACCACCTTTAACCAGTAGAATGCTTAGCCTGACGTTTCACAACATTCATGTATATGTTTTTCATAACAATATCTTCTAATTCATATCTCATGTCTCTTATCTCTTTGTCTCTTATATGTTTTTACATGTCACCTTCTATCTCTTTCTATGTGTGAGAAGGCTCCGCAGTATTGCGTTGAACCAGTGAGGATGATCCATTAAGATTGAGAAAATAATTTTCTATTCATTTTTTACATCATGACCCAAATGTATTCATACCACCCACAAAAACCCATGCTTATGAATTGATTTTCGAAAGTGTATAAGAAGCTCCATTCGTGGACCATTCTTCCTTTCAAAAGTTGATTCATGTGTGTGGTTTTCTTTTTGTTCTCATCATGTATACATGCACAAGAACCCATGCTTATGAATTGATTTTCAAAAGTGTATAAGAAGCTCCATTTGTGGACCATTCTTCCTTTCAAAAGTTGATTCATGTGTGTGGTTTTCTTTTTGTTCTCATCATGCATACATCCACAAGAACCCATGCTTATGAATTGATTTTCGAAAGTGTATAAGAAGCTCCATTTGTGGACCATTCTTCCTTTCAAAAGTTGATTCATGTGTGTGGTTTTGTTTTTGTTCTCATCATTCATACACCGATATGTTCCCCTTTCATAATTAAATCATGCCATCTCTCCTCCCCATACCCAACTTCATCTTCACCTTCACATTTTTATCACAAAGGCCTTCCAACACTCACTAGCTTCATACAGTCTGCGTGTGCCACGACTGTACCCGATCCACTCGGATTGCGATCACCTCCACATTTGAACCTAACGTGAAAGACTTCGTGGCATTTGCTTCTGATCTTTTTGGGAGGTTGTGATCCATATCCTTTGTTTCATATTTTTCATCCTCATCATATCATCATCATCATTCTTGAGTGTTGCACTGGATTTCTCACAATATCTTGCACATCTTCGTCATGAAGTAAACACATCTGTGAGAGATCTAGAGCATTGTGCATCACTTGCGCATTCATGTAAGATGGAGGAAGGATTCAAATGCCTTATTGTTGAGAAAATAGGCCAAAGAATAGTCTCTATTATGTTGAGAGAGAAGGGAAAATTCAATGTCATCAACATCACAAGCTACTTAGATTTGTTTGAAGAGCAAGCTATGATTTTTGGTCTTCCCAAAGATATTTTGATATCATTCTTTGAGCAAATTGTTGATAGCTCTATCATAAACTGTGTCACTCAATATGATACTCTTCCTTGGAGTGATCTAAGAAAGTAGATGCTCAAAGAATTCTATCTTGAGGACTATAGCCAACATAATCGGGATGGATTCTTATCGAAAACAAACCTCAGAGGGAATAGAAACAATCATAGAGCAAGGAAAAAAATCACAATCCAAAGATAGAAATAAGAATCACAACCCAATGAAGAAAAACAAGAGGAGAAACAAAAAGGGAAGAAGACAAAGCAAAGAAAAATAGGACCAAAGCCTTTAGATAAACAAGAACAATCCAAACAAAGTGAAGACCAAACAAAAGAACATTAACAAAAACAAGAACCTGAGCAAAAACAAAAGAAACCAAAGAGAAAACCTAAAGCCATCTTGATTTCAGAAATTGAGAGAAAAATAGATCCTATGGAGATTTTAGATGACATTTTGCTTAAGAGTCAAGTGACTATGTCTTTAGAACAAGTTTTTCTCTATTGCAAAGCTTGTTTTTAAAGATAACTTTATCGATCTAATTAAAAGGAAGAGGTTTTCGCTTAATCTAGATACTGAGATGCAAGATTCTCTAGTTCAAGGTCAAGCTATGAATGAAGCCTTAAACTTTGATGAATCTGATGAAGAGGACTTTGATGATGATGAAGTAAATGTTAATAAAAATTTCTTAGGACCTATTCAACTTGACCATGAAAATCATGAAAACAATCCTGAAAGTCACTTTAAAAGAAAATTTTGGTCTAGAGGTACATCAGAGATGCATGTTAAAATAGGAAATGATAAGAACGCTATCACTGTAAATGCATTAGTAGATTCCGGCTCCGAAATCAATGTGATTTCAAGAGAAGTCTATGATAACTTTCGATGGCCCATAGATAATTGTGGATGGCGTATGATAACTGTAGATAATTGTGTAGGTACCCTGTATGGAGCTTGTGCTAGTGTGCCCATATCCATAGGAGGAATCACAGGTCTTTTATAAAAAAAACCCAAAAGAATTATAAAACCAACAAAATCATGGAACATGATGAGAACATTGAGCATGTGATTGAGACATCTCATTGTTTCTTTACTCTTGAGGAGTTAGAGTTATGTCTTCAACAAAATTCTAATTCCCATATTATTCTTCTTTGTTCCCTTGATGAGTATGCTCTAATCCAAGAGTATGCTCTCAATGTTGACAAGTGCTCAAAATTTAACCAAACACATGATGCCTTAGTTGAAACAAAATACAAAATATAGACAAAAAAATCAAACCCATAGCTCAACCATTACCCCAAGGAAGTAATGAAAAAAATTAATGATGTGAAAACTGATCCAATTCTTCGAGATAAGAAAAACATATGACATACATTCACAGATGAGGCAATCAAACATGTGAAATTGGTAGAGATGATGACTTTCTTTTGCCAGCAGAGAGAGAGAAATTTGAGAGAGTCATACGTAGCCATGGAAAAGCCTTTACTATGTATCCTCAAGAGATTGGTTGCGTAGATCCTAAGCTAGTTGCACCCATGATAATCTTTACTTTTCCACATATTCCATGGAATCTTCACCCTATACGAGTTCGAAAGGCTCACTTACCTGAGCTAATGAAACTACTTAAGGAGAAGATAAACATGAGAATTTTAGAGCCATCTTTTGCACCTTACTCAACTAGATGGTTCACTATGCCTAAAAAGAATGGGAAACTATGTTTTATTCAAGATCTCCAACTTGTCAATAAAGTCACCACAAGGAATGTAGGAATAGGAACCATTGTACATGAGTTTACTGAATCATTTTCAAGACATTCTATCTTATTAATGGGTGGTTTATATTCGGGATATGACCAATTCCAATTAGCAATTAATAGTCATGACATAACCACAATGAAAACTCCTTTATGCTTAGTGTGAAAGTGTACTTTACCTCAAGGTGTGACTAATTTAGTGGCTCATATGATGAGTGCTATGAATATGGTCTTCCATGATTTTATCCCTCATATAACCATGCCATTCATTGATGATATTCCAATTAAAGGGAGTGAGGAATGTGTAAAGGAAATTACTTTAGATTCATCTGGATGTCGTAAATTTGTTCTTGTCTATATCTTTGATTGTGAATGGATATTTCAACAATTTGAAGAGGTAGGTCTCACATTTTCCATAGAAAAATCTGTTTTTGGTGTCAACGAGGTTCTTATTGTTGGACATTTATGTGGTCATTATGGTTGAAAGCTTTACCCACAAAAAGTTGATGCCATTAGCAAGATTTTTGAAACATGTAACAATGTGAGTGAGGTATGCAGATTTCTTGGTGCTTGCATCTTTTATGTTATTTGGATCCCACACTTTGCTCATATGGCTGATTGTCTCTATGACTTGTTGAGGAAGAAACAAAAATTTATTTGGACTGAAAACACAAACAAGCTATGCGTAAATTGAAGAAATTGTTGCTCGAAGCTCCCATCCTTAAGCATGTAGACTATTCTATTAACAAACCTATTATATTGACTATTGATACTAGTCCTATTGGTATAGGTTGGGTCATAAGTCAAGATGATAGTGAAGGGAATAGATATGCAATCAGGTTTGGGGCTAAAATTTTACATGAAACACAACGAAAATATCCACAAATCAAACGAGAACTATGAGGTATGGTAACAACTTTGAAAATAGACAAAGAATATTTCATTGGTGAAAATGTCAAAGTTTAGACTGATTGTTTGCCTCTCATTGGAATGATAGCCAATTGTTCATCTCTTGATATAGCCATGCTTAGATGGATCTCATATATTAAGTTCATAAATCTTGAGTTAGTTCATATTTGAGGTAAGTCAAACTCATTTGCTGATATGTTATCGAGATCTAGATTTGATGATTATCTTGAAAGTGATCTTATAAAGAAACTTAGTTGACTATGTTCCACATATATATGAGTATGAGAAATTTCATGAGTTTGAGTATGAAAATGAATGGAGAGACATAGGAAAGTATCTGAGTACACTAAACCATTACCTAACTGGACTACGAATAGATTCCGTAACATTAGGAAATGAGCTTATAACTTTTTCCCATGTAACGATTATCTTTGAGACATGCTAGGGGTAAGGTTAAGAATCCACAACGAGTCCTAGGAAAACGAGGTCTTCGGTTGCAAGTAATGAAGGAAATGCATGGGACATTATGGGCAGGTCATAAAGGATTGGAACATATGAAAGAATTAGAAGCACCTATTATTGGCCTAGGATGTATGCTGACATTAGTAGCTATGTTTCTACATGTTCTACTTGTCAACTTCATTCTTCCGTCAAACATAGAGATCCGCTGCATCCTACTTATCCACCCTATATTCACTACAAGTGGGTAGTAGATCTTGTAACTATGCCTAAAGGTATTGACAAAATGTATTACATTGTACTTGCAAGAGAGGACTTAACTAATCATGTAGAGGGACATGCACTACAATCTAAGACCACATCCAATGTTTTCAAATTCTTGCTTGAAGATGTCATAAGTCGCTTTGGGTACATAGAGAAAGTAGTTGCCGATCATGGAGAGTTAAATGCGAGAGAAGCTATAGATTTCTTTGAACATCACGATATTCATTTGTCTCTCACTACTGCATATAATCCAGAGGCTAATGGTAAAATAGATAGAGGGCATCCATCTATTGTGAAAAACATATCTAAAGCATGTAATGGTGACATCAAACTATGGTCTAGATTCTTACCTTTTGCACTTTGGGCAGATAGAATGACGTGCATGCGTACTATTGGGTATATGCCTGTTGAACTCATGTACTGTCAAAAACCATTGTTTCCAATTCAGTCTCATATTTCTGCATGGTCAAATTTTCCTTGGTCTGAAAACATGTCTACTGATGATTTTTTGAGTTTGCACATTAAATAGTTAGAACAAGGTAAATTAACACTTGATGATGCTGTTGAAAAATTAAGAGAATCTAGAATGAAGAAAAGCATTATTTTGATAAAACTCATCGATTGCGTACTAAGTCAATTGAAGTAGGAGATTGGGTGCTCATTTATGATATAGTACATTTGACTCTCAATATGATGCACTCAAAAAGCTCACTCAACGGTGGTTTGGGCCATACATTGTATCAAAAGTCAACAACAATGGTACATATGCTCTTTGTGAATTAAATGGTGTTGCACTAAAAACTTTGATTGCAGGTAAAAGGATAAAGCTATTCAAGAAACGTGATAATGATGAGTACATTTTGGATGAGGACATTGAAGAAGATGACAACAATGAGGCCAATTCATAAACAAGAGTATCCATGTTATAATAATAAAAAATATAAAAAATAAAAAAAAGGAAAAAAATATATAAAAATATATAAAAATAAAAATATCATTAATTTTTCAAGTTCATTCTACTTTTTTTTCCATTCTTGTTTCATGCATGTTTGTTTTTAGTCTTTGCATTGCATTGCATATCCACATCACTTGAGTCAAAAGGGGCAAATGATGATTTCTCTACTTGTGTAAAATTGTATCATAAGTAGTAATTTATCTACTAAGAAATCGATTATAATAATAAAGTCACCGAATCATCATCAAAAAAAAAGGAAAAAAAAGAAAAAAAAGAAAAAAAGAGAGAGAGAGAGAGCAAGCCAAAGGAAGCATATCAAAATAAATCACGGGCTATATAGGCAGATTTATGCATTAGTGGAGTTTAGTTAGATTTCCTTGCATGTTATCAGAGAAAGAGCATATTCATATTTATGTAGGAAAGAAGTTTGATCTAAAATAAGCTAAAGATGAAAGATGTCTCTTGAAAATCCTAAATCTTTGTTTATAATCGTATTTAAGGTAGCTTGCTTTATGAAAAAGGTACAAATTTTTCCTCAAGATGAGAGGAACTGATGCTTAAAACGACTCAATACATCCACTTCCACTTCATATTTTAGCTTGTTTGTTTTCTTTCTTTACATGTTGTCAATGTTGTCTATTCATTTGATTATATGTTGCTTATTTGTTCTTGCATATTCATGTTGTTTGTTTCAATTCTTTCTTTCATGCAAATTTTGCTTCATGCCATATTGCCTACTCATTCATGCATATGATCAATTTTTTCTTCCATGTTTCTTATGTTGCATATAAAAGAATTTAATGCCTGCAACTTTTTGTTTTTTAGAGATACTAGAGTGGCACTTTCGGAGGAATCGCAGGTTTAGTGGGGGCGAATGTCGTCAAGATTTTCTCTCCTCTCTCACTCATGAAGGCCTATAGGAAACACATTCAGTCAAGGTAGCCAGAACTCCTTGAGAAGTCCAAGATGCAGCAAAGATGTCAAAGAGATACTAGAGTGGCGCTTCTGGAGGAATTGCAGGTTTAGTGGGGGCAAATGTCGTCAAGATTTTCTCTCCTCTCTCACTCATGAAGGCCTACAGGAAACACATTCGATGAAGGTAGCCAGAATTCCTTGAGAAGTCCAAGATGCATTGAAGATGTCAAAGGTAGTTCACATGCAAACTTTGGAAGAAATCAGACAAATCCAGGGTAGCGGTCAAAGCTCGTCAAATTTTGGAAATTAGGGAAAAAATTTCAATATCTCCAAATCACATTAAAATTCATATACTTTTAAAGCTTATCAAAGGCAGTCTATAGCCTAAGTTTCACATGTAAATGGATTTTCTAGCACATTGATATGCCATATGCATTTTAAATAAATGTAATTTTTCCACTTAGATCCTACAAAATCTTGTATAGGAATTTTTGTTAGCCATATGGTTTGACATGTATAAAGATCGTATGTGGCTACATATTTATACAAAGTTTCAAGGCTATCAGAGCTTCCTAGACACCTTAATGCAACCTTGCAAGCTTCCAAATGTAGTCAAACTTAGGGAAATTCAGATGTGCGTTTTTCTTGCATATACCTAAAGGAGACCTTTCAAAACATAGCCCTACAAATTTTCATCTTCATCAAAGGATATTTGAAGGGTCAAAGAGCACAAAATCTAGTTTTCAAGGTCACCGTAGTTTCCTAGAATAAGAAAATTGAAGGCTTGAAGGGCTACCATATGGCAAACAATGATTGAACCATGTTGTACGGTCAAGATGAGCTCATATCCAATGGTGGAGATGCAGTGAAGCATAAAGCAAGGAGGATCCACGAGTTTTTTCATCGGGTAAGCCTTTTTTGATGATCAAAGATCAGTAATGCAGAGTTTGTCCAAAAATAGTAGCTTATCTTATCCAAATTGATATCAGCACTAATCCAATAGTATAGAAGAGCCCCAGATCCAATGGTGGAGAATGAAGGCACCTATTTTCCTCCTCTTTTCCATAGATATCATATAAAGAATCAATCCTAACCATCCATTTGATAAATCCAATTGTTATAATCAAAAGAAGCTGATCTTAGGGTTGAGAGTTGATTTCTCTAGATCCAAGGGCCCAAATTCATTCAAAAAACTATATAAAACCCCCTCCAAACTCCTAGAGCACCATTGTTAGGCATCCATAGGGCCCTTGCTAGCACATGGTTTCCTTGAGACGACCACCCTCAGTTGAGCATGTGAGGATCCAAGGTGGGCTAGTAAGAGCATAGTTCCTAGATTCAATTTTTAGACTCCCTCTCTAGGATAGGCTCATAAACCCAGTTTCTCTTTCTTTGCTCACCCTGAGTGGAGTGTGTGAGTGAGTCAGCGCTAGTTTTATGTGTCTTAGACTTCTCTAGAAACACATTACGATCCTAGAAAGACATAGGGTCAATGAAGTGGAACCTATCCTCTTACATGTGACATTCGGTTGAACTGTCATGGTGAGAGGGTCATACAGACCACCTTTGACCAGTAGAATGCTTAGCTTGATGTTTCACAACATTCAAGTATATGTTTGTCATAACAATATCTTCTAATTCATGTCTCATGTAACCTTCTATCTTTTTGTATCTTATATGTTTTTACATGTCACCTTCTATCTCTTTCTATATGTGAGAAGGCTCCACAGTATTGCGTTGAACCACTGAGGATGATGCATTAAGGTTGAGAAAATAATTTTCTATTCATTTTCTACATCATGACCCACATGCATTCATACCACCCACAAAAACCCATGCTTATGAATTGATTTTTGAAAGTGTATAAGAATCTCCATTCATGGACCATTCTTCCTCTCAAAAGTTGATTCATGTGTGTGGTTTTCTTTTTGTTCTCAGCATGTATACATCCACAAGAACCCATGCTTATAAATTTATTTTCAAAAGCGTATAAGAAACTCCATTCTTGGACCATTATTCCTTTCAAAAGATGATTCATGTTTGTGGTTTTCTTTTTTTTGTCATCATGCATACATCCACAAGAACCCATGCTTATGAATTGATTTTCGAAAGTGTATAAAAAGCTCCATTCGTGGACCATTCTTTCTTTCAAAAGTTGATTCATGTGTGTGGTTTTCTTTTTGTTCTCATCATGCATACATACATATGTTTCGCTTCCATAATTAAATCATGACATCCCTCCTCCCCATACCCAACTTCATCTTCACCTTCATATTTTTATCACAAAGACCTTCCAACACTCACTAGCTTCATACATTCTCATGTGCCACGATCGGACCCGATCCACCCGGATTGCGATCACTTCCACAGCATACATGTGTACGTACACGTGCACGTGTACGTGTACGTTTACATGTGTAGGTGTACGTGTATGTCTATATGTACGTGTACATGTACCTATAAGTGTACGTGTACGTGTACAGGTACTTGTACGTGTACCTGTACGTGTACGTGTTCGTGTACATGTACATGCACGTGCACGTGCACATGTACGTACATGTGCACGTGCACATGTACGTACATGTGCACGTGCACGTACACGTACACGTACATATGCACGTGCACGTACACATACATGTACACGAACACATACACGTACAGGTACACGTACAGGTACCTGTACACGTACACGTACACGTACACATATAGGTACACGTACACGTACATATAGACATACATGTACATGGACACACGTAAACATACACACATAAACGTACACACGTAAATGTACATACGTAAACGTACACACATAAACGTACACACGTAAACGTACACACGTAAACGTACACACATAAACGTACACACGTAAACGTACACGTACACGTACACGTACAGGTATGCGCACATGTAGGCGCACATGTATGCGCACATGCACGTGCACATGCAGGACGCACCCGCAAGCGCACACGCACGTGTACGCGCATGCGCACACGTATGCGTACGCGCACGCGCACACGTATGCGTAGGTGCACGTGCACATGCACGCATACGCGCACGCGCATATGTACGCGCAAGCGCACACGTACGCGTATAGGTACACGTATGCGTACACATAGATGTACACACAAACGTACAGGCACACGTACACACACACACACGTATGCACACACATACACACACACGTACATGCACAGGTACATGCACACATACACACACGCACATACACGCACATGTACATACACACGTACACGCACACACACACACATGCACACACACATGCACACGCACACGTACACACACAACACACGCACACGTACATGCACACATACATGCACACGTACGTGCACACATACATGCACACATACGTGCACACATACACGCACATGTACATGCACACGTACACGCACACGTACACGCAAATGTATAGGCACACGTACACGCACACATACACGCACATGTACACGTACACATACAGGTACACATACACGTACAGGTACAAGTGCACGTAAACGTGCACATACAGGTACACATACACGTACACGTACAGGTACAAGTACAGGTACATGTACAAGCATAGATACATGTATAGGTACAGGTACACATACACGTACATGTACACGTACAGGTATAGGTACACGTACATGTACATGTACACGTACACGTATAGGTACATGTACATGTACAGGTACACATACACGTACACATACACGTACATGTACACGTACACGTACATGTACATGTACATGCATAGGTACACATACAAGTACACATATAGGTACACGTATAGGTACACGTACAAGTACACGTACAAGTACACGTACAGGTACACCTACAGATACACGTACAGGTACACATACAGGTACATGTAAAAGTACACGTATAGGTACACATATAGGTACACGTACAGGTACACATACAAGTACACATACATGTACACGTACTTGTACACATACAGGTATAGGTACACGTATAGGTACACATAGAGGTACACATAGAGGTACACATAGAGGTACACATACAGGTACACATATAGGTACATGTACACATACATGTACATGTACACGTATAGGTACACGTACACGTATAGGTACACATAGAGGTACAGGTACACATACACGTATAGGTATAGGTACAGGTATAGGTACACGTACACATACACGTACACGTACACGTACACGTACATGTACACGTACACGTACATGTACACGTACACGTACACGTACACGTACACGTACACGTACACGTACACGTACACGTACACGTACACGTACACGTACACGTACACGTACACGTACACGTACACGTACACGTACACGTACACGTACACGTACACGTACACGTACACGTACACGTACACGTACACGTACACGTACACGTACACGTACACGTACACGTACACGTACACGTACACGTACACGTACACGTACACGTACACGTACACGTACACGTACACATATGTTGGTGTAATTCACAAGCCTACACATTTGGCTTGATGGATACATTGAAGTCCATACACATGGAGAAGCATAGGAACTAGTGCTAGTGGTTAATTACCACTTTATCTCTTTGTAAAAGTCAAATTGACTTGGAATCTTTGTAAACACTTACCAAAAGGATTCGTGGAAAAAGTTAGCTCTTTGATTGAAGGAATATCTCCTAGGATATAGAAGCTTAATCATAGGGAGCCAAAAGTTTGAATTTGAATTCAAATTCTTACTCACTCTCTATAAAAGAGGTCATGAAAAAGTTGCGGTTAGAACTCATCACTCCCGAGCTTCTCATTACTGATTCTGAGTGTGTGTGAGGCCTACACTCTAGCCCACACCTATCTACACCATTAGGCAATGATTTTCATGCCAATGGATCTGTATACAAGTGTTCATTAATACATACATTCACATTGTTCATTTCTGAGTTCTCTGTTATACTCCTTGGAAGTCTGTCAACTTGTGAAGTGCATATCTCGGTCATAACTTCACCAAATTCAATGCTCTAAAGGTTGTTGTATTCAGCTTGAAGTTATCTACATGCTATCAAAATTTGAGGAGATTCTATTCAACCAATTCAGAGAAATTTGCGTCGAGGTGATCAGTGGTCAATGTCTACTACAGTCCTAAAAAATCGGGGGTATAGCTTTACTTGCTAAATTGATTTCCCTTAGCATAGTTTATCTTTTTACATCATTCAACTTGGAATAGTTAGCTTACTAAGCTAATTAAATACCCCTAAAAGGAAGTTTTCCAATTCCTACTGTGCTGGTCATACTGAGCAAAAGATCCAGGAGGTGTCAAGACATAAATAGAAGGTTTTCTTGAGATTGTGAGTTTCAAAGTTATCTGTTTTGATTCAATCATTACACACATCACTTCCAAAGACATAGGTCATTTTATGGTGTCATTGGAAAGCTAAGGAGGTCTTCTTATCAAATTTGAAGCATTAGGGGGCTGGTACAAAGCAGGTTTGGAAGTACCTACTCAATCTCTTGGAGCATCCATCCATCTTTCCCAACAGTGGTATCAGAGCAAACTAAGGTAAAATGGGAGATGATTTTCCTTCATTTATTGATAAATTAGACAGGAACAACTATCAAGCATAGTCTCTAAGGATGAAGACCTACCTACAAGGAAGGAGTCTCTTTGGATACATCTCAGGAGATGAGGAATTGCCCTCATTCAAAACAAGAGGATTACCAACAAAGGAGGAACATGAAAAGCTCAACACATGGTGTGCTAGGATGCATTGGCAAGGTCTTATTTACTCAACTCCATCTCTAATTTCTTTTGCCACATATTAGGAACTGTAAGACATCCCAAGAGACTTGGGAAACCTTGTCATCTTATTTTTCCTCCAACACAAGAGCTAGAAAAAATTAGTTGTGGATTGAATTCACAACATTAAGGAAGCAACCTAAGCAAGCTGTTTCAGAATTTGTGACCAAGATTAAAGATGTAGCAGATCAGTTAGCAAGCATAGGAGAAGAGATTGAAGAAGAGGAGATTGTAAGGCAAGTGATCAATGGGATCAAGGCTGATGACAAATGGGAAAGCTTCACCACTGCCATGGACCTTTACATGGACATGCAAATTCCAGATCTTACAACTCTCATGGGACAATTGTTCACTCATGAAGCAAAGCTCAACAAGAATGGAGATACATCCAAAGGTAATAACTCTTCTGCCCTATATACAGATAAAAAGTCTAAAGATAAAGGCAAGACCAAGAAGGTGGAAGATGAAGGCTCTACCTCCCAAGCCAACTATGCAAGGAGAGGAAGGTCATCAAGAGGAAGGGCAGAGGAGGTAAGCGAGGTAGGGGGAGATCCTATAACTCCTCACCATGCAACATTTGTGGTTTATCAAATCATACTACAGATGAGTGTTTCAGGAATTACAAAAATCAGGGAGGAAGAGGATACCAAAGAGGTGGATACTCACAGTCAAGAGGTAGATTCAACCATCACCAAGGTTACAACAACAATTACAACAACAATTACAATGGCAACTACCAAGGAGGTTTCAAATCCAAAAAGGTTTACAACAACTACACAGAAGAGCAAGATGATTCTCTTCTAATCATGAACATTACTTCAAAACCAGGTACAAATGATGACTAACTATTCTACATTGACTCAGGATGCTCAAATAATGTGGCTAGCAATGTAGCACTACTCTCTGATCTTGAGGAACCAAAAGGTAAGCACCAAGTACAAACAGGTGATGACACCAAGCCCTCAGTAGTTAACGTTGGAAATGTTAAGACTTGTGATGGAAATCAGAACTTGTTGAGCAGGGTACTCTATGTACCAACCATTACCAAAAATCTGATGAGTGTTAGAAAGATTTGCAGGTTAGATTCAACCAATATGGAGCATTTGTGGAGGATCCAAGGCATGGGTTCAAGAGGATTGCTAAAGGAGAAAAATCAGGTAGACTTTTCACCTTTGAGTTAGAAGAAACAAAGAATATTGCACTATACAGTTATAAAGATCAAACACTTTCAGAGCTTGAAATTTGGCACAAAAGATTAGGGCATATAGGAGAAAGAACCTTGAAGCAAATATGCAGGGACCAATGTGTGCTTGGAATACCTAATGTATCCAAGCAACATATGATTTATAAGTGTGGGGCTTGTCAATTTGGGAAGTCTCACAGGTTACCCTTCTCAAGGAAAGGTTACATGCATGAAGACTACCTAGAGCTTGTCCACACAGATGTATGGGGACCAAGCAAAGACCCCTCAGTCTCAGGATCAAGGTACTATGTATCTTTTATTGATGATTATAGCAGGTGGACTGTATTGTACTTCATGAAGCACAAGGATGAGGTGTTTAATTGCTTTAAAAAATATCTTGCACTTGTTGAAAATCAGACAGGAAAAATTTTAAGAGGCTAAGGTCAGATGGAGGAGGTGAGTACTTCTCCAATGAGTTTGAAAACTTCTTGCAGGACAGAGGCATCAAAAGAGAAATCACCACAAGGTACTCTCCTGAACAGAATGGGGTAGCTGAGAGAAGAAATAGGTTGATTGTTGAGACAGCTAGGTCTATGTTGAATGAAAAAAGGTTACCTAACTATCTATGGGCAGAGAGTGTTTCTACTGCCACTTACCTTATAAACAGGTTACCATCTAAGTCCCTTGATGGGATGACACCCTATGAAGCATGGCCTGGTAAGAGACCCTCACTAGACCATTGCAGAATATTTGGATGTATAGCATATGTACACATTCCTTCTCAGATAAGAGGTAAGCTAGACCCAAAAGCTGAGAAGTGCTTTATTGGATATGATCTAAATCAAGAAGGGTACAGGTTTTATAACCCTTCCAATAAGGGATTCATGGTGAGTAGAGATGTTGTCTTTGATGAAAATGATTCTTGGTAAGAGAATGAATGCAGGAAGGTTAAATTAACCTATGATTTGGAAGAGGAGTTTCCAAGTCTTGCAAAGGAGGAACCTACTCAAAATGAAGACTCAAGTTCAGAAGATGAAGACACTATCAACCTTGAAGAGTTCAAGGCATGGAAGTCCAAGGGCAAAATGAAGATGAAGAAGCTTGAAGACATACCTCAATCTTCAAATCAGTCAATCAGAAGATCACAAAGAGAGAGCAAGAAACCTATCAGATATGGGTATGATACATCTCTTATTACTAAACACTCTGTTTATCTTACCAAAGATTTGTCAATTGAAGAATCAGGATCATATGAAGAAGCCATAACCAAGACAGAATGGAAAGAAGCTATGGATGAGGAGATTGAAGCACTCAAGGAGAGTGATACATGGGAGTTAGTACCCAAGAAGGAATCCATGAAGGTAATAGGATCCAGATGGATCTATAAACTTAAAAGAAATTCTGATGGGTCAATCAATAGGTACAAAGCCAGATTGGTAGCCAAGGGTTTTGCACAAACCCAAGGCATTGACTATGAAGAGACATTCTCTCCTGTGGCCAAGATGCCAACTATCAGAGTATTGGTAAGTGTGGCTGCATCAAAAAATTGGAACATGTACCAATTGGATGTCAAGAATGCTTTCTTGAATGGATGGATTTCAGAGGAGGTATATATGTCTCAACCTCCTGGCTATGAGGACCCTAAGAAGGTAACATATGTTTGCAAATTGAAAAAAGCTTTATATGGATTGAAGCAGGCACCTAGGGCATGGAATTACAGGTTAACTACATACATTCAAGACCAAGGTTTTGTCATGAGCAAGGCAGATACTTCTCTATTTATCAAGAGAAGTAATTTAGAGGTAATATACCTTTGTGTTTATGTTGATGATATCATACTTACAGGTAATGATGTCAATGGAATCAGACAAATCAAGATCCAGATGATGAAGGAGTTCAAGATCAATGATCTTAGTCTACTAAAATATTTTCTTGGGCCTGAGTTAGTCTATAATAACTCTGGAATATACATTACTCAGAAAAAATACATACGGGACATGTTGAAGAAGTTTCATTTGCAGGATGCCAAAGTAGCAAGTACTCCAATGGAGGTAAACCTAAAACTAAGTGCCCATGAAGGTGATGAAGTTAATGACATTAGAGGTTATCAAAGTATGGTGGGTAGCTTGAACTATGCTACCTTAACAAGGATAGATATTGCATATGGAGTTAGTGTGCTAAGTCAGTTTACGCACAAGCCAAGAATATCTCACTTAGAGGCTGCCAAGAGAATCTTGAAGTATCTCAAGGGTACACAACATCATGGTTTGTATTTTCCTTACACTTCAGACATTGATATCAAGATCTATTCAGATGCAGATTGGGCAGGATGCAAGGATGATAGGAGGAGCACTTCTGGATACATTTCTTTTGCAGGTGATAAGCCAATATCATGGTCTTCAAAGAAGAAACCTACTATTGCTTTGTCTTCCACATACGCAGAGTATAGAGGGCTGAATAATGCCACACAAGAAGCCATTTGGATTAAGCTTTTGTACACAAAATCGGGTTTGTATACTAGGGCACCAATAATCTTTGGAGATAATACAAGTTCACTTCACCTTGCAGCTAATCCTATCTATCATGCTAGAACCAAACATATAGAGGTCCATTATCATTATGTGAGAGAGAAGTTGCTAAGCAAAGACATTCAACTAACCTATGTATCAACCAACATGCAATGTGCACATTTATTGACTAAAGCTTTGGATGGAACCAAACTTTGCAGGTTCAAAGCAATGATTGGATTGCAAGATATACATGAAGACTGAAGATGAAGACCAAGCCAAAATGTTTAGCTTAAGGGGGAGCTGTTGGTGTAATTCACAAGCCTACACATTTGGCTTGATAGATACATTGAAGTCCATACATATGGAGAGGCATAGGAACTAGTGCTAGTGGTTAATTACCACTTTATCTCTTTGTAAAAGTCAAATTGACTTGGAATCTTTGTAAACACCTACCAAAAGGATTCGTGGAAAAATTAAGCTCTTTGATTGAAGGAATATCTCCTAGGATATAAGAGCTTAATCATAGGGAGCCAAAAGTTTGAATTTGAATTCAAATTCTTACCCACTCTCTATAAAAGAGGTCATGAAAAAGTCGCGGTTAGAACTCATCACTCACGAGCTTCTCATTACTGATTTTGAGTGTGTGTGAGGCCTACAATCTAGCCCACATAGGCAATGATTTTCATGCCAATGGATCTGTATACAAGTGTTCATTAATACATACATTCACGTTGTTCATTTTTGAGTTCTCTGTTATACTCCTTGAAAGTCTGTCAACTTGTGAAGTGCATATCTCGGTCAAATCTTCACCAAATTCAATGATCTAAAGCTTTTTGGATTCATCTTAAAGCTATCTACATGCTATCAAAATTTGAGGAGATTCTATTCAGCCAATTCAGATAAATTTGCGTCGAGGTGATCACTGGTCAATGTCTGCTACAATCCTTAAAAATCGGGGTATAGCTTTACTTGCTAAATTGATTTCCCTTAGCATAGTTTATCTTTTTACATCATTCAACTTGGAATAATTAGCTTACTAAGCTAGTTAAATACCCCTAAAAGGAAGTTTTCCAATTCCTACTGTGCTGGTCATACTGAGCAAAAGATCCAGCAGGTGTCAAGACATAAATAGAAGGTTTTCTTGAGATTGTGAGTTTCAAAGTTATCTATTTTGATTCAATCATTACACACATCACTTCCAAAGTACATAGGCTATTTTATGGTGTCATTGGAAAGCTAAGGAGGTATAGTTATCAAGTCTGAAGCATTAGGGGGCTGGTACAAAGCAGGTTTGGTAGTACCTACTCAATCTCTTGGAGCATCCATCCATCTTTCCCAACAACGTACACGTACACGTATACGTACATGTGCCCCCCACAAGATCATGATGTCCATACCTTACAAATTCAATCCATATTCCTCTAGTGATGTATCATCAACATGTTGCTTCTAGATTCAATCCTAGTAAATGAGGATAAAACACATTCACTAGCCCCTCACCAATTCTCATTGCTCAACCAAACTCTTTCAAGAATGAGATCATACAAGAAAACTCCACTTAAAAAAAAAAATCCGCCTCATTCATTTATCATTCAACACCACCTTATTTGTTACTTCATGCACTTTTTATTTACACTTGTGATCCCAAAATCCTTATCACTTCACCTCTCCAATTCATAGCTCCATGCAAACACTTGTTGTTCAAAACACACATTCATATGACACAAACACATAGTTCACAATGTGTTTTTCTCTAAGTTGCTCACTACAACATGTAAATCATGAAATGTTTGTTGATATTTTGTTACACCCTTATGTTTTCTCTCTATCCTTTCATAAAAAGCATTCAATCTTTTTGAAAATTTATCTTCCATGTGACCACTTTATTCATTGTGAGAGCATCTCCCTGACGAGTATCTTCACCTTTCCTTACACATTTGTGTTCATTGTGATCCATTTCTTCAAAATAAATCCTTGAACTTCTCTTTCTTTTCTCCTTGCAATCACCTACTCTGTCCTTGCAACCTTTCCAAAAGTCTCTAGTTTCAATTTTATCAAGCTTTTTATTTATTGGTGTTGTCATGCTTACCTTGCTAATCTCAACTTCTTTGGTAAATTTTTTTCTCACCTCAATTCCATCTCCCTTTAATATTGAGTTCATACCCACTCGAACTCCACTAGCTCCTTTTATGGTACTTAATTCTTTCTTAGTCCTACATCCTTCAAACTCACCATGTCAAGAATCCAATCTCTCTCCCTTTTATTTTGATGCTATCTATTGAAAGAACTTGGAGAAGCTTGTAGGAAGTAGAAAAGTGAGTTTCGAAGCAACGAAGTTTGGTCTAGCCAACCGACACAATGTTGAAAATCAAATCATGCAAAAAGGCTCAACCACGAGTTTTGAAAGTGGACCAATAAAAAAGGAGGACCCAAAGTCCTGGAATAAATTTAGAAGCTCCACCAAACTCAATCAAATTCAAATCTCATCAAATCAGCCACCAAAATGTGCACTACATTGATTGGTGGGTGGTTAGCTAGATTGTAGGAAAAATAAAACTCTATATAAGCATCATCCCACCTTTGTTTCTTGCGTTGTATGCATTCCACAAGTTTCCCACTTAGTTTACTGAAGTCATAAACTCTAGCAAGCAACCCCCTTGCTTGCTTACCTCATTTTCTCATGATTTTACTACTATATATCTAGAGGTGTAGTTAGGCTTTTCCAAATCTAATTGTACCAGATTGCAGAGCATTGTTTGCTCTCTCATTGTACTCATTTTCATTGATTTCAAGATTCATTTTGTCTCTCATATAGTGCCCTAAACTTTGCCAAAGTTTCAATTTATTTTACTGAGTGAGGCCAACTTTGTGAAGGTATATCTCTGCACATAGGCAGAGAGTGTTGCGAACAAGTAGCCTAGTTTGCAGAGGATGGTTCTCCCAGCTAGAATACCCATTTGAGATGATTTAAAGCTTGTTGGGTAGCTCTTATAGTCTATTCTAATTCTGTAAAATTTTATTTTAGTTCTCTATACTGGTTCAAAGAAAACTTTAGAATAGGGAGCATATATCATTGCTTGTGGACCTAGTGGAGGGCAACCATCTTCCATTTTTTGCATTAGGGTGTTAGAATCATTCCCCATCAGTGGTATCATAGCCATTTTGGAGGCTTTGTGACATCAATGGGCATCATATTGAAGACTTGAAGGGATCAAGACAATGTGTGGAAGGACAAGGAGGACTTATCAAAGCAAGAAGACATCGAAAGGGTGCTATGTCGATCGAGATCTCAACTAGTCAAAGGTTAGCAAGGGTGAAGCTATCAAAAGGTAATATCCATACCTTCTAAATCATACAATCACTTGAGGAGAAGCTAGAGGAGCATCTTAGAGCTCAGTATGACTGAGTATAATGAATAAATAGAAAAGTTAGAGAAAGGCAATTATCAACCATGGAAATTTAGAGTTAGCAAATACCTCATGGGCAAAGGATTGTGGGGAGTAGTGGGTGGCACAGAGCCAATGCCTCATGTACATGATCACCACTTCAAGGGCAGGTCAAGGCACTTAATGAATGGATAGAAAGGGATAGGAGATTCATATTCATTCTATCCCAACACATAAGCAATAGCATGATAGGGCATATACAAGACTTAGACACATTCAAGAAGGTTTGGGAGGCCTTGGAGAGATTTTACTATTCATCAACTAAGGCAAGGAAGATTCAGCTCAAGAATGAGCTATATAATCTTAGGAAAGCACCAAGTACTAACATAAATGAGTACATTTTGAAGGTTAAGGAGCTTGCAGATGCCCTAGGCTCAATTGGGAGCCCAATTGAAGATGACGATCTTATTGCACACACTTTGAATGGCATGAGAGAGGATGGAAGGTGGAAAACTTCACCACATCACCACAAGAAATGAATTAATGTGACACTATAACACCTCTATGGTCACCATTAACTCATTGCCACTCCAAACTTTGAGAAATGATAGCCTAAAGTGAGAACTTTGCTTCTACAGAAATTCCTAGTCACTGAAATGACATACCTTCAGTATTTTGCTAATTTCTCTCAGTTCAAGTATTATTTCTCCATGAAACGTTATAGACTGAAACTAGAAGAGTAGAGCTTTCCAACAAGCTATCATTCACATGAAACGGATCTCTAGAACTCAAGTTATGGCCCTCACAAGATGACCCTGTATGACCTTCCAAAACTGGAAATCTTGCCTTCTTTAGTAATTTCGGTGTCCAAAAATAAAAAAATTGATGCCTGGCATCGAATTTCAGCCAAAGTCGATGCCGGGCATCGACTTTGAGCTTTTTTAGGCTCTTTTTCTGCACCAAAAATACTCTCTTTTACACACACATGAATAAGACCACTTGTATGCTAGAAGTCGATGCCGGGCATCGACTTTATGCTGAAACTCGATGCCAGGCATCGAGTTGCTCCACAAACTTCATGTTTTTAGAAAATTCAACAACAGGTAACACACAGAGAATGGAAATAATGACTTATCAGCCAAGATTCGATGCCAGACATCGAATTGCTCAGAACACTTGAACTTTTGAATTCATCACACAGTAGGCAAGCATGGAGATGATGGAGAGAGACTCATACACAGAAATTTACTCACTTCTTTCTCATAGCTATGAAAACTCAGAAGTTTTACAGATGCTTTCTCACTCAGAGAAGCCCGACTATACACAGTCGTATAAAATGAACTCCTTCTTCTACTTCTTCTCTCTCGCCCTCTCTCTCCGCGTCAGTTGATACAAACTAACTTATATAGATTTTTGTATTCTCGTGATTTTAAAAAACTTCTAGAACTAAAGTGAACTAACTTTACAAATATGATACACTTGTGAATTTGTCCCTTCACATAGGCATGGGGTTTTCTTCCTAAGATTTGACCTTCAAATATATGTCCAATTAGTGATTGTTTCTCCAACAGCTCCCCCTCAATCACTAATTGACATTCCCTGTTTCTTCATATCATCTTCTTTTCTTTTACTCCTGCCATGCTTTTGAATCTGCTGGTCTTCACACCATCCAAGCTCTTTGTCATTATGTCTGCTATCTGATCTTTAGTAGAAATATACTCCACTTCAATTTCTTTCTCCATTATCTTTTCTCTGAGAAAATGATACTGTATCTCTATGTGCTTTGTCCTTGCATGAAATACTGGATTTGCTGCAAGATAAAGTGAACTCATATTATCTCCATGTATTGTAGGTGTACCTTGATCAATGCCTAAGCTCTTGAACAATGTCTGCATCCATATGACTTCCTTAGATGCTTCCACAAGTCCTTTGTACTCTGCTTCAGTTGATGATAATGCTACTGTATGTTGTTTCTTTGAACACCAACTTACAAGCTTATCACCAATGTATATCATGTAACCATGAGTTGATCTTCTGTCATCTTGGTTACCTGCCCAGTCTGAGTCACTGTAGGCTCTCAACTTCAAATCTGATGTAAAAGGATAATATAATCCTTCCTTTATAGTTCCTTTGATATATCTGAGAACTCTTTGACCTGCAATCCAATGTGGGTCCTTTGGACAATGCATGAATTGTGACAAAACTCCCACCGCATAACTAAGATCAGGTCTTGTTAGTGTAGCATAAATCAAACTACCCACAAGAGATTGATACTTCCTCATATCTTTGTAGTCTGCACCATCATATTTACTGAGCTTGTGATTAACTTCAAGTGGAGTTGAAGCTTCTCTGCAATTTTCCATATCAAACTTCTTCAACAAGTTCAGAAGATACCTTTCTTGTGACACATATATGCCATGATCTATATAAGTAACTTCCATTCCAAGAAAGTATGACAACTTTCCTAGGTCACTGATCTTAAACTCTTTCTCAAGTAATCTCTTTACCTCCTTGATTCCTTCATCTGAAGTACTAGTGATTATAATGTCATCTACATAAATACAAATGTAGATTGTACCTTCCTCTGTTCTTTTGATAAGTAGACTTGAATCTGCTTTTGAACTTTGATATCCAAGATCATTGAGATACTTCACCAGTCTATAGTTCCAAGCTCTTGGAGCTTGCTTCAATCCATACAATGCTCTTCTCAACCTGCAAACAAAATTTGGATACCTGGAATCTATAAACCCTTGAGGTTGTTCCATATATACCTCATCTGATATGTATCCATTCAAGAATGCATTTTTTATATCCAATTGACTTAGGGTCCATCCTTTTGAAGCTGCAATAGCAATGATTGTCCTTATAGTTGACATCTTAGCTATGGGACTGAATGTCTCATCATAATCTATGCCATAGGTCTGGGTATAGCATTTCACCACCAATCTAGCTTTGTATCTGGCTATACTTCCATCTGCAAGCTTCTTCACTTTATAAACCCATTTATTTCCAATAACCTTCTTACCATTTGGTTTAGGAACAAGTTCCCATGTCTTGTTCTCCTCCAGTGCATTGAATTCTTCCTTCATTGCTTCTTCCCATTGCTTCTTACCTTTAGCTTCATCATAGTTCTGAGGTTCTTCATAATCTTTGACCATATATGCATAGTTCTTCTCAGTTATGTAAGAAGTATCATAAGAATACCTTTCTGGTTGTCTTCTAGTCCTGCTTGACCTTCTTGGTTCACATTCTTCATAAGTGTGTGGATACACTTCTTCATCAAATATAGGAGCTTCTTCATTCCTTCTTGTTAATCCACTTCTGGATGTACTTGCTTGCATATAGTCTTCATCTCTATTCACCTGCACAATTGATTTTCCTTTCTCACATCTTCTTACCTCTTCTTCAAATTCTTCAGCTGTATTACTTTGATCTGCATACCAACTTTTCTGTTCATCAAATATAACATCTCTAGAAACAAGAATTTGTTTGGTTATAGGATTCCACAACCTGTAACCCATCTGCTTTTCATCATAACCAATGAACACATATTTTTCTGCCTTTGGTTCAAGTTTATGCCTAAGCTGTGATGGCACATAAGCATATGCAATTGATCCAAACACTCTACAATGATCTAGTGTTGGTTTCTTACCCCACCAAGCTTCATATGGAGTCATTCCATTCAGAGCTGCACATGGTAATCTATTCACAAGATATGTTGCTGTATTTACAGCCTTAGCCCAAAGATAATTTGGACAGTTCTTCTCCTTTAGCATAGCTCTAGCAAACTCAACCAAAGTCCTATTCCTTCTTTCTGCTACACCATTTTGTTGTGGTGTATACCTGTAAGTTATTTCTCTCTTAATACCTGCATTCCAAAGATAATAATTGAACTCTTGGGAGAAGTATTCTCCCCCTCCATCAGACCTTAGTCTCTTAAGCTTTTGACCTGTGACTCTCTCTGCATATGCATGAAAATGCTTGAAAGCTCCAAACACTTCTGATCTTTCCTTCAAAACATATAATGTTATCCATCTTGTAGCATCATCAATAAAAAGAACATAGTACCTTGAGCCACTGATAGATCCTTCTTTTGTTGGTCCCCATACATCTGTATGACTGAGCTCAAGTACTCCATCATGTTTGAAACCTTTCTTTTGAAATGGTAACCTGTGTGGTTTACCCATTTGACATGCTTCACATTTATAAACCATATGTTGACTTTGCACATTTGGTAATCCTAGTACAGACTGATTAGAAACCTTAGCTTTAATTCCTCTTTCATTGAAATGACCTAATCTCTTATGCCAGAGATCAAGTTCTGTAATCACTGCTTCACCATGTGTGAGCAAAGCTTGACCAATGTTCCCTTGCACTCTTAAAGTAAAGAGTCTACCTTCTTTCGTACCAGAGACAATCTGATTATATCCATTCTCTGGATCTTCCACAAATACTCCTTCATTTGTAAACCTGACTTGAAAACCTTTTTCAACTATCTGTCCCACACTAATCAAGTTTTTAGGTATTGTAGGAACATACAAAACATTGGTTAGCAAATCTGTTCCACTCTTGCATTTCACTTTTCTAATTGAATGTACACTATGTCTTGTATTATCGCCTGTTTGAACTGTATGACTATAAATGCCTTTTTCCAATTCTGACATCAATTCTATGTTTCCTGACAAATGATTAGAACATCCAGAGTCAATGTAAAATACCTTTAGATCTTCTTTGTCTGATGTGCTGATTGAATTCATCATCAATGATGTATGACTTTCATTCTGTGTGTCATTTGCATAGTTATAGTAGGTGGTGTTGTAGGATTGATTCTGTCCCCAACTTCTTCCTCCACCTCTGCCATAGCCTCCTCTTTGACTTTGTCTACCTCTTTGGAAATTACTTTGATATCTTCCACCTTGACCTTTGCTATTGTTGTTTTGATTCTGGTTTGATCCTTGTTGGTTGTGCCAACAGTCATGAGCCAAATGATTACTCAATCCACAGATCCAGCAAGCCTTCTTGTTGTTATTTTGATTACCTCTTCCTCTTCCAAAACCTCTTGCTCTTCCTCTGCCAGTGCCTTTACCTCTTGCATAATAAACTTGAGAACTCGACTCCTCTTCATCCTTTGCTTTACCTTTATCTCCTTTCTTCTTATTCTTCATGTACATTGCAGAACTTTGACCTTTATCTCCATCTCCCTTCAAGTCTTGCTCATATGTGAGCATCAAACCAAGCAACTGGTTCAAATCTGGAACATAATGATTTAATGAAAGTTCTGTTGATAAGACAAAAGGTTTCCACCTTTCATCCCCTCTCAAACCTGTAAGTAGCTGAGCAATCAATCTGTGATCTTCAACATCTTCATCTATGGATCCAAGACTATCTGCAAGATCCTTCATCTTAGTGACATAATCACTAATGGTTTGACTTGGCTTCTTCTTGAATGTTGTAAACTCTGACCATAGACTTGCTTTCCTTGCTTTGGTAGTACTTTGGAAATGATACTCCAATGCATTCCATATATCTTCAGATGATTCCAATCCTCTGATGTGTGGTAGCAAATGATAAGAGAGTGTATTGTAGATGTATGCTTTTGCACTTGCATCCTTCTTCTGCCAATGCTTTAAAGCATCAAGTTCTTCATTCTTTGGTCGGCTTTCATATTCAAATACTGGCTTCTCTTCTTCACCTGTTACATATACCATGAGATCCTTACTCATAAGTAAGGCTTCCATTCTCATTACCCATGCGGGGTAATTATCTCTGTCCAGTTTGTCAATGGAGATATGATCTGCCATACTCCTTCCCTTCTGCTGCAACCTGTGAGCTTAAAGGATAAAGGATAATACCTTTTGAAGTTCTTTGTGTATGAGGATACTTCAAAAGTAATCTTTTGATGCCTTGTGTCTTCAAATGCTTCACCTTTGAAACTTTAATGGAAAACTTTCCAAAACTTCTCGTACCTTTGTCGTCTTCTGCTCTCGAGAATCTTTCTACTCTGATACCACTTGTTGATGTATGAAACACCATAAGAAATGAATTAATGTGACACTAGAACAACTCTATGGTTACCATTAACTCATTGCCACTCCAAACTTTGAGAAATGATAGCCTAAAGTGAGAACTTTGCTTCTACAGAAATTCCTAGTTACCGAAATGACATACCTTCAGTATTTTGCTAATTTCTCTTAGCTCAAGTATTATTTCTCCATGAAACTTTATAGGCTGAAACTAGAAGAGTAGAGCTTTCCAACAAGCTAACATACACATGAAACGGATCTCTAGAACTCAAGTTATGGCCCTCACAAGATGACCCTGTATGACCTTCCAAAACTAGAAATCTTGCCTTCTTTAGTAATTTCGGTGTCCAAAAATAAAAAATTCGATGCCTGGCATCGAATTTCAGCCAAAGTCGATGCCGGGCATCGACTTTGAGCTTTTTTAGGCTCTTTTTCTGCACCAGAAATACTCTCTTTTACACACACATGAATAAGACCACTTGTATGCTAGAAGTCGATGCCGGGCGTCGACTTTATGCTGAAACTCGATGCCAGGCATCGAGTTGCTCCACGAACTTCATGTTTTTAGAAAATTCAACAACAGGTAACACACAGAGAATGGAAATAATGACTTATCAGCCAAGATTCGATGCCAGGCATCGAATTGCTCAAAAAACTTGAACTTTTGAATTCATCACACAATAGGCAAGCATGGAGATGATGGAGAGAGACTCATACACAGAACTTTACTCAGTTCTTTCTCATAGCTATGAAAACTCAGAAGTTTAACAGATGCTTTCTCACTCAGAGAAGCCCGACTATACACAGTCGTATAAAATGAACTCCTTCTTTCTACTTCTTCTCTCTCGCCCTCTCTCTCCGCGTCAGTTGATACAAACTAACTTATATAGATTTTTGTATTCTCGTGATTTTAAAAAACTTCTAGAACAAAAGTGAACTAACTTTACAAATATGATACACGTGAATTTGTCCCTTCACATAGGCATGGGGTTTTCTTCCTAAGATTTGACCTTCAAATATATGCCCAATTAGTGATTGTTTCTCCAACATGATGGTGACCAAGGAGATGAACCAAGGAGGTTCACAATCAAAGGGCAACCAAGCCCAAGTTTTCTATGCAGGTAGAGGCAAAGGCAAAAGAGGTGGGAAAAACTCCCAAGGCAGAGGGAGAGGAAGGTCATGCTCAAGCTCAAGCAACCAAGAAGGCTCCAACCAAAGTTATGGATCAAGAGGAAGAGGAAGGAGTAGAGGAAGAGGAGGAAGACCACATGGAAGAGAAGCATCCAATGGAGAATGCTACAATTGTGGAAAACGGGGCCATTATGCAAGAGATTCTTGGTCCAAAGGAGGAGGCAATCAAGGATACAAAAGGAACCAAGGTAATTATGCTAGTACTTCAACAAATTCAGAAAATGAGAACTTGCTTATGATGTATGGGTCAAGTGAAAGAGTGAATTCATATTTTACATGGTACATTGATAGTGGTTGTAGCAACCATATGAGTTGCAATAAAGATGTTTTCTTTAATTTACACTCACCTGTCACTCAAGGATATATAGAGACAGGGGATGACATTGAGCAAAAGATTACACATGTGGGAGATGTTGCATTGAATGGATCTCAAAGCTCCAAGGTGTTGAAGGATGTGTTGCATGTGCCAACCATCACAGAGAACTTGGTTTCGGTAGGAACTTGGTTTCGGTAGGTCAAATGGTTGAAAGAGGTTATGAGATCAGGTTCAATGATCAAGGATGTTTTGTTGAAGACCCCATGCATGATCAAAAGCTCATAGCAAAAGGAAGGAAGCGAGGAAGACTCTTCACCATGGAGGTAAAGCCATTAATCCCTCACACTATCTACTTGTCAATTGGAAATAAACAGATTGCAGAAATCAACTTATGGCATAAAAGAATTGGGCACATAAACTTCCAAAGGATGAAGGGCATGGAAAGGAAGGGCTTGGCGAGTGGTCTACCTGACCTTACATCTCAGAATATGGAACATTTGTGCCATGCTTGTGAATTAGGAAAACAAACCAGATTGCCATTCAAGAAGGGAGCACATGTGAGCAATGAAGTGTTGAATCTCATACACACAGATGTATGGGGACCTACAAGGGAGACATCCATTGGAGGTAATAGATATTTTGTCACATTTATAGATGATCATTCAAGGTTTGTTTGGATGTATTGCATGAAGTCAAAGTCAGAGGTGTTTTGCCACTTCAAGAGGTTCAAAAACCTAGTGGAGAAGGAAATAGGGAAGTATATAAAGACTCTCAGATCTGATGGAGGGGGAGAGTATTTTTCAAATGAATTTTCAGATTTTTTTTACATGACCATGGCATCAAAAGGCAATTCACTTGCAGGTATACACCTTAATGAAATGGGGTGGTAGAGAGGAAGAATATTTACATAGCAGACGTGGCTAGCTTTGTTAAATGAAATGGATGTTCCTAACTCTTTATTGGGTTGATGCAACAAATATAGCCATATACATTATGAATAAGTGTCCAACCTCAGGAGTACATGGAGTTACAAAATGATACTTGTTCATTGATGCCAAGAACAAAATACATGAAAGTCATCCACAACAAATGGGTGTACAAAGTAAAGGGGCATGCAGATGGGAGCATCTCTAGGTATAAAGCAAGGCTGGTTGCGAAATGTTTTGCTCAAACCTATGGCATAGACTTTGAGGAAACATTCATTCCAATAGCTAAGATGTCCACCATTAGAAGTTTGATTGCAATTTCAGCCTCATAAGGTTGGAAGATGTACCAATTGGATGTGAAGAATGATTTCCTAAATGGAGAGCTTGAAGAGGTAGTCTTTGCAAGAGAACGAGGATTACAACCACCACATGCTAGAGAGATGACTCTCCTCCCAACCAAATGCCTCTATATATAGCTCTCTCCAGGGGACTACCTTCTTGGGCAGGTGGATACTAACCATCCAAGTGTCAGCCATGTGACTACGTGTGCACCAAGTGTCCCAGTTAACCAAAGTTAACTCAAGTGGATGCTTCTAGAAGGCTCTAGAGCTCTTTAGGCAAAAAAACTCTCTCCATGTACCCCATGGGGGTTGAACCCAAGACCTCCTCCTTCACATCCTTGAGTCTTAACCACTAGGCTAAGTGGATCACTTGGTTACAAGAGTAAATGACCTTATAGTTGTTGGAGAAACAATCACTAATTGGACATATATTTGAAGGTCAAATCTTAGGAAGAAAACCCCATGCCTATGTGAAGGGACAAATTCACAAGTGTATCATATTTGTAAAGTTAGTTCACTTTAGTTCTAGAAGTTTTTTTAAAATCACGAGAATACGAAAATCTATATAAGTTAGTTTGTATCAACTGACGCAGTAAGAGAATAGAGAGAAAGAAGAGAGAAGGAATTCATTTTATACGACTGAGTATAGTCGGGCTTCTCTGAGTGAGAAAGCATCTGTAAAACTTCTGAGTTTTCATAGCTATGAGAAAGAACTGAGTAAAGTTCTGTGTATGAGTCTCTCTCCATCATCTCCATGCTTGCCTACTGTGTGATGAATTCAAAAGTTCAAGTTTTCTGAGCAATTCGATGCCTGGCATCGAATCTTGGCTGATAAGTCATTGTTTTCATTCTCTGTGTGTTACCTGTTGTTGAATCTTCTAAAAACATGAAGTTTGTGGAGCAACTCGATGCCTGGCATCGAGTTTCAACATAAAGTGGATGCCCGGCATCGACTTCTAGCATACAAGTGGTCTTCTTCATGTGTGTGTAAAAGAGAGTACCATCACAAATAAGAGGTAAGCTAGATGAAAGGGCAACAAAGGTAGTGTTCATGTACCATCACAAATAAGAGGTAAGCTAGATGAAAGGGCAACAAAGGTAGTGTTTATTGGATATGATTCAAGTCACATGGGTTACAGGTTCTATAATCCTTCAACCAAGCAATTCACTACAAGTAGAGATGTTGTGTTTGAAGAACACAGGTCTTGGTATGATGAAGACAAACAAAAGGTAACTCTACCATATGATCTTGATTCTGATTCTCATCAATTGAGAAGAAAGCATGACACATATGTTCAGGATCCAAGAAGTGATACAAATGATGACCAAGATAAAAGAGAAAAGGATTACAAAATATGGAAGTCAAGAGGCAAATAAAAGATGCAAGAGGTTGGAGAATGCTCCAAACAAGCACCTAGAAGATCAGCAAGAGAGAAGAAACAACCAGAAAGGTATGGATATCATTCCACATTTGTTACAAAGCATTCAATCTACTTGGCAAAAGATTCAATTTTAGAAGAACCATCAACCTATGAAGAGGCAAAGGGAAATCCTAATTGGGAAAAGGCCATAAAAGAAGAAATAGATGCATTGAAGGAGATGGACACTTCGGATTTGGATCCAATGTCATCGAATCAAAAGATAATTGGTTGTAGATGGGTATATAAGGTTAAAAGAAACTCAAATGGATCAGTTTTCAAGTACAAGGCAAGATTAGTTGTCAAAGGATGCTCACAAACGCATGGTATAGACTATGAGGAAACATTCTCACCAGTTGTAAAGATGACTACAATCAGAACATTGATAAGTGTAGTTGCGATTCCCCTCAAAATTGATGTGAAAAATGCATTCTTAAATGGTTGGATAAGTGAAGAGGTATACATGTCACAACCTCCATGGTTTGAAGACCCTGATCATGCATCTTATGTTTGCAAACTTAAGAAAGCATTGTATGGATTGAAACAATCTCCTAGAGCTTGGAATTACAGGTTGGTTACATACCTTCAAGGTGAAGGGTTCAGACCTAGAAACTCAAATCCTTCTCTATTCATCAAAAGGGATCACAATGAGGTTATCTATCTATGTTTATATGTAGATGATATTATTGTGACATGTGATTATTTGAACGGCATTCAAAGGATCAAGAGACACATGCAAGAGGAGTTCAAAATCAGTGACTTAGTTGAGCTCACATATTTCCTAGGTATGTAGGTGATATACACAGATGAAGGAATGTATTTGACTCAGAGAAGATACATTCAGAATCTACTTCTTAAGTTCAAAATGGACAACACTAAACTTTCACGTACACCTTTGGAGATGAATCATAAACTTAGTGTTTATGAAGGTGAGAAAATTGAAGACATTAAAGAGTACCAAAGCTTGGTAGGTAGCTTGATATATGCTTCTCATACAAGGGCAGACATCTCATATAGTGTCGGAGTGCTTGGTCAATTCATGCACTCACCAAGAAGACCACACATGGATGCAGCTATGAGAATACTTAAGTATCTCAAAGGTACAATCAATGAAGGTATATTCTATCCTTATTCTTTAGATTTGGATATCAAAATCTATTCAGATGTAGATTGGGCAGGAGCTAAGGATGATAGAAGAAGTACTTTTGGTTACTTAGCATTTGCAGGTTCAACGCTAGTGTCGTGGAGTTCTAAGAAGCAACCAATAATTGCTTTATCCTCAATTGAAGCAGAGTACAGAGGTTTGACCATAGCAACTCAAGAGGCAATTTGGCTAAAAGCATTATATATAGATTTGGGACTTCTGAGTTCCAAACCTCACATATTTGGAGATAATGTAAGTTCCATGCATCTAGTAGCAAACCCTATTTTCCATGCAAGAACCAAACTTATAGAGGTTCATTACCACTTCATCAAAGAAAATCTCATGGCAAAGGAGATTGATATTTCTTTTGTTCCAAATGAAAAACAAGTAGAAGATATGATGACAAAGGCACTTGATGAAATAAAGCTTTGTAGATTCAAAGCTATGGTAGATATTCAACTTATTAGAGAATGAAGACTCAAGCATACTTTAGCTTGAGGGGGAGCTATTGGAACATCAAACTTACACTATGCTTGAGGTGGATTTGATCTACACCAAAAGCTATCCCTTGGATTACAACGAAAGAATATCCTTTCGAGAGTTCTTTTTCTTATGCTCACTTATTGTATTTTTTTTAAAGATTTTTCATGGACCTTTTACCGTTCTAAAAGCCTTGAGTTTTACACATGTAAAATTAGAAAAAGAGAGCCAAAATTCCACGAATTTGTGGTAGTTGAGTTGCAATCAATCACCCAAAAGTAGATCAAACTAGATCTTCACTTTTCATAGATTGTAGGAAAGTTAATTGATTCCCTCCAACAACTCTTGTCGCCTTCATTTGAATTCAAAATCCACTTGTAGAAGTCGTGGAGCACTTTTAGAGCCTATATAAAGACTTCAAATCACTTGTACAATACATGGAAGCAATATACATAAACTTATGACCATCATTGTATTGCTTCTTTATTTTTCTGCATCAAGTTATTCATCAATAGTAAGCTTGCAGAGGTTGTTGCTCTCTCTATAGAGCGTCAAAATGGATGCGAGATGGCTCATTGGAAAGATATTAGTGTCTAGTTATTTATTCTAAAGTCTCAAAGCATTTTGTTTATTAAGTTATGAGAAATTCCAGTTTTTCTGTGTCGGGGTCAATCTCTACATATTCCTAAAAAATAGGAGGTACCACCATTGAGTGTCTCATTCATTCCAATAGCATATTTTTCTTAATCCTTATAATATTGTGCATTATATACACTCACCCCTATTTTTATCACTCCCATAATAGGATTTTTTCTAATTATAATCATGCTGGTCGCTATGATCATTTGAAGTTCACTTCCAAAATAGTAAGTTTTTTGAGCTAGTTGATGCATAAACCCATCTATTTTGTATCGACTCTTTCTCCTTGATGCTCCAAAGTACATAGTGCATTTTATTGCACTTATCAAATTCCTATAGGGTCTATTTGAGTCTCCAAAAGCTCACGGGCTGCTCTTGTGTGATGGGGGATGATTCTAACACCCCAATGCAAAAAATGGAAGATGGCTGCCCTCCACTAGCTCCACAAGTAGTGATATATGCTCACTATTCTGAATTTTTCTCTGACCCAGTATAGAGACTTAAAATAAAATTTTGCAGACTTAGAGTAGACTATAAGAGCTACCCAACAAGTGTTAAATCAACCTAATTGGATATTCCAATTGGAAGAAGCATCCTCTGCAAAACAGGCTACCCTTTTGCAACACTCTCTGCTATGTGCAAAGATATACCTTCACAAAATTGGCAATTTCTCACAACTCACTCAATAAAATAACTTAAAACTTTGGCAAACTTTAGGAAACTACATGAGAGACCAAATGAAGCTTGAAATCAATGAAAACAAGTAAAATGAGAGAGAAAAAAATGATATGTAATCTACCTCTAGATAGAGAGGAGCGAAATCATGAGAAAATGAGGTAAGCAAGCAATGGGGCTGCTTGTTGGACTTTATGACTTCACTAAACTAAGTGGGAAACTCCTGGAATGCATACAACTCAAGAAACAAAGGTGGGATGATGCTTATATAGAGTTTTACTTTTCTGACAATATAGCTAACCACCCACCAATGAGTGTAGGTGCACTTTTTGGTGGCTGATTTGATGAGATTTGAATTTGATTGAGTTTGATGGAGCTTTTAACTTTATTCCACGAATTTGAGTTCTTCTTTTTTATTGGTCCACTTGAAAAACTCGTGATTGAGCCTTTTTGCATGATTGAGACTTGATTTTCAACACTCCCCCTCAAGTCCCAATGCTTAGGTCCTTCATTCCAATGCATGTATTGAAGTGTTGTAGCTTTACTCCATCTAGTGCTTTGGTAAACATAATTACATATTGGTCCTTTGTATTGACATGCTCCACCTTGACATCCTTTGACATGATCTTCTCTCTAATAAAGTGGTAATGCACTTCTATATGCTTCGACCTTGCATGGAACACTAGATTTTGAGCCAAGCATATGTTACTTATGTTGTCACAAAAAATAGGTTTGCTTAACCTGCAAATCAAGATCAACAAACAACTTCTTGAGCCACCTAAGCTCACATGAGACTTGTGCTAAGCCTCTATACTCAGCTTTGGTCGATGAGAGAGCCACTGTTGGTTGTTTCTTTGGCATCCATGAGATGGTCTTCTTCCCTAGCATGATAAACATATCCACTAGTGCTCCTCATGTCATCTTTGGAACCTGCCCAATCAGCATCACAATAAGCTCGTACATTTAATCCATCACCAAATGGATAATATAGACCTTCATTTAGTGATCCTTTGAGGTACCTCAGTACCCTTTTGGCTGCAACAAAATGAGGTACTCTTGGTGTTTGCAAAAATTGAGATAACACTCCAACTACATGTGCAATATCTAGTCTTGTCATAGTAGCATACAAGAGAGAGCCAATTACTGACCTATACGTGGTGACATCCATCACTTCCTCACCTTCATGAGAACTTAGTTTAACATTTACTTCTAATGGATTTGAAATGGGCTTGCAATCACACAAGCCAAACTTCTTCAAAAGATCTAGAATGTATTTCCTTTGCATCAAGTATATACCTTCCTCTTTATATAGTACTTCAATCCCAAGGAAGTACCTTAAAATCCCTAAATCTGATATTTCAAACTCACATCCAAGCTTCCTCTTTATGTCCTTGATGTTGACTTCATCATCCCCTATAATGATCAAATCATCAACATATATACAAATGAAAACAATTTTGCTACCTTCCTTCTTCACAAAGAGTGATGGGTATGCATGACTCTGATTGTATCCACATTTTACCAAGTATTCCACAAGTCTTTGGTTCCAAGCTCTTTGGGCTTGCTTGAGTCCATAAAGAGACTTCTTTAGCATGCATACATGATGTGGAAACGTCTCATCTTCAAAGCCTTAAGGCTGCTCCATTAAGACTGTAATAAAGTAAGTCTATGATCTAAGGGTCTAGCCGGTTTAGACAGATCTAAAATCGGACACCGTTTGGTCACATGTGTGTATGACCAAAGATCTTGATTCTAGATGTACTAGAAGGTCATTTACTCTTGTAACCAAGTGATCCACTTAGCCTAGTGGTTAAGACTCAAGAATGTGAAGGAGGAGGTCTTGAGTTCAACCCCCATGGGATACATGGGGAGAGTGTTTTGTCCAATGAGCTCTAGAGCCTTCTAGAAGCATGCACTTGAGTTAAATCTGGTTAACTGGGACACTTGGTGGACATGTAGTTACGTGGCTGACACTTGGATGGTTAGTATCCACCTGCCAAAGAAGGCAGTCCCCTGGAGAGAGCTATATATAGAGGCATTTGGCTGGGAGGAGATTCATCTCTCTAGCACATGGTGGTCATAATCCTCGTTCTCTTGCATTGTCGATCTTCTTAGAACACTTCAAGCTTAAGTGTTGTCGGTCAGAAATATTCGATAAATTTTTGGAAGAGTGAGACTTTGACTTTGAACTAATTATTTCAACTAAGGATAGATTGACTACGTTAAACACCAAGTTCCTAGTGTAACTTGGAAAATTCAATCCGTTTGATTCAAAGGAATGCACAAGAATTACATTCCCAGTAAGGAATCATAAAGATTGAATATAGGCATGAGCTTAGTCTCAAGTGAAGCATTATTTGAGTAAAAAAACTCATCAATAGAACCTTAGTGGGTCGACACACTGATGTTAGACACCACGCTAGTATCTTATGGTTGGATGATGTTTTAGTTTTGCTCTGAAACTTTTTAAGAATCCAGCCTATTTCTCTTACAGATAGAAAAATGCTTCAAAACATTATTGAAATAGATCATTGATAAGTTAAAGTCTTGAGTCATCCATAAATTGACTCCTCGCAAGTCTAGTCTTTCAAAGTTTCAATTGGTTAAACAGAGTTTTAGTTTTTTCTTTCTGCTTTCCAAATCTTTTGGATCTGATTCAGATATGGTATCTAATTCTTTTCACAAACGTCGAGAGTTAGTCGGCTAGAACCAAGTAACTAAATTAAACATCCCAAATAGATGTTTTGTACAAGAAACTTTTCAATCTTCGAAAGATGATAAGTCCGAGATTGAATTATTCATTTGGGTTTGCTTCAAGTTATTAGCATAACTCTCATGAATTTCTAGAGTCTAATACACTCTAGAATCGAGAAGTTAGGAATTGCACATCAGATTGATAATTCCCAAGAACTTTTAGCACAAGTCTTTGAGAAAAGTGTCCTAAGTTGGACTATTTTCATTTTGAATTTGAATTGGTCAAGTTATCGTATGGTTGACTCAAAGAAAATGGTAAACTTTCTCCTACAGTTTACATAGGATTTTAAACTCATTAGGACAAAGTAGTCCTCTAGTCAGGTGAAAAAAATCAAATAACTGTTGGATAGGAGTTAACCATTGTACAAACATCCAAGTTAGATGTTTGGGATAACGAAACTTCAAGTTATCCAAAACAACTTCAAGTAAATCAAGATTCTCAAAGTCTTATGAGGGATAAGAATCCCACCTTCGTTACTAAGTCCATGCACCAGTCATGCCCAGAAATGGACTAGTAATTTGAATCCACCCATTTCACATGTTTGTGCCTAGATCGCACATCGAGAAATAGTGAATTGGCTAGGGATGATTTTGCATCCATCCTTATTATTCATTCACTACTTTGTACTTTGACTAGTGTATCAAAGTGCAAAGCAAGACAATGTTTTGAATCATTTGGGTAGGGATGCCACCACAGAGATGAGACATGTTCTTCCAGTTCTAGAACATGACCATATTCTTACAGTTTTAGAACATGAGGCTTGAGGGTTGCCTATAGTATGTATATAGCTCTATTTTCGAGCACGAAAATATTTTCCAAGGGGGCAAGAATGTAATAAAGTAAATTTATGATCTACGGGTCTAGCCAGTTCAGACAGATCTGAAATCGGACACCGTTTGGTCACCTATGTGTATGACCAAAGATCTCGAGTCTAGACTTACTATTGTTGATGTATGAAACACCATAAGAAATGAATTAATGTGACACTAGAACACCTCTATGGTCACCATTAACTCATTGCCACTCCAAACTTTGAGAAATGATAGCCTAAAGTGAGAACTTTGCTTCTACAAAAATTCCTAGTCACCGAAATGACATACCTTCAGTATTTTGCTAATTTCTCCTAGATCAAGTATTATTTCTCCATGAAACCTTATAGGACAAAATTAGAAGAGTAGAGCTTTCCAACAAGCTATCATATGCATCAAACGGATCTCTAGAACTCAAGTTATGGCCCTCACAAGATGACCCTGTATGACCTTCCAAAACTGGAAATTTTTGCCTGTTTTAGTACTCCTCGGTGTCTAAAGATAAAAATTCGATGCTTAGCATCGAATTTCAGTCAAGGTCGATGCCGGGCATCGACTTTGAGCTTTTTTAGGCTCTTTTTCTGCACCAGAAATACTCTCTTTTACACACATGAAGAAGACCACTTGTATGCTAGAAGTCGATGGCGGGCATCCACATTATGCTGAAACTCGATGCCAGGCATCGAGTTGCTCCACAAACTTCATGTTTTTAGAAGATTCAACAAGAGGTAACACACAGAGAATGAAAACAATGACTTATCAGCCAAGATTCGATGCCAGGCATCGAATTGCTCAGAAAACTTGAACTTTTGAATTCATCACACAGTAGGCAAGCATGGAGATGATGGAGAGAGACTCATACACAGAACTTTACTCAGTTCTTTCTCATAGCTATGAAAACTCAGAAGTTTTACAGATGCTTTCTCACTCAGAGAAGCCCGACTATACTCAGTCGTATAAAATGAACTCTTTCTCTCTTCTTTCTCTCTATTCTCTTACCGCGTCAGTTGATACAAACTAACTTATATAGATTTTTGTATTCTCGTGATTTTAAAAAACTTCTAGAACTAAAGTGAACTAACTTTACAAATATGATACACTTGTGAATTTGTCCCTTCACATAGGCATGGGGTTTTTTTCCTAAGATTTGACCTTCAAATATATGTCCAATTAGTGATTGTTTCTCCAACAGCTCCCCCTCAATCACTAATTGACATTCCCTGTTTCTTCATATCATCTTCTTTTCTTTTACTCCTGCCATGCTTTTGAATCTGCTGGTCTTCACACCATCCAAGCTCTTTGTCATTATGTCTGCTATCTGATCTTTAGTAGAAATGTACTCCACTTCAATCTCCTTCTCCATTACCTTTTCTCTGAGAAAATGATACTGTATCTCTATGTGCTTTGTCCTTGCATGAAAAACTGGATTTGCTGCAAGATAAAGTGAACTCATATTATCTCCATGTATTGTAGGTGTACCTTGATCAATGCCCAAGCTTTTGAACAATGTCTGCATCCATATGACTTCCTTAGCTGCTTCCACAAGTCCTTTGTACTCAGCTTCAGTTGATGATAATGCTACTGTATGTTGTTTCTTTGAACACCAACTTACAAGCTTATCACCAATGTATATCATGTAACCATGAGTTGATCTTCTGTCATCTTGGTTACCTGCCCAATCTGAGTCACTGTAGGCTCTCAACTTCAAATCTGATGTAAAAGGATAATATAATCCTTCCTTTATAGTTCCTTTGATATATCTGAGAACTCTTTGACCTGCAATCCAATGTGGGTCCTTTGGACAATGCATGAATTGTGACAAAACTCCCACTGCATAACTAAGATCAGGTCTTGTTAGTGTAGCATAAATCAAACTACCCACAAGAGATTGATACTTCCTCATATCTTTGTAGTCTGCACCATCATATTTACTGAGCTTGTGATTAACTTCAAGTGGAGTTGAAGCTTCTCTGCAATTTTCCATATCAAACTTCTTCAACAAGTTCAGAAGATACCTTTCTTGTGACACATATATGCCATGATCTGTATAAGTAACTTCCATTCCAAGAAAGTATGATAATTTTCCTAGGTCACTGATCTTGAATTCTTTTTCAAGTAATCTCTTTACCTCCTTGATTCCTTCATCTGAAGTACCTGTGATTATAATGTCATCTACATAAATACAAATGTAGATTGTACCTTCATCTGTTCTTTTGATAAGTAGACTTGAATCTGCTTTTGAACTTTGATATCCAAGATCATTGAGATACTTCACCAGTCTATAGTTCCAAGCTCTTGGAGCTTGCTTCAATCCATACAATGCTCTTCTCAACCTGCAAACAAAATTTGGATACCTGGAATCTGAAAACCCTTGAGGTTGTTCCATGTATACCTCATCTGATATGTATCCATTCAAGAATGCATTTTTTTATATCCAATTGACTTAGGGTCCATCCTTTTGAAGCTGCAATAGCAATGATTGTTCTTATACTTGACATCTTAGCTACGGGACTGAATGTCTCATCATAATCTATGCCATAGGTTTGGGCATAGCCTTTCACCACCAGTCTAGCTTTGTATCTGGCTATACTTCCATCTGCAAGCTTCTTCACTTTATAAACCCATTTATTTCCAACTACTTTCTTACCATTTGGTTTAGGAACAAGTTCCCATGTCTTGTTCTCCTCCAGTGCATTGAATTCTTCCTGCATTGCTTCTTCCCATTGCTTCTTACCTTTAGCTTCATCATAGTTCTGAGGTTCTTCATCATCTTTGACCATATATGCATAGTTCTTCTCAGTTATGTAAGAAGTATCATAAGAATACCTTTCTGGTTGTCTTCTAGTCCTGCTTGAACTTCTTGGTTCACATTCTTCATAAGTTTCTGGATACACTTCTTCATCAAATATAGGAGCTTCTTCATTCCTTCTTGTTAATCCACTTCTGGATGTACTTGCTTGCATATAGTCTTCATCTCTATTCACCTGCACAATTGATTTTCCTTTCTCACATCTTCTTACCTCTTCTTCAAATTCTTCAGTTGTTTGACTTTGATCTGCATACCAACTTTTCTGTTCATCAAATGTAACATCTCTAGAAACAAGAAATTGTTTGGTTAGAGGATTCCACAACCTGTAACCCATCTACTTTTCATCATAACCAATGAACACATATTTTTCTGCCTTTGGTTCAAGTTTATGCCTAAGCTGTGATGGCAAATAAGCATATGCAATTGATCCAAACACTCTACAATGATCTAGTGTTGGTTTCTTACCCCACCAAGCTTCATATGGAGTCATTCCATTGAGAGCTGCACATGGTAATCTATTCACAAGATATGTGGCTGTATTTACAGCCTCAACCCAAAGATAATTTGGACAGTTCTTCTCCTTTAGCATAGCTCTAGCAAACTCAACCAAAGTCCTGTTCCTTCTTTCTGCTACACCATTTTGTTGTGGTGTATACCTGCAGGTTATTTCTCTCTTAATACCTGCATTCCAAAGATAATCATTGAACTCTTGGGAGAAGTATTCTCCCCCTCCATCAGACCTCAGTCTCTTAAGCTTTTGACCTGTGACTCTCTCTGCATATGCATGAAAGTGCTTGAAAGCTCCAAACACTTCTGATCTTTCCTTCAAAACATATAATGTTATCCATCTTGTAGCATCATCAATGAAAAGAACATAATACCTTGAGCCACTGATAGATCCTTCTTTTGTTGGTCCCCATACATCTGTATGAATGAGCTCTAGTAATCCATCATGTTTGAATCCTTTCTTCTGAAATGGTAACCTGTGTGCTTTACCCATTTGACATGCTTCACATTTATAAACCATATGTTGACTTTGCACATTTGGTAATCCTAGTACAGACTGATTAGCAACCATAGCTTTAATTCCTCTTTCATAGAAATGACCTAATCTCTTATGCCAGAGATCAAGTTCTGTAATCACTCCTTCACCATGTGTAAGCAAAGCTTGACCAATGTTCCCTTGTACTCTTAAAGTAAAGAGTCTACCTTCTTTCTTACCAGAGACAATCTGATTATATCCATTATCTGGATCTTCAACAAATACTCCTTCATTTGTAAACCTGACTTGAAAACCTTTTTCAACTATCTGTCCCACACTAATCAAGTTTTTAGGTATTGTAGGAACATACAAAACATTGTTTAGCAAATCTGCTCCACTCTTGCATTTCACTTTTCCAATTGAATGTACACTATGTCTTGTATTATTACCAGTTTGAACTGTGTGACTAGAAATGCCTTTTTCCAATTCTGACATCAATTCTATGTTTCCTGACAAATGATTAGAACATCCAGAGTCAATGTAAAATACCTTTAGATCTTCTTTATCTGATGTGTTGATTGAGTTCATCATCAATGATGTATGACTTTCATTCTGTGTGTCATTTGCATAGTTGTAGTAGGTGGTGTTGTAGGATTGATTATGTCCCCAACTTCTTCCTCCACCTCTACCATAGCCTCCTCTTTGACTTTGTCTACCTCTTTGAAAATTACTTTGATATCTTCCACCTCGGCCTCTACTATTTTTGTTTTGATTCTGGTTTGATCCTTGTTGGTTGTGCCAATAGTCATGAGCCAAATGATTACTCAATCCACAGATCCAGCAAGCCTTCTTATTGTTATTCTGATTACCTCTTCCTCTTCCAAAGCCTCTTGCTCTTCCTCTACCAGTGCCTTTACCTCTTGCATAATAAACCTGAGAACTCAACTCCTCTTCATCCTTTGCTTTACCTTTATCTCCTTTCTTCTTGTTCTTCATGTACATTGTAGAACTTTGTCCTTTATCTCCATCTCCCTTCAAGTCTTGCTCATATCAAACATTTCATTCTTAGTCTTGATAAAGTACATAATAGTCCATCTACTATGGTTGTCAATAAATGAGAAATAATACATTGATGCTACCAATGAGGGTTTTTGACTTGGTCCCCATACATCTGTATGTACTAAGTCCAATAAGTTGTTGTGGATGTAGCCTTTGTGGTTGAATGGTTGTCTTTGTGCCTTCCCAATCTCACATGCATCACACCTTTTGATCATGTGTTGTTTTGATATGTTCGGTAGTCCTAGAACACTTTGATCCCTGCATATATCCTTCAAGGTTCTTTCATTCACATGAGAAAGTCTCTTATGCCGCACTTCTAGCTCACTTAGGTTTTGAGACCGAAAGTTGAATAGAGCTATGTTCGTGGTTTCTCCTACTTCAAAAGTAAAGAGCCTACCATGCTTCTCACCTCTGGCTATCTTCTTGAAGCCTTGACATGGATCTTTCACAAAAGCTCCATGTTGGGTGAACCTAACTTGCAAGCCTTTTTCAACTATTTGGCCTACACTTATTAGGTTTTTAGTGATATTGGATACATAGATAACCCTACTCAAAATGTTTGTCCTGTCATTGGAAGCTTTGAAATTACCAATCTTTTGCACATTGTTCTTTGTGTCATCCCTTGTTTGAACTTCATGTCTATGCTTTGGACTTTCCAAATCAGATAGAAGAGCAATGTTGCGTGCAACATGATTTAAACATCCCGAATCTATGTAGAAGAAATGATAATCTTCTTTACCTTCTTTGTGGCTTAGATTCATACAAAGCAATGAGTCTTCATGTGATTGATCTTCTGAATAATTATTGAAGTCCCTTCTATTATAGCCTCTATTGTTATTGTTGAAGTTTTGTCCACCTCTACCTCTATTGCTGCCATATCCACCTCTTCCACTTCCGTTTATAGGTATTCCCATTGAACCAACAATTTTGAGTGGTGTGGTTGGTCTTATCGCATATGGCACAAGGTTGAACATTCTAACCTTTGGCTTCGTCATGCTTTAGACCTTTCTTCTTCCCTTTCCACTTGCTCTTGCTTGCAAAGTTGGCTCGGGAAGTCTCCTCTTTATCTTCTTCTTTCTGCTTGCCTTTCAACTTCTTATCCTTCTTATTTGTTTATAGAGCACTAGTTGAATTACCATGATAGCAGTTACCTTCCTTTATGCTATTGTTGGCCTCTTGATTGAAGATTTTCCCAAGAAAGATGTTGAAGTCTAGAGTTTGCACATCCATGATGAGATCCTAAGCCATCGTGAAGGATTGCCATTGCTTATCACTTTGAATCCCATTGAGAATTTGCCTCATGATGATCTCTTCTTCAATCAGCTCTCCAATAGATGCTAACTGATCTGCAACCTCCTTGACCTTGGTAACAAACTTTGTGATGGTTTCTTTAGGTGTCTTCTTCATTTGGTTGAACTCATTCCAAAGATGTTTCTTTCTTGCTTTGGTACTAACAGAAAAGAAAGTCTTGAGGGCATCCCAAGTCTCTTGAGATGTCTTGCATCCTCTAATATGTGGTAATAGAAAGTTAGAGATAGAGCTTAGTATGTACGACCTTTCTTGGACATCCCTTACACACCAAAGTGTGAGCTTATCTGTCTCCTCTTGTGTAGGTCCTCCTTTGGATCTTGGAATGGGCATAACTTAATCACCTGCTACAATTCCATAAAGATTTCTACCTTGAAAATAGGCCTCCATTCTCATTTTCCAACCCATGTAGTTGTGTCGATCAAGCTTCTCGATCATTGAGGGAAAGCCGTCACCCATCTTGATCTAGTTTTGATACCATAGAAAGAACTTGGAGAAGCTTGTAGGAGGTAGAAAAGTGAGTTTCAAAGCGACAAAGTTTGGTCTAGCCAACCGGTACAAGACTAGCCCTTGAGCTTATGTAGACTCAAATAGACCTTATAGTCATGTGATAAGTGCAATAAAATGCACTATGTATTTTGGAGCATCAAGGAGAAAGAGTCGATACAAAACAGATAGGTTTGCACATCAATTAGCTCAAAAAACTTACAATCTTTGGAAGAGACAATGAACTTCAAATGCTCATGGAAATTTGAATGATTACAATTAGAAAAAATCCTTTTATGGGAGTGATACACATAGGGTTGAGTGTATATAATTCAGAACAATATAAGGAATAAGAAAAATATGCTATTGAATTGAATCAGACACTCAACGGTGGTACCTCCTATTTTTCAGGAATATGCAGAGATTGACCCTGAGATAGAAAAATTAAGATTTCTCCCAATCTACTTGATAAAATGCTTTGAAAATCTATAGGCACAAACTAGAAACTAATATCTGTCCAATCAGCTATATTATCATCCAATTGGAGCTCTATAGAGAGAGAGAAGCAGCCCCTGCAAGCTTACTGTTGGCGAAGAAGATGATGCAAAAAAATGAAGAAGCAAGGCAATGATGGTCACAAGTGTATGTATATTGATTCCATGTATTGTACAAGTTATTTGAAGTCTCTATATAGACTCTAAAAGTGCTACATGACTTCTACAAGTGGATTTTGAATTCAAATGAAGGAAGTAAGAGTTGTTGGAGGGAATCAATTCACTTTCCTACAATCTAGGAAAAGTGAAGATCTAGTTTGATCTACTTTTGGGTGATTGATCGCAACTCAACTACCACAAATTCGTGGAATTTGGGCTTTCTGTTTCTACTTTTACATGTGTAAAGCTCAAGAATTTTAGAATGGTAAAAGATCCATGAAAGATGTTAAAAAAAAATACAATAAGTGAGCATAAGAAAAATAGTTCTCCAACATGTATTCTTTTGCCATAATCCAAGGGATAGCTTTTGATGTAGATCAAATCTACCTCAAGCATAGTGTAAGCTTGATGTTCCAACATGAATTTCCTTCACATTTTCTTCTTGTGGTACCCCAACTCGCTCTATAGGTGGAAAGTACATCTCTTAGCTTCTCTAGCTCACATTCTAATTGTTGCAATTTGCACTGCAATCCAACATCTCATAGGGATTTACATTCTACTATGTCATTTTAGACATTGTGATTGCATCATTCTTGTGCCCATCTTTGTCCTTTGCATGTATGGGTCCTTGCCTGTTGGGCCTCTCATTTCCGCATGGTCTTTCCCATATATTTGTTTTAACTCAAGGTATCATTCCGACCTCCAAAACACCCCAATCAACAACAATCTTTCTTCGTGGCTTTGTTTGCACTTTGGGTCTACACACATTAGAAATTTCAACTTTCAAAAAGTTTGGGATAAGATAAGGGCTCATAGATATATCTCCTCTAGCAGGTTCTTCCACATTTGTAATGTACTGATCATTTTCCTATTCGATTATCTCATATTGCACTTTTTGTGTGTGTGCTTGTGGACTCCAATTCATTCTTCTTTCTCTATCTCATTTTCTTGACAAGCTTGAAGTACCCTTCCATTTCAATCATTTGCACCACACGTCCTCTCTCTTCTCCATTCACCACTTTGTTTGTAGTGTCATCAATTCTTGAAGACACTAATGCTCTCACATACATCAGGGAGCAAACAAGTTCAATTCTTGAAAGGATATGGACTTTTAACTTGTCTAAGAGCTGCAATAACTTCTCCTCAATGATATTAACTATCCTAAGATTATCTTGGTTTGCTTCTAGGTTTAGTGGATGTGAAATCAGTCTCTTTGCATTCAAAGCACATACTAGACCATAAGTTTTTCATAATGTAGGTCCACTAGGAATCACCTTTTTAATGTCTCTGTATCAAATACATTATTTCCCAACTTCCTTACGATGGTATCCATTTAATCAATATATCTATCAATACTCTTGTTGACCACTTGTTGTAAGTGGTCCAAATTCTCAGCTAGTTTCTCTTCAAAATCATGAACTTCAGAATTTCTTAAGAAATTGGTCTTTAAGTCATTATAGGTTGCTCTCTCTTGCATGCCCAAGTTGGCATACCATTCACTCGCATCACCTCGCAAAGTCATAGGGAAGATACACAATTTCCTACCTTCATCCACTATCTACTAAGCACCAGAAATTACCTCAAATAATTGCACATGGACATTGCGGATCTTTAGTGAGGGAGCCCAAAAATGTTGAAAGATCAATAAGAGGCATTCATGTTCTTTGAGCCATTTTGTATGGGCTATGAAGGTTCTGCTGCACTAAGGAGCACTAGGTGAACCTATGAAAGTCTCTTTGAGTTATGCCTAACCACTCCGCAATAGCATCACCAAAATGATTAAGTTACAAATTCCTTGTAAATGTACCTTTTTAGCCTATTTCTTAGGCCTTTTTGTAGTCACAATGGTCTAGTGTCCCTTTCTTCTCAAATTTTATGGCCCTCATTATACTCCAAGTATTGCTCAATCAAGTTTACTATCTGACCTTCTACATCTGTTTGTTTTCACTTTCAATCTTCTGTCTTACACTAAGTATCTCTCACATTGTTTCTCTTCTTCGATCTAACCCACTCTATTCTCTCCTTCACTCTTGCTCCACTCTCGTCAACTCTCCAAATTCTCAATTCTCACTAGTTCATTAACTCTCACCAACTCTTGCTAACTCTTTCCTATTCTCCAACTTCTCAACTCTCGCCACTTCACAACTCAATCATGACTCACTCTCTTAAATTCCTAGCCTCAAATATGCAAACCTTCAAACACACTCTTGCACTCTCATGCACACATTTAGTAAAAAAATCACTCACCCAATAATTTTCAAGCACCTACATGTGCACTCTCTTTATCACCCTCTCCATCTCTCTTTTTGCCTTCCAACTTTCTTTCACTCTCTCTTCTCTTTCGACTTCTTAGTTTTCCTTTAGACAACCCAATCTTCTTCTTCACCACACACTCAATTTCTCACACACTTGCATCAAATACTCACACACATTCATACACATACCAGCACACACATATACATTTCTCTCTCATAAACACACTATCTATCTATCTCTCTCTCTCTGTGTCTCTCCTTCTCTGCAAACACTCTAAAGTTCTTCATTTTTTTTCATGGTTCTTACATGTGTTTTCAAGTTCCAGGATATGTGAATTCGAAGCAATCTCAAGTAGTAGAGTGTTTATTTTGGTGATTTTATATTGTATCTCTAAATTTGTGGTTGAACTTTTTGATTCTTTTAGGGTAGTCTCCACTTTGGAAACGTTCACATTCAAGTCATTTGCTTTGCTTTTGTGTTTTGTGATCAATCCTTCCAACTTGATAGCTCTTTTCTGGAATGTCTAAGCAATAATTTCATGCTGAGAGCATTTTCAATTAGATACACTCAAGTTCTCCTAAAGTAGACAATTGAATAGATCCCTTAAAATCTCCTACATACTGACATGTAAACCTACATAAGCAATCACTGACTCCACTCCGTATAATCAGTTAAACAAAAGAAGCCAACTAGGCTTATTGTTCTCCTATGAAAAACTAGCATATATCTTCTATGGTGAGACTGGGTAAGTCTTCCACTTACATCATCCAAGAGATCCCCACATATAGATATCTCCCAGTTAAGAAAACCTCACCAGAACCCTCTTTATCAAATGTAAAAGGCTTTATGCAAAAAATGTAATCGCTATATCAATGAACACATGGACACACATAAGCGATATCCACAAAAGCATACATAGTGTATATGCACTCAATATGTATAACAAAATGGATTTGAAAAGGCTTAATTCACAGCCCAAACACTGGCCAACAATAGATGCAAGTGTCTATCAACTCTGTACTTTAGGCTCAAAAACCTACATAGACTTGCGATGGCTTCTCCACCACAGCTAAAACCTTTGTAGAAGCCTGTAGATTTACTAGTGTTGCTGAAGACCTAGCCCCAAAGGTAAATATTTGTTTTCAAAGAAGTACAAAGAGTACTCTTATTGATGTTCTTAAACCTGTGTAAAGAGAACTATGCGCAAAAGTACTCCAAAATGGCTCCAAGAATCACCTCAAGAATGATTCAAAATAGGCTTTGAAAGCAAAGAATGAAGCTTTGAGGGAGTAAAACATGTTAAAGGTAATGTTAATGTTAGTCTTTCCCCTTATTCAGACACCACAAGAGTGTAGCTTAGCTTCGTGGCAAGAGAGCTTGATGGTGAAGTGGGCTTCAGGGGGAACAAACTGGGATGGGTGACTTGTCAGGAAGTATAGGGAACTTTTGTTTTCCTTGATCATTGAGGTCCTCCCTCCTGCATAGCCAATGGTGCCAATGGTGTCTTTGGTAACTTGAATGACAAGATATGCCTTGGTCATCACCTTAGCCATAAGCCTTGGAGAAAGCCTTGGGTGGGTGCACGTGTGCTCGCTTGGCTTGCACAAAAGGAACAAAGATTTTGCATTGAAATGCTCTAGTACCAGTGAAGTATTTTGATAGCAACATATGATAGTGGAATCTCCTTTTGGAGAGATCCATGAGGATATCCTTGAAGTAGAAAAGTGAGTTCTACATGCCACACATAGTACTCCACATAGAAGCTACAAAATACACAAAAAACACATAGTACACAGACCACGAACACATATTTCTTAGGTCATACAAATGCGGTTGAAGTTATAGTCTGTGGATGACCAGACCACTATATGTTTTATTAAGGAACATATACAAAAGTGTCTAGTGACCATTTGGCATTTCACATGGATAGTAATGGTAACACTCATAATGCTTCCTTTGCATTAAATTGTTATGCAATGATCGTTTCTAGTCTTTATGATGAGAATGAGCCTAATTCTTTTGATGAAGCATATAATAAAAAAAACTAGATGGCTACTATGCAATCAAAATATGATGCTATTATGAAGAATGGTATTAGGTCTTTATAAGATTTTCTTCCAAGCAAAAAGGCCATTGGCACTAACTAAGTATACAAGTTGCAAACCATCATGGTTGAAATGTACATTAGCTGGACATTAAAACTACATTTATGAATAGTGATTACAGGAAGAAGTGTATGTATTTCAACCCCATGGTTTTGTGTACAAAGGACATGAAAAAAAGGTGTGTAGGTTGAAAAAGGCATTATGTGGTTTGAACATATCCCCAGACCCTCTTGTAACCCCATATGCTCATATGTTAGCACATTTCATAGGGAGATAATGAGTCTAATGAATCGATTCATGCAACAAACCCCTTGATTTCCCTCCACTATCATAGTATTATGCATACAATATCACATGAGTACACCAAAGAACACTTGTGGACACACGTGTCAAAGCAACAAGCCCAATAGGAGTAAAAAAAATCATGAAAATATGGTGGTAATGATCCCCTCTTGGGATAAAATAATCCAAGTAGCCACGTACCACTCAAGTAGCAAAAGATGTGCTTAACTGCTTGCCAATGCTTGACACCTAGGCAATGCATAAACTTGCTCATCTGAGAGACAAAAGATTGAATATCAAGCTGAGTTATGTATAAGTACATGAAACATCCAACAACATGTTGACAGAGAAAAAAATCAAATGCATGTCCAACATTATGAAGAATCAAATGTAAAGATATTTCCATGGAAGTGGCAATAGGATTTCCATCTCCAAGGCCAAAATGGTGCAATAATGTGTCAATATATTTTGTTTGACATATATTTGTTCCCCCATCAACTTTGCACAGATTGAATGCCCAAATAATGATGCAAATGCACCAAATTTGACATCTTAAAAGCCGCACTAAATCAGCCTTAAATTCAGTAGTACACTTCTCATTAGGACTAGTGAGCAACATGGCATCAACATATACAAAAATGATTGGATATAAATCATCTACATCTTAGCATATAAGGTGCTCTCAATTGAAGTGTTCTCAAAACCATGTGCTAGAAAATAGGCACGTATCTTCTCATACCAAGCACATGGTGCTTCTTCAAACCATATAATACCTTTTTCAACTTTCACACTTTGTTTTCATGCCCTTTGTGCACAAAACCATGGGATTGAAATACATACACTTCTTCATGTAAATCACCATTCAAAAATAGAGTTTTAATGTCCAACATATGTACATTCGACCATGGTGACTTGCAAGTGAAAAAAACGCAACGAATGATGGTCATTCAACATGTGGGAGCAAAGGTGTCATCAAAATTAATGTCTTTGTTATGAGCATAACCTTTTGCAACAAGCCTAGTCTTATACATGTCAACTGATTCATGAGGCTTATTTTTTGCCTGTATACCCATTTAGTGCCAATGGCCTTTTTGCATGAAGGTAAATCACATAAAATACCAAGTACCATTCTTCATAATAGCATCATGTTATAATTGCATTGGAGCCATCCAATTTTTTGAATTCTGTGCTTCATCAAAAGAAAGAGGCTAATTCTCATCACAAATCCTAGAGACAACCATTGCATAACAATCTAATGCAAAGGAAGTATTCTCTGAGCCTAAACAATTATGAAATGATAGATGTGTATCTAATTTTCTATCTCTCAAAGTCTACACCAGCCATTTAGGCATAGTTTTAGCCTCTTCTATGTCAACCTTCTCATCAACAATGAAAACATGTAAATCTGCATCAGAAATAGAATGATCTACATCATCATTTGGAACCTGTAAGGGTTGAGAAATTGCCTCAATTGGACTAACACTTGACTATCCACTTGAAAGAAGAGGCCCAAAAGTGCTATACACATCCGTCGAGCTAACTAATGTCTCCTTGGTACATGAAACTAAGGGATGAATTGCATCTTCCACAAAAACAACATCAGGACTAATGAGAATGCATTTACGTTGGTAGTAGCTCAGGCAATCAAGGCATCACAAGACAAGGAAGCCATCAGAGAGAGTGAGAGTAGAGGGAGACTCAAGCAGGACCAAGCATGTAGAGCAGTCAACAAAGATCCAGTAGCTAGGCCTATACAATTTTTTAAAGATAAATCTTTTTCAATAGTGATTTTCATCACTACGTCCAACATTGTAAGTACCATTTTTGGTAGATTGGACTCCATTTTGTTCAAGCTGAGTAGTCCTCAAACTTGAGGAGTATTAGAAGTACCTACATATTAATTTTCATTTTTTTTAGAGCTCATTTGAGCCTCCAAAATAGCCTAGGAACGTAATTTGTAACTAGGCCAGATGCTAGGTCTGGACAAGACCAAAAGCTAGTCTAAAACTATAAAAGGAGCTAGAGAGCTCATTTTTGGGGTTAGCAAATTGGGAACTGAAGTGAAAAGGATCTTGTATTCTTGTTTTGGACTAATTAAAGATTCGATTGCTCCATCTCTTTGTCTTGCCATGTGTGCACATGTGTGTATGTGTGTGTATGCTAGTGTGCTTCTCACTCACACACTTGTGCATCTCACTTGCTCATGGTTGTCATACCCTCACGTGTTCACGGATTGAAAATTATGAGGTGGATCTCCTCACATTGGTACTTGCTATTATGCTAGAGTGACACCAAATTTGGCACCGTTGTTGGGGATTGAGCTTTGAGGACGAGTGTGTGATGGTAAGATGTAGAGATATGATGTTGGAATCATAGGTAATCTCTTACTTTTTACTCTTCTAACTACCTCATCATCATCACCACCATCTCTGCTCTGCATCTCCTTTCATCATCATCTTCACCATTTTGTTCATATCCCCACATTCCATCTCCATTTCCTCATTTCATTAGTGTGCGTGAGAGAGAGAGAGATTGATTTTGTGTGTATTGGTTTTCCATGTTTCTTGAGTGTTCTTGTAGGTATGAGCATCCACAACAGTTGCAGTAACTCTCATAGGTACAAAAAATCTTTGCACAGGTCCTGGGGCATTGAGCTTTGTTTGTCACAATAGACAGAAAAATCAGCTTTTTGGTAAACACAATTGCACAACCATAGACAAGAGGCCTTGCACATCACAAATCCAAAAAAAATTCAAAAAAAATTGCATGTTCTTTGTCCATCGCGATTGATACTGTCCATCATGATGGGTAGCTTGTCCATCACAACAGACAGAACATGACGGACGCTTTTGTCCATCACGATAGACAACATCCATCATGACGAACACCCTTTTCCATCGCGATTGACACTCGCATTCAGCCAAAAACCTATCCATCATGACACATAGAACCACGATTGACAACAATAAACGAAAAAAAATCAAAATTTTCAATTCATCGCGATTGACAACCCATGACAAATTGCCTATCCATCGCGATTGATAGAAATATCACGATTGACACTTGGTCTCAACAAAAACTCTATCCATCACGATGCACAAAGCCATGATTGACACATATTAATGCAAAACTTTGAAAAATTATTTCCATCGTGATTCACACATCCATTGTGATTGACACCATCAATCATGATTGACACTATCCATCACGACTGATAGGCCACAATAGATGGCTCTGTCAATCACGATTGACATCCCTGTCCATTGTGATTGATAGCCCTATCCATCATGATTGAGATGAAAATTCAGCCAAATTTTTAGGGTTTTTTTAATTGTCAAAATTTACCTAATTTTAGCATAAAGTTCAAGTGATTGGAGCATAGTGAGGCCCCCAAGAAAATAATTTGAGAAATCTTGTTTGCCTATTTTGACCCCAAAAACCCTAAACAGACATACCTTTTTCATATGAAATCAGTTTTTTGTGATCTTGAGTTTGTTGAAAAGCTCATTTTGAATCCGACATTGAGTTTTAGATATGGTATTTCGAAGTTGACCTTCCACCGGGGCAAGGAAACTAAAGGGTCTCTAGGGAAGCCTTTCATAAAGACAAATGAAAATTTGGCCTTTGAATTACATGAATGAAAATAAATGGTATATTAATTCCATTACATTTAACTCTTGATCTAACTTTGCAACTTTTACAGGTCCATTGGGAGCATCAAAGGGCGTGTAGAGAAAGAGCATGATGCAAGCTTGAGAATGAGTTTCTTGAGCACTCGAGGGTGATCGAAGGGATAAGCGACTTGAGGTTGGAGCATTCTCAACCCCCTCGGTCAATTCCTAGCGTAGACTAAGTATGACTAGTGGTGTTGATCAATTAGGGATACATTAGGCATGATACAATTACAAGAACCCTAATTACTCAAGGTCAAGCATAACTAGGATAGTTTTGTGACAAAATCTAAAGGGAAAGGACATAAATCAAGTGATCAACTTCAAGTGCAATAAAACTCAAATATTCCTCACGATGGAAACTATTGGACAAGAAGTGACAACCTAAGGAAAACAAAAAGAACAAGTGACTATTACAAAAGGACTTTTCAAGGAGGTTGTACTTGGGAAAAAATTGGGATAACAGCCAAGGCTTATGAACCTTAGGTCTGGAAGATATTTAGGATGGGATAGACAAAGCCTCAGATCTTTTGAAGCTATTGTCAATCATACGACTAGGTCATGGGCCCAACAATTGAGTGATTACCCATACGTTCTAAGTTTTGAAACGAGAAAATATGACATGTCGTATAGCATGGAGAGACCCATAGGTAGCTCAAGAGTGGCATACCTGGAAAAACCAAAAGGACCCTACAAGACGCAACTAGAATATATAAAAAAAACTGATTAGGTGCTCACATCTATGGGGATTGTTTACAAAGATTCATTGTCCAGATCAAAAACCCTGATCAACTTATTGGATTAGAACACACATTAGTCAAATTGGAAAATGGTTCACACGTTGATAAAGAAGGGACCATATATGTAGTCACTAATCAGCCAGATAGAACAAGCGAATTTGGCAATGTAATCCTAGAGTCTGAAATGGGTGACATAGAGCAAGGGAATCTAGCAAGAGAGCCAAGAACCCCTAGAGGAAAATCGATCTTAACGAGGATACTCACACCGAAATGGATTACCCAGGATAAAGAAGGTGTAGAGTTGTTTTGGAATGAAGAGACTGATGAAGCCTTTTACAAGTTTAAGACTAATCAAACTAGTGAAGTAGGAAGCACGACAATATATGAATTTAAAGATCTTGACACCCCAAGAAAAGTGGTCTATTTAGACAACACATCAGAGAGAGTCTTTGTGGTAATGGAACTTGGTAGGCATGCCTACACTTGGAAGGATGAATTTGTTTTTCCCCAACCAAGATCCAATGTCTCTTATGGTCATCAAGGAGATGGGACATCCCAAGCTCATGGAACTCAGAGGGATGGAAGTAGAGATAAACCTGAAGTGAGATTTGCAAACCCCTTGGGAAGAGAGTAGTCAGGTGTAAATGCAGAAAGAACAGATCAGAAGAGACATAGAAATTTGAGACATCAAAGAGGCATGGATGAGTTTCCCTTTCCAAGGTCTAGAGAACATCCCAAAATCTTGAGGCGTACACAGCTAGTTAAGTCCATGAAAAACTACTTTGATGCTATAGGGACCCCCATACAATCATGTGGCAAAATTTAGGCAAGTCTTGAGAGCTGAGCAAGTTGATGACTTGTTCATGCAATACAACACTTTTGGTATAACACTCAAGAACACGGCTTTTACATCAGATACAATTTAGGAACATATACCAATTGCTAGAAGCCTTCATTAGTGAGTTTTCTAAGAGTGGCATAAGGCACAACATGTCACCATTGATCCATAGCTTTAAACAAACACCTCAAGAGATAGTGAGACTCATAGGAAGAAGATTTAGGCAATACTTGGAGAAATGCCCAATTCTAGAGCTACCCACACTATCCAAACAAGTGGCATTGTTCCTAGATGGATTGTTGAGTGCTAAATTAAGATCCTATGTGTATCTAAAGGAACCGAGAACCATAAAGCAATGTATATGTATGTGCATAAATATTGAGGACAATCTAGGTGAGGAACTAGATATCTCTAGGATTTACAAAGATTCACGTAGTTAACTAGCCTCATATCCAAACCCCATACAACTATTAATGAATTAGCAGAAAAAGTAGCTCAAAAGTTAGGAGTCTCTAGCAAACACACACCTAGATTTGCCTCTATTAAAATGATGTTATAACTATGGAGGAGATCATATGGCTAATGTGTGCCCAATTATGGCACAACCCCAAGTGAACCCTGATAGTCAATACTACACCATAGAAAGGAGGTATACTAATCACATCGCACAAGATTGACCATATAACAAGCAAGTGGTTAGGCAAAATTATCCACAGCCATATCCACTGACAGGGGAGATACCAAAACCAATACCCAATGTAGTAGTATGTTAGACCCCAAGAAATCTACCAGCAACCTTATCAAGCGTAACAAAGGCCTCAACTAGTGATAGTTTAACCACCTCCACCTCTAGCCAATGTAATCCCAATGAACTATGCAACCAATGCAAAAAAATTTGAATAAAGCCTTAGTGCCAACATCACCTTTGATCTCAAAAAGTGAACCGAACAATCATAGTTTTGACTCAGCTCAAATGGATAGTCCACTAACCTACTATATGCAGTCACCAAAGCATAATGATACTTACTCTTAGGAGGACCCTAGCGAATCTATTTGGAATCCAGAATATGCTAATGTAATGTATGCGATTCCTAATTCTAGGCCCCAACCTAGACAGATTAGACCCCCAGCTTTGAGAGGACCATGCAATAGATGCCAGGGAGATTACTTCATTCATGATTACCCTATTGGTGCAAGGCAATCAGCAATTGAAGTTTTGATGAAGTCTTGAAGTCAAGGATTGAATAAAAGATCAAGTCATGAAGCATGAAGAAAGTATATGTTCAGAGAATGAAGATGTGTATACATATATACATTAATTCAGAGATAGCTCACTTATACTTTTGTATGATTATGAGCTTGTACATATTTTCCTATATATACAAGGAAAATGTCGGGGCAAATATGAGAGAGCATGTGAATAGAGAAATTAGAAGTTGTATGAGTCATTAGACACTTTAGAAGTGAGTAAGATCTCTCGCATCACTTAGATGTAAAGTTTTCCAAAAATGAAGAAAAGTTGCACCCAATATTTCTGAGAGTTCTCCTTGTGTGTTGAATCTTTTGTGACATGCTTTTGTACAAGTCTAAGTCTATAGTTGATTAAACTCTGTACAAGTTTTCAGTTTTTAATTGTAAATAGGCTGTGAGAATTATGAGTAGGAACATTCATATGTGAAGAAGTGTTGAGTGTCTTCTAAAACAGGCGCAATCTCAATGGTCAAAGAATTGATCATTTCTCAGTGTATAGTGTAAAGTTTTGCACAAATGAGGAGTCAAAATTTAAGTTGGAAGGTAAGCCATCTATGGCTAAAAGAATTTGCTTAGACGGGTTCTAGTTTGAGAGAACCAAGCTTTAGAAGTTGCAGGTGTCAAAGTCAACTGTAAAGAACTACAGTTTTAGACATAGGTGACTTGTTAAGATCATTTCTCAAGATCTACTGAGTCTTTTGGAATGATTTAACTTGGAGGAGGTGCACAAATTATAGACAACACCTTGTGCTAAGCTTTATAATAAACTTTACACATTTGATAAGTGAATGAGTGAGTTATGTGCAGCAGACTTTCTATATAGTCACCTTCTTCATAGTTTGTTCAAGATTTTGGAAATTAAGTATTGATCCTCCAAATTGGTGAAGGTTTTGAGTTACTCTTGATATAGAGGTGCTCTAACTTCAAGAGTAGCTTGTTCTTTTGGAGATTAACACTCTTCATCAGTGGTATTAGAGCAGGAAGTATCAAAATTGAAGAAAGGAGGACCCCGACTGCTGTAGTCATAAAGAATTCAACATTTGAAGATTCAAAAGGTGAAAGCTTGAGAACAAAGCTTGAGAAGGAGACCATAAGACATCAAGGAAGACAAAAGGAACTTCATTCAAAGTAAAGGTAACCTTATTCCTCATAAAGCTTGAAGGATTCAATACACAGGTGAAGAAAGGATGGGAGATTCTCTTGGGATAGAGAAATTGGATAGAGAGAACTATCCTGCATGGTCAATGAGGATGGAAGCTCATCTTATGAGCAAAGACTTGATAGGTTATATTACAGGTGAAGAAGAAAATCCTCAGTTCAGAGATTCTAGTGTTCCAACTAGGGAGGAATTATCAGATTTGAAGACTTGGATGAAGAGAGATGCTCAAGCCAGGAGCATTATCTACATGGCAGTTAATGACTACTTGCTACCTCACATTAGAGGTCTTGAAAGTGCAAGTGATATATGGAATGCTTTGGAGGAGCATTTCCAAAACACCACAAAGTCAAGGAAGGCATCCTTGTGGGCAGAATTTACCACATTCAAGAAGAAGGCCCCTCAATCCATCTCAGATTATGTAACAAGAATGAAGGACATTGCAGATGCATTAGGAGTAGTTGATGAAGATATTGAGGAGGATAAATTGGTAAGGCAAATCCTTATAGGTTTGAGAGGTTATGTCAAATGTAAGCCATTCATTTTGTCTACTAAATTATCACTAGATCATTTTACTCCTGATTTAAATCAGTTGCTAGGACATATGTTAACCTTTGAGCAGGATGCCAAATGTGATGGTGATAAAAGTGCAGGTCAAGCAATGTATTCAAAAGATAAGAAGAAGAATAGAAAAGGGAAGCAACAAGCAAATGAAGATGAAGGTACAACTAGCCAAACTAACTTCCTAAGAGGAAGAGGAGGTGGCAAAGGTAGAGGAAGAGGCAGAAGTAATAAAGATGGAGGCAAAGCTTGTTGGATTTGTGGTAAGACAAATCATTTAGCGAATGATTGTTGGCATAATACTCAGAATAATGGTGGATATAATCAGAACTTTAATTCAAGAGGAAGAGGTGGCAGAAATCAAAGAGGTAATTTCAGAGGTAGAGGTAGTAGAGGCTACTTTGGAAGAAATGCAGGTAGAGGATTCCAAAGTCAACAATACAATAATACCTACTACAATTATGCTTCAAATCAGAAGGATGATTCAACATTGATAATGAATGCAACTTGTGAAAGGCAAAGTGAAGACCAAAGAGTCTTCTAGATTGACTCAGGGTGTAGCAATCACCTGAGTGGCAACATAGCTTTGATGAGTGATTTGGAGAATAAGGTAAATAATCATGTAGTTCAAACAGGTGACAATACAAAGCACAATGTGAAGTCAATTGGATCAGTGAAGGCCAAGGATGGAAGTACTCTCTTGAGTAAGGTTTTGTATGTTCCTACAATTCCAAAGAATCTGATAAGTGTAGGACAAATTGTTGAAAAAGGTTATGAAGTTAGGTTCATCACTAATGAAGGAGTTTTTGTGGAAGACCCTAGCAATGGGTATAAACAAATTGTTTCAGGGAAGAAAGAAGGAAGACTCTTCACATTGAAGATTCAAGGTAACATTGGTCATGCCTTGTACACCTATGGAGGACATAAGATCTCAGAGTTAGATCTTTGGCACAAAAGGCTTGGACATTTTAATGAAAGAGGTATTAAAGATATGGTTAACAATGGTTCAGTGCTTGGATTGCCTAATGTTGCGCGTCAACATATGACATACAGATGTGAGGCATGTCAATTAGGTAAGGCTCATAAGCAATCTTATTCCAAGCATGGTTTTATGTATTCAGAGAAGCTTGAGTTGGTACACACAGATGTGTGGGGACCATCAAAGGATTTCAGTATCAATGGTTCAAGGTATTATGTGATTGATGTTGATGATGCTACCAGATGGATCACTATCTATGTGATCAAAGATAAGTCAGAGGTATTCAATACATCCAAACATTATCATGTGTATGCAGAGAGAATTACAGGTCAAAAGTTGAAGAGACTAAGGTCAGATGGAGGGGGAGAGTATTTCTCTAATGATTTCAGTGATTACTTATGGAATGCAGGTATAAAAAGGGAAATTACTTGCAGGTACTCTCCTCAACAAAATGGTGTAGCAAAAAGGAGGAATAGAACTCTTGTTGAGTTTGCAAGATCCATGATGAAGGAGAAAAATTGCCCAAATTATTTGTGGGTTGAGGCTGTAAATACAGCCACATATTTGGTCAATAGATTACCATGTAAAGCTTTGCAGGTTATGACATCATATGAGGCATGGTGGGGTAAGAGACCTACTCTAGATCATTACAAAGTATTTGGATGTTTGGCATATGCATATGTGCCATCTCAATTGAGGCATAAATTGGAACCTAAAGCTGAAAAATATGTGTTCATTGGATATGATGATAAGCAGATGGGATATAGATTGTGGACTCCATCCACAAAACAATTCCTTGTGTCAAAGGATGTTACATTTGATGAGCAAGGTACTTGGTATGTAGGTACAATCAATATTTATGCAGGTGATGAAGAAGTTGTGAATCAAAAGAAAGGTAAATCAAAGGTTCAGATATTTGATGAAGAGGAGAATAATGAAGTACAATTTGAAGTTGAAGAAGTGCCAAGGTTTGATCCAGAATGTGATGAACAAGAAACCTCAAGAAGTGGAGAACTTAGAAGGTCATCAAGACACAAATGGCACCCTACAAGGTATAGCTATGACACTTCTTTTTTGGCTACCAAATATTAGGCTTATATGATAAAGGCAGATGAAGACCCTTCTACATATGAAGAGGCAAAAGGTAAGGAAAATTGGGAGAAAGCTATACAGGAAGAGTATGATGCATTGATGGAAAATGAGACATGGGATTTGGTTCCTAAACCAAATAGTCAGAAGATCATTGGATGCAAATGGGTCTACAAGACAAAGAGGTTTGTAGATGGAAGTGTGTCTAGGGATAAAGCTAGACTTGTTGTGAAAGGGTTTGCTCCGACATATGGTATCGATTATGATGAGACCTATAGTCGTGTGGCAAAGATGACAACCATCAAGACACTCATAGCTATTGCTGCATGTAAAGGTTGGAAATTATGTCAACTAGATGTGAAGAATGCTTTTCTAAATGGTTATATTTCAGATGATGTTTTCATGGAGCAACCACAAGGATTCAGAGATGAAAGGTATCCTGATTATGTATGTAAGCTCAAGAGAGCTTTGTATTGTTTGAAGCAGGCCCCAAGGGCATGGAATTATAGACTTGTGAAGTTCTTGAAAGAGCTTGGTTTTCAAGTATCTAAAGCAGATAGTAGCTTGCTTGTTAAAGCAAGTGATGATGGGTTCATTTACATGTGCATATATGTTGATGATATAATTCTTACAGGTATAGATGAGAAGGGCATTCAAAGCCTAAAGAAGCAAATGGAGAAAGATTTCAAGATTAGTGACTTGGGAAACTTGTCATATTTCTTGGGAATGCAGATCTCATACACTCAACATGGAGTGTATGTAACTCAAGGAAGGTATTTGAAAAACTAGTTGATCAAGTTTAAGATGAATGATTGCAGGGTAGCACCTACTCCAATGGAGGTGAATCACAAATTGAGCAGATATGGAGGAGAAGAGTTCAATGACATGAAGCTATATCAAAGTTTGGTTGGTAGTCTGATCTATGCTACATTAACTAGGCTTGATTTGTCATATGCAGTTGGAGTATTGTCTCAATTCATGCATTGTCCTAGGAAAGAACATTGGGTTGCAGGACAAAGAGTGTTGAGGTACATTAAGGGTACACTCAAAGAAGGTTTGTATTATGGTTTTACAGCAGATACAAACATCAAGATTTATAGTGATAGAGATTGGGCAGGTAATCTTGATGATAGAGATCAACTTATGGATACTTGTGTTATGTGGGAGATAAGTTAATTTCATGGTGTTCAAAGAAGAAACACACAATTGCTTTATCATCTACAAAGGCTGAGTACAAAGGTGTGGTTGAAGCTACAAAGGAAGTGATATGGCTTAAGACTCTTATGAAGAGTTTTGACATCACTCAGAATACACCTACTATTCATGGAGATAACATGAGTTCATTGTATTTAGCTGCTAATCCTGTTTTTCATGCCACGACTAAACACATTGAGATTCAATATCACTTTCTAAGAGAGAAGGTGATGGATAAAGAGATTGAAGTAATACATACTTCAACAAAAGATCAGATAGCTGATATGCTAACCAAAAGCTTGGATGGACCAAAGCTACAAAGATTCAAGGACATGGCAGGTATAAAGAAGATAGAGAAAACCTCAATTGATGATTGAGGGGGAGCTGTTGGTGCAAGGCAATCAACAATTGAAGTTTTGAAGTCAAGAATTGAAGAAAAGATCAAGTCATGAAGCATGAAGAAAGTATATGTTCAGAGAATGAAGATGTGTATACATATGTACATTAATTCAGAGATAGCTCACTTATACTTTTGTATGATTATGAGCTTGTACAGATTTGCCTATATATACAAGGAAAATGTCGGGGAAAATATGAGAGAGCATGTAAATAGAGAAATTAGAAGTTGTATGAGTCATTAGACACTTTAGAAGTGAGTAAGATCTCTCTCATCACTTAGATGTAAAGTTTTCCAGAAATGAAGAAAAGTTGCACCCGATATTTCTGAGAGTTCTCCTTGTGTGTTGAATCTTTTGTGACATGCTTTTGTACAAGTCTAAGTCTATAGTTGATTGACCTCTGTACAAGTTTTCAGTTTTTAATTGTAAACAGGCTGTGAGAATTATGAGTAGGAACATTCATATGTGAAGAAGTGTTGAGTGTCTTCTGAAACAGGCGCAATCTCGATGGTCAAAGAATTGATCATTTCTTAGTGTACAGTGTAAACTTTTGCACAAATGAGGAGTCAAAAGAAGTTAAGCCATCTATGGCTAAAAGCATTTGCATAAACGGGTTCTAGTTTGAGAACCAAGCTCTAGAAGTTGCAGGTGTCAAAGTCGACTGTAAAGAACTACAGTTTTAGACATAGGTGACTTGTTAAGATCATTTCTCAAGATCTACTGAGTCTTTTGAAATGATTTAACTTGGAGGAGGTGCGCAAACTATAGGTGACACCTTGTGCAAAGTTTTATAAAAAAATTTACACATTTGATAAGTCAATGAGTGAGTTATGTGCAACAGACTTTCTATATAGTCACCTTCTTCACAGTTTGTTCAAGAGTTTGGAAATTAAGTATTGATCCTCCAAATTGGTGAAGGTTTTGAGTTACTCTTGATTTAGAGGTGCTCTAACTTCAAGAGTATCTTGCTCTTTTGGAGATTAACACTCTCCATCATACCCTATAACTGCACCTATGCAGCCCCAATCAATGATGATTCAAGGTTTTATTATTGGGTTGTGGGAAGGAGCACCTTCTACGGGATTGCCCTAAGAACTCAAACAATGTACCAAAGATCACTCCCATTAATATCATTGGGTTAGTAGTCGATTCTACTAAAATGTAACTTCCACTACCTCAGTGCAGGTTGTCACAAGAGCTTAGGCATTACAACAAAACCATGGCTTAGGTTAGGAAAATAGTTTTGAGGTTAGTTAGACTAAGAGTCTAACTAAGAAAAGAACAAGAGCTTGGAAAGATAGCCGGGAGAGAATGAAAAGGCAATGGTTGAAGAAGATGAGCAAACTTGAGGAAAGCCTAACAGAAACAAAAGCCAAAATAATTGAACTCACATCTCAAACGCACTCTCACACATCACCATTCGCACCATCCCTATCACCTCATAATCCACACCCTTAGGATTTCTAGAAGGGATAACTCTCACTACTTGTGGTGTAGAGTTTGAGCATACTTTTACCATATGTGACTTTAGCGAAAACCAGGCCTATCAGATGATTTTGGGAAGACCATTCATGAGATAGTTGCAAGATTAGGGAACCAATTCCTTGTACTTGCAACATTTAGGCATTACAACTAAAGTCAATCTCAAGGACTACTCTCATAGAGACGTGCCCCCTATAGAGTGGAATCCCATCCATAGAGTCACAAATGATATGGAGTCAGTGCATTCCGTAGGATCAGGATCTTCTTGGATGCATGAAGACACCCACTTATGGATGTGCAAAGTTACAATAAAAGAAGAGAAAAGAGAAACTACCAGAGAGGTAGGTGCAAAGGAAACTCATACATCAATTTGAGACCCAACCTATGCACGTGTAGTATTTCTAGATGAAGAGTTTGAACCTCATGGTTGGCCGAAAATCCTAGCAACAATGGATGTAGCCATCAATGGAGAACAATGGACACCACACTATGATGAGGATGGCTATGACATTTTGGGTTTCATGATAGAACCAATAATGTGTGATTTGGTTATAGAACAATGCGAGCCAATCATGGATGAAATTGAACAAGCAAGTGACTCAGATCTAGAATCCATCATTATGGATCCTTTTTGTGCATCAGAAGAGGAATACCTGTATGTAGTAGAAGCTCATCCTCAAGAACAGGGAGAACTTACGAATGATGTGAGATCAGCCACACAGGTAACCACAAAGAGTGAAGGAAAGAAAAGAAAGAAGAGAGAACTCCTAGTAGAAGAGGAAGAGTCTTTATTTGAGGTCCCTAAGAACTTTAAGAAGTATGAAGTAGAAGACAGGAAAGTGATGATCATGATGCCTAAGCGAGAAGCACTCACACGCCTATTATAACAAAGAGACAACTAAAAAAATTATTGTGACTATAGAAGAAGGTGAAGAACGATGCACATACACAAGACATGACCTGATTGAGGAAGAAGAAAAGGAGTTGATTGAACTATGGAGAGAATATAGAGATGTGTTTTCATGGAGTTATAAGGACTTGAAAGGAGTAGACCCTGACATATGCTCACTTACAATTCCCATGACCTCAGAAGCCAGACCCTCTAAGAAAAATCCATACACACATAATGAAAATTATGTAGCCAAGATTAAAGAAGAGATAGATCATTGGGTAGAAGCCAGATTTATCTATGAATTTGAGCACATTGAATGGGTGTCTCCCATTCTAGTGGTGCCCAAAAAGAATGGAAAGTTACATGTATGCATTAACTTGAAGAAGGTTAACGTACCCACTATTAGAGATAGTTATCCACTTCATATCACTCAACATCTATTAGAAAGAGTGGCAAGAAAGGAAGTATACAACTTTCATGATGGATTCTTTGGCTACAATCAAGTGGCCATTGGCCGAAAAGATCAGCATAAGATGGATTTTTATATAGAATGGGGCATATTTTCCTTTTGCGTAATGCCATTTGGGCTCACTAATGTAGTAGCCACCTTCGAAAGGCTGATGTGTCATGTATTTTAAATAGTTCTTGCACAAAAACTTAGAAGTCTATGTTAATGATCTATGTGCTCAATCCAACATTGTGATGAGAGAATCACAATTCTAACAAATTCACACAGTCATTAAGAAATATTAGTTTACTTGATTTATGGATCTTGGAAGATAGGATTAGACTCATAGAGGCATGAGACACTCAAAGAAATACTAATCACATATATAAATCCATGAAAAAATACTTAGAAAATCCATTTGAAATCAGCATTATAGCTTGATGGTGAGAATAGTAAAGAGGAAAGTGATCTCAAGTTCTCATTAACTCCAAAATACAAGATCATCCAAACAAATGATTCATAAATGACTTTTATACCTTTTCAATTGTCCAAGTTCACACTTAAAATCGGTCCTCCAAAGCTTTTACTCTAAAAACCTACTATCTCAAGAGCTCTAAACATTCTACAAAATATATATATGTTACAACTGCTTACGAGGAAGACTCTTCCTCCATTTTACAAAATTTGAGATATTCTATTCTACTATAATACAATGTTTTCCATCTTTTCCTTACAAAAAAAACTTTGTGGTGGGTGTAATCATTGCTTTCTTTTTCTCTGATATATTTAGCCACCAGGTCATGGTTCTTTCTCTTAGTGATGTTCAGATTGTTGACCATCTCAAAAAGAGCTTTTATCCATTGTAATGCAAGCACAACCTATCTATTACATCTTTCTTTAGGTATTTTGTATATGTTGCCTTGTATGTTGTAGTCAGACTTTCCTCACTAGGGATAATTTGATAAGAATCTTTGAAAATCTTTGATATCTTGGGGCATTTGGATTGACATATAAGCCTTGTCACCTTAACTTATTTTGCCTAATGCGCTCTCTAGCCTCTACTTGTGCTTCTTCTCTAACCCTTAACTCTTATTCTTTGTGCTTCTTAGCAGTGTTGAGTCTCATTAGCATATCTTCTGTAAGAGGTTCTTGATATAGCTTAGCTCGACATCCACTTATATAGCTTGGCAAGATGTCACCTTCTAGAGTGGTCAATTGAACTACACTGCTAGTAGAAATTCTATTAATTACCATAGGTCCATATCCTCATTTTTCCAATTTACAAGAATGTTGTTTTAGTGTATAAACCAACACTAGGTTTCCCTCTTTCGATCCTTTATCCAGAAGGTTTTCAATGAATTCCTTCAAGAAGCACGTACCTCTATCACTTACTATCTCTATGGGTAACCTGTATCTGGTGAACACATTCTCGAATAAGAACTTAACCGTAGTTTTAGCATCATTCTTTGTAGTGGCTTTCACGTCTACCCACTTTGTAAGGTAATCTATGGCTACAATAATGTAGTCTGCATGGGAGTTTCTAGCTGGGGGGTTAATAGGACCTACAAAGTCTATACCCCACTTTGAAAATGCGCATCCTCCCATCATTGGACTCAAAGGCATTTTGTCTTTTCTAATTAGATATTGTGCACATTGGCATGTGTCACATCTCTTCACATAGGCATGTGCATCCATATGAAGAGTGGGCCACCAAAGTCTTGAGAATAGAATGGTTTCAATTACTCGATTAGGACTGAAGTGTCCACCTGCAACACTACTATGTGTAGTTTCTAAGATTTTCAAATAGTTTGATTTGTGAATGCATGATCTTAAGTAACCATCTTTGCCTCTTCGGTAGAGGTCGTCTCCAACTAAGGCATAATTGAGCCTCTTGCTCCATGCTTCATCTTCTTGCTAGACTAACCTCACTGGGTAGTTTTCTTGATCTCATAAATGCTACTGATGGAGGTCCATTCTGGAATTAACGACACATGATAATGGGTGGCATGCTCCACTAGGGGTTTCTCCTGGCACACTGGACAATTCTAAATCCACTCATATATTTCTTTATCCATACTAGGCCAATACACTCCTAAATATTTTAGATTCTGCAATGTTCATCATTTAGAATAGTGATTTCCTAGCAATCCTTCATGAGCTTGTTGCAACCAACTACTATGTTCATAGTCCTCAACACAAAAAGCTAGAACATCCTTCGTATCTTGTTTGTACATGCTTCCTACAATATTTGATAGTTTAATAGAAAGATAGAATTAATGGAAGAGTCCTCCCAACATATCCCCATGTATTCAGTATACATGATCATATCTCCGCATTGTTTCCCCCTATCCTTCCCCTTAAGAAGACTCTTGGCAAGGTAATCTAAAGTTGGGAAACCATCTCTAAAGGGTGCTAACCCGCTCCCATGTGGAACTATCTTCTGAACTATCTTTCCACTTTACCAAGCACACTTTATATAGGTGACTTCTCGTCCATTTTTCTTGAGTGCGTAGTATGATTTCTAGCTCATGTGGAATAGATTGAACAAAAATAGGTTCTACTACCTCATTATCTCGAATGAGGTTGTCCGATTCACATAGCCTTTTCTTAAGCCAACTAACATGAAATATTCGATGGATCTGGTTACTCTCTAGAAGTTAAAGCTCCTAAGCCATCTTTCCTATTCTCTTAGGTCTTGGGAAAGGTCCACAATACCTAGGAGATAATTTTGGACAAGGTCTATTTTCATGGTTTTAGATCTAGATGGAACTCTAAGATAGACTTGCTCTCCTACCTCAAAGTTGATGTCTCTCCTTTGAGGGTCAGTATGGGCTCTAGCTCTGCCATGAGCTCTCCTAATACTACCTTAGAAAGCCTAAGCATATCCTTCATCTCTTCCAAGCAGTCCTTTGCACCTTGAGCTTTCTTATTCTGCAAGCCTACTACACGAGGAGCTCTTGGTTGAAACTCGTACATAAGCATGAATGGACTATGCCCAGTGGAAGAGTGCTTGACACTATTGTATGCAAACTCTAATATACTTAATTACTCTTCCCAATTATTTTGCCTTTTATTCACATATGCTCGAAGCATATCCTTTAGGATTTGGTTAACCCTCTTTATTTGCCCATCTGACTGTGGATGCTTGGTCATACTCATGCTAAATTTTGTATCCAACCTTTTGAAGATCGCTCTCCAAAAGCGGCTAGTAAACTTCCTATCCTGATCAAAAACTATGTCTAAAGGAAGACCATATGATCGATATAGGTTCTCTATAAATAGTCTAGCCGACTTAGGTTTCTTCATTATCGTACATGTCGAAATAAAACTAGCCATTTTGGATAATCTATCTACAGTTACCCAAAGAGAGTCATGCCCTCACTGTGTCTTAGGTAATCCAACTATGAAATCCATGGAGATACTCTCCCACTTCCCATTGGGAATGTCCAGTGGATGGAGTAGTCTTCCAATCCTCAACCTTTTAGCTTTATTAACCTAGAATTTAGTGCACTTACGCACATACTCTAGGATGTCCTTATGAATTCCAGGCCAGTAAAACTACCTTTTCACAAGATCATAAGTCTTATAATATTCTAGGTGTTCCACATTAGGGGTGTTATGACACTTATACAAAATGTGTTGTCTCATCTCAAGGTCTCTAGGGACACACAACTTACCCTTATATAATAAATATCCATCATGGATACTCTAATTCTTCCACTTGAACCCTTCTTGAGTACCCTTCAATACTCCATCCTCACTAGAAACCCGTGTATCATGATCCCCATTCTCTATGGTTTCCCAAATCAGGATCAAGCCTACATTTCCCTCTAATGGACTCAAGTAGCTCACTAGTGATCTCAGTAAAACTGAGTTGATATGGACTTAAGCCCAAGGAGAAGATGATTATGTGAGGCTTTATTTTGTTCAAATCCCTTTGAATCGATCTACTTGGATTGCTTGGAAACTGCAAAAGTATCTCTAATTGATGATTTTATGCCCTCACCTTTCCCAACTCTCTTTCGCCCATACGCATACATATGCTTTCACACACTCTTTTTCCACACTCTTATACACTCACACACACCCTCACACTTTCTTACTTCCCCTTTTTCTGTATTCCTTTCCTTTCTCCTCTTACACACATGCACACACCAACACATATACACCCTCTCACATACCCTCATGCACACATGTACTCATCTGCACACACATATGTCTGACCCTTCTCTCATGCACTCTCTCTTTCTCACACTCTTCCCTTTACCTATTGCCCACTCTCGAACACCTGCACCTCTCTCCACAGTCAGCCCTCTAAAAATGACCCAAAACACCTACATGCGTTCAGAATCTCTCCCTTGAATATAATCGTTCTTCAAACTTGTTTCCACCCAGACTTGAGCAACAAATTCCATCAGCCTTTCACATTTCCCATGTGATCTTTTATAGACTCAATAGGATCCCAAGAAAAACTTATCGCCATGTAGTCACTAAGAACTTGTACAGTACCTCCAAGTTGCTCTAGTTTGGAATCTTTGGATTTGATACATACCAACTTACACCTGTAGTAATCTTGAATGATGATTTATGCTGTGACCATTTGTAGAGAATCCATTCATGAATGTGAGAGCTAGAGGATAGTTCAAACACACACACATTAAAACAAGCGAACTCTTTTGGAATAATCCTTCAACAGATTCACAAACATGAATCAACCAAACACGTTAGTACATCAACAATTACATTCATCTTCTACTCAGTATGCTAGCCTTGAAAGAGCCTATGCTTTCCCAAGGTGCATTGAAGATCCAGCAATCTTTTCACAACATGACTAAATCAAATTTACAAACAGCTTTGACCCTACTTGGAGCAAACATGTTCATGTAGGAAACGCCTGTTACTGGATATACAACTTCTCCGCTCACCATAACGGATGAAAATTACTCTAATTTACTAAGGTACTTCCATTGATTCATGCAATGCATGCATAAAGGTAAATTTAAGCAAGCAACATTCACAAAAAATGCAAAGGAGATTGTGAAAAGCCCAGAGGAAGATGTCCATATGTACAGTAGCACACCACTTTGACTGTGATGGGGCTTTGATTTTTATCATCCGGAAACAAAACTATTTACAGAGGCAACAAAACATGAAAATTAGGCAAACAGCGTGCAACTTTGAAAAGAAGCTCCGAACCTTCGTATCACAGACATGGTTGTGAGAATCAACCTTTCTCAAATTTCCCGTTATCAGATCCTGCTATCTAGATGCAATGTCGCCACCTTGTTTTGCATTTTTCCAGCTGCGTCTGTAACACTGTCACGGTGGACTATGACAACAGGACATTCACAATGGCTCATACAATATTCGCTCACTTCATCAGGACATGTCCCCCTCCTTCGATCTGTCTCCCCCAAAACCTCAGTTCATAACAGTCCTTTTCTAGAATACGCACAACCCCCATCCCCCTCTGTCCATCCATTGGTCTCATGGCTGCTAAAATCCTCGGTGTTCCTCCTTATGTCAAGTGAGCCTTTTCAAGCAATCTGTTTAGAGCATACAATCAACCAAGATGGCGATGACATTATCATCATAATCGGTCTTTCCTTATCTTATTGCGCCTAGACTATTCGCTTCCAATCATGCACACCAGTACATAGCGGTTATCTACTGCCATAAAGAAATTTCCAATATAAAAAAGTACCTTCCTTCCACATGCCCAATTGCATCCCTTCATGCATCCGATGATCAGTGGTGCATATCCTTTGAGGTCTCTGATTGTGGCTATGACAGGTGTAGATAATCTCTGAATCCTCTACTTCACCCTTTTTAATCCTTGGAAGCCCTCTCCCTCTCCGTTGCTACCTGTGTGATAGAAACCTCCCTCCATCTGCTGCTTGCTCCTACCGTCTAGCCAACAAACGAGAAGAGACAGATGCCCACTTCAATTTCGAGAGGCTCGAGTCGGTCAGTGTATCCTTGTTTCACTCAGTACCACCTTGATATAAGCATTCCCACCCCTTGAATTTTGTACTCCCCTCCTTCCTCCCACGTACTGGTCTTTTTATGATCCGAACAGCCGGCTTCTTGCTTCTCGTCACACCCGCACAAAAGACACTCGAATAAGGCTGCACCCCCCCCTCTACGGATGAAACCTCCAGCCGATGTCTCCACCAAAAACGAAGAAGGAGGGAGAGAGAGAGAGAGAGAGAGAGAGAGAGAGAGAGAGAGAGAGAGAGAGAGAGAGAGAGAGAGAGAGAGAGAGAGAGAGAGAGAGAGAGAGAGAGAGACACCCTTTTTCTTCCGCCCAGAGATAAAGGCCTCCCCCTGCGAGCACCAATCCCATGCCCAAAATGGACCCCCCCCCCCCCCCCCCTTTTTCCGTTTTTCTGTCAGAGCAGTCACAACCACTAAAAACGGAACTGCCAAATAAGAAGCTCACTGCGCATATTACGGTAGTTGGCAGCACAATCAATTACATTGACACCTAGAGACAAACTGCGGGTGATGGATTCCATATACTCACGGTCCACAGAATCAGAGTCAGGACCCATATAAGTTCCTATCCCAAGGGATGAAACAATAAGATCTCCTACAGCACCACCTGCTCGAAGAGTTCGAAAATGTCCCGCTCCTGCATTGGCGCCAATCTTTTTGGCAAAGTTAGCAGTGCCTTCAGTAGTTGCATGCCCTGTTATATAGTGTGACGAGGAACTTGCAGCAGCTGCAGCCACAGAGGAAAATGCCCTCCATCCCTCTGAATCATTAATGTCAGTGAGACAAAATCCTGCATGTCCCTTTCTCTGCTGCACATCTTTAACTGCAACAGTGATTCCAGGCTTCTTTTCATTGCATGAACACAACCACCTCAGCGAATTTCATCCCCGCAGAATGGTTTGAAGTGCCATGTCTTTCTGATTCCTTATATGCTTTCAAATGGCAGCTGCTTAATCAAATGACACAATTCTTCCCAACTCTCAGGTGCCAAACATTTCGGTAAGTTATCTTTTTCAAGTGGAGGGTGTCCTCCTTTCAAATAGGGCTGAAGATGGCATTTCTTTCCTGCAGAATCGCACTATCAATTGATAATGTCGAATTCATAGATCAGGGATAAAAATCGAGTTACATAATTCCAATGCAGGCGACCCTCGATTATAGATACGCCCCGAGGAGAGGAAGCTTGTAGACCGAGTCGCGAGGAACGATACTCTATAACCACAACAGTTCACCTCAAGACCCCCGAGTAAGCGAGCATCGATGATTCCTTAACTCATTCTTGGTAGAAGAGCTAGCACTTCTGCACCAAGTCCGTTCTCTACGTATCCAGTTGCTATTGTATTCCAGGAGACTATATCCTTCTCTGGCAACTTCTCTAACACCTCCTTTGCATCTGTAAGCATGCCAAACCTTTTGCTGCATTTCCAAGAACTCCTCGGTCCATCCAAGATAGCTGCCCTTGGTGGCTTCTCAGAGAAATTCCCCCTTGAAACAAAGCCACCTCTAATTTCTTCTGCACGTCAGTATCTCCTATGCTCTTAGGAGGCTTGTCCATGCTCAATTCCTTTTCTCCACATCCCTGCAATCAATACCTCCACATGCTTCCCATCAATTATCAAATTTGTGCTTCAAGTACCTGAAATCAAGCGTATTTTCCTGCAAAATAGAACCGCATTAGTGCATAAAAACCAACCATTTTGTGGGCTAACATGAGTCCATTGAGAATAGGCATGCAGCTAAGTGAATCAGTCACTACGTTAAACTTTCCCTTCCTATACCTAAGCTCATAATCAAACTCATGAAGGGTCTCTGCCCATTGGGCCTTATGACCTTTAAGGAAAAACTTAAAAGGAAAATAAGAGGAACCAAGATGAAACTAAAATCAAGTGAAGGGACATCTGAAAAAGATATAGCAAGGGAATCTACTTTGATCCACAAATTAGAAGAAGATATTGAAGAGGAGGAGATAGCAAAACAAATGGTAGTAGTCCAAACCAAAGAAAGCTATGACATAGAGATAGATAGTGATGTGAAGATGTTTTTACTAAGAAGCTTAAATCTTTCAGATTCTAATACTTCTACTAAACAACTAGGAGTACATATCAAAAGTATAGAAGGAATGATCAAAGTAGTCAAACCAGAAAAACAAGAAGAATATATGTAGTTGTATTATGCAGAGCAAAATTTCAAAGTCACTAACCATAGTACAAGAACAATATTGGGAAGAAGATTAGTAGAAAGAAAATATGGAGAGTATGATCACAGTAAGAAAACAAATATAATAGAAGAAAAACAGGTGGAAAAGGAAGAAGATAAAGAGTCAAAGCAGAGTATAGATAAGAACACCAAAATACCTTGGATGATATTCAACAAGAAGCTGGTATTAAGGATGTGAAAATGAAAGATGTCGTAGATCATGATGAAGAACATGAAAAGGAGAAATGAAGGATAATCAAGAAGATCAAGAGATTGATCATGAAGAACCTTAGGACATGTTTTGGAGTGATGCATCAAATACTGCCATGTATCTTATGAATAGGGCTCCCACCTCAGGGATCCATGGCTTGACACCATATCAAGCTTATTATGGTAAGAAACCTAATCTTTCCCACTTGATGATATTTGGATGTATAGAACACCACCATTCGACAACAGATGTATTGGGAATTCCATTTTGCATGGTTCTGGAAAGCATAAGGAATTATCAAACTACCAGAGTTGGAACCATGCCAATGTGTTTTTGGAATATGAATAAGACAGAGAAATTTCCAAAGACCTATTTGAAAAAGCTAATCCTTCATGGAGCAATAGATGGTTGGACAAGAACATGGATTCCAAGAAAATATAGAAAGAAGCTCTTATACAATTAAATCTTAATCCAGCTTTCTATCCAAATTCCAAAGAAGGGATCGGCCAAAATTTTGACAAATGAGAAAATATGGAGCCATCCCCTCAAAATGGTTAACTTTTCCAAAGATAGTAGGTATTGTGCTTGTATACTAAAAATTAGGTTTTTGAAGTTAATTATAGCTTGTATACAAACCCTCACATATACAAATATAAGGATCATTAACTACATAGGATTCAATTCACCTTCATATGCACTTCTTTTCTATGTAAGTGAAATTCTAGATAGAATTTGTTTAATGGCATATTATGGTAGAATCATATTAATGGGTAGGAACTATGTACAAATTTTTGAGTAACCTTTCGTGAAGAAGGGATACATTCATGGTGACTTGTTGGAACTAGTCCACACAGATGTTTGGGGACCTATCAAGGAGCCATCAATTTCAAGATACAGGTACTATGTATCTTTTATTGGTGATTGTAGCAGATGGATCATCCTATACTTCATGAAGCATAAGGATGAAGTCTTCTCATGTTTCAAGAAGTATCTTGCCCTTGTTGAAAATCAAACATGTAAAAGACTAAAGAGGCTAAGGTTAGATGGAGGGGGAGAATATTTCTCCCATCAGTTTGATACTTATATCCAAGAGAGGGGTATCAAGAGAGAGATCAAAACTTGGTACACCCTAGAGCAAAATGGAGTGACAAAGGGAAGAAATAGGACCATAGTTGAAGCTGCAAGATCTATGCTTAATGAGAAAAAATTACCAAATTATTTGTGGGCAGAGGCTATATCTAGAGCCACCTATCTCATCAATAGACTCCCATGAAAAGCATTGGATGGGATGATACCCTATGAAGCATGGAATGGAATGAGCTAGCCATGATCATTGCAGGATATTTGGGTGCATAGCTTATGCACATATTCGATCTCAAATCAGAGGTAAAATGGATCCTAAACTAGAGAAATGTGTGTTCATTGGATACGGATTAAATAAAAAAGGGTACATGTTATATAATCCAATCCATAAAGGTTTTATTGTTAGTAGAGGTGTTTTCTTTTATGAGAAAAAATCTTGGTTTGAAGATGATTGTAGGAAATTTAAGCTTCCTTATGACCTAGAGGAGGACTTCCCACCATTGCAAAAAGGGAATGAGCACCTACATGAATGCTTGGAACAACAAAGGTAAAGCAAAGATGCAGGAGTTGAGAGATGTTGCAGAATCTTGTCAACAAACAATAAGAAGGTCAACTAGAGAAAAAAGGAAACCAGAAAAGTATGGATGTGACACTTCTCTGGTAAATAAGCACTCAATTTATATTGCTCAAGGTACCAACTTAGAAGAACCATCAACATTTGAAGAAGCTAATAAGAAATCTGAATGGAGAGAAGCAATGGAAGAAGAGGTAGAAGCTCTTCAAGAGAATCTCACTTGGCAATTGGTTCCCAAGAAACCATCCATGAAGATCATTGGATCTAGATGGATCTACAAGGTAAATAAGAACTTAGATGGATCAATAAAGAGGTATAAAGCAAAGCTTGTGGCTAAAGGGTTTTCTCAAACCCAAGGTATAGATTATGAAGAGAATTTCTCTCATGTGGCATAGATGCCTTCAATCAGAGTACTCATGTGTGTACTTGCCTCAAAGAATTGGAACATTTATCATATGGATGTAAAAGTGAATTCTTAAATGGTTGGATTTCATAGGAGGTATACATGGCACAACCTCCTGGATTTGTAGATGTATCACATCCTGAGTATGTGTGTAAACTCACGGAAGATCTATATGGATTGAAGCAAGCTCCTAGAGCTTGGAACCATAGATTAGTCACTTTCTTACACGACAAAGGATTTCAATCAAGCAAAGTAGATTCTTCACTCTTCATTAAGAAAAATAAATATAAAATGATATACTTATGTGTGTATGTAGATGATATAATCCTTATAGGTGATGATGCTGATGGGATCATAAAGATAAAAGCACAAATGAAGGAGGAGTTCAAGATAAGTGATCTTGGATTGCTTACTTACTTCCTCAGATTGGAGGTAGTCTACACAGATCAAGGATGTTCCTTACAAAAAGGAAGTATTTAAAGAATATGATTGCAAAGTTCAAAATGCAAGAAGCTAAAGTTGCAGGTACTCTCATGGAGGTCAATCACAAATAAAGTGCTCACATCACAAGCTATCAAAGCCTAGTGCTATGTATTCCACATCTAGACATACCAACTCAAGTCGATTTGGATGCTCTAATGATAGATATAGCACAAGACCTCCGACTCAAGGGACATCACTTGGCTATGGAAATTGTCAAATTTTATATTGCACACTCCACACAACAAAGGTCGGTCAGGGATGATAGACGTGAGAGAGAGGGGGGGTGTTGATAGTAGCCAAGGAGTTCCACATAGTGTGACAAGAGAATGGAGCATCAGATAGACCAATCAAAGAGAATAAAGACAGAGCAAAGGCCAAGCAAGAATGAGCTGACAAGGTAGCCAAAGAAGATTGGGCAATTGGACCAATGGAATTTCCATATTTCTTACTTCTTGTAAAACAATGATTCTAATCACTACACATCCTTGTAGATTCTGTTTTGATAGTATTGACTCCATTTTTTTCAAGCCAAGGAGTCTTTGAGCTTGAGGAGTACTAGAAGTACCTATATACTAAATTTCCTATTTTTTTGAGCTCATTTGAGCATCCAATTAGGCATAGGAACCTATTTTTTAACTAGGTCGAACACTAGGTCTAGATAGGGCCAAAGCTAGTGAAAAACTATAAAAAAAGCTAGAGAACTCATTTTTGGGGATAGCATTTTGGGAATTGAAGTGAAGAAAAGACATTGTAATCATATTTTTGTCTAATCAAACATTTCATTGCTCCATCTCTTTGTCTTGCCCTATGTGAGTCTTTGTGTATGTGTGTGCATGCTTGTGTGTTTCTCACTCACACATAGACACATGTACTCTCACTAGCTCGTGGTCATCATACCACCCTCATGTCTTCATGAATTGACAATTATGAGGTGGATCTCCTCACATTGATGCTTATCATTTTGCTAGAGTGACAACTCACCTTTTTATTTAGTGATATCTCCTTATGATTTCTTTTGCATTTTTTTCTTGTAATATTTTTTTCCAATTATTATAATTTCTTTTCCCTGAGAAATTGATAAAATTTTGTCAATTTTCAAAGGCATGTGATTGTTTGCACTTTGCCTATCTTGATTTTTTGGACAGTGCCTAATCAAATGTTCTCTCCCACTCCTTACAATGTGCTCCTTCTACTCTAAGAGTAGGTGGTTGAGGACAATCTCTCACAAAGCAATCTCCCCACACTTAAAACAATTCACTTTCTATATATTCCTGAATCAAGGTTTTGGGTTTGACATGTAATTGTTGGCTATATAGATGAATGTGACTGCATCCATTTCCAATCTTCCATTTCCAAATTCCAAGGCTTGAAAATCAGGTTCTTTGTTGTATGCATAGTCCCAATTTTTGTCCTCACCATGATCATCTGAATGGCTATTATAACTATCAAAATACTCTTTGGTTGGTACTCAAGACCTTTTTGAATTTGCTGTCAAGAGAAAGAAGATAAGGAAGAGAGCTCACACACACACTCTCACACACAAAGAGAGGAGCACACACAGATTGAGGCAAGGAAGAATGATCTTATTCTTCTTCTTCTTCTATTACATAAAGAAAATGTACAAGAATGACCTAATACAAAAATACAAATAGTGCAATATATAAAGAACAATACATATAGAAAATCATAATTTTTGTGAATGAGTGAGTTGGCAAGAAACAAATATGTGAAGAGTGTTGGAGTTTGAGGTCTGCAAAAGCACGGGAACAACACAAGGAAGAAGAAGAAGCTTGGAGCACAACACACAATACCAAATGTATTACCACTAAAATGTACAAAGATAAGTGACCCATTAGGGCAATAGGCATATATACAAGGGGGGGGAAAAAACCTCGTAAAGAGGGAAAAAGTGCCTCGATGGTCCTAGTGTGTTCACACACATCACTACCTAAATATATCAACAAATGCCCCTTGGGAATGATGCGATGAACAAGGAGCTAGCACTCATGTATAAGAAGGTGCCAAGCTATGTGGAATCAATCCACAAAAGTAAGTAAGCCCAAAGCTTTGCAGAAAGCTTCAAACTTCTCCATAGGTAGAGCCTTCGTGAAAAGGTTTGCAATGTTCTCTTGCATGGGCACATATGCCAAGCTGATATCTCTAGCACGGAACCTCTCCTTGACATAATGATAATGCACCTCAATGTGCTTAGTGCAAGCATGGAACATAGGTTTCCTCACAATTGCCAATGCACTCTCACTGTCAGAGAAGATGGTGGTGCTAGAAGACTGACCAACAGCCAAATCAGCCATAAGGCATCTGGGCCACATACACTCATCAATCACTATGAAAGCTACCCAATACTCAGCCTCATAATTAGAAGTGGTCACAATAGGCTGCTTCTTGATCAACCAAGATATACATGAGCTACCAAGCATGAAGCAAAGGCCACTAGTGGACACACAAGTGTCATAGCAACTAGCCTAGTGAGAGTCAGAAAAAGCATGTAGATCTGGCATTAGTGTCCTCCATTGGGATAAAACATTCCAAGGAGTCGGGTACCACTCAAGTAGTGAAAGATGCGCTTAACCTCTTGCCAATGCTTGACTTTTGGGCAATGCATAAACTTGCTCATCTGTGAGACATCAAACTGATTATCTGGTTTAGTAATGCATAAGTAAATCAAGCATCCAACAGGTTACTGCTAGAGAATAGCATCAAATGCATCTCCAACATCATGAAAACCCATTCGTAAACCTCTCTCCATAGGAGTGGAAATAAGTTTGCAATCTTCAAGGTCAAAATGTTGTAGTAATATGTCAACATATTTTGTTTGACACAAAACTATTCTGCCATCAACTTGCATAAATTGAATGCCCAAATAATGATGCAAATGCCCCAAATCAGACACCTCAAATGAGGCATACAAATCAGCCTTGAAATCAGCAATATGCTTGTCATGAGGACCAGTGAACAACATGTCATCAACATAAAAAACAATGATCAAAAGCACATCATTTGCAAGCTTAACATATATGGTGCTCTCAGTCGGACTCTTCTCAAAACCATGTGCAATCAGATAGGCATGTATCTTTTTATACCAAGCACATGGTGCTTGCTTTAAGCCATATAATGCCTTCTTCAACCTACACACTTGGTTTTCTTGCCTTTTTGCACAATGCATAATCCTTTGCAACAAGCCTAGCCTTATACCTGTCAACTATTCCATCTAGCTTATGCTTCAACTTGTATACCCATTTAGTGCAAGGAGGCAAGTCACATAAAGACCAAGTACCATTTTTCATGATAACATCATATTCTGATTGCATAGTAGCCATCCAATTTTTAGAATTTCGTGCTTCATCAAACGAAACAAGCTCATTCTCATCATAGAGACCAGGGGTAGCCATAGCAATAGCAATCTGATGCAAAAGAGGCATTATGAGAGCCTGAATAAGTACGGTATAACAAAGATGCATCTAATTTGCTGTCATGCAAAGTTTGCACCAGCCATTTTGGCATAGTTTGTACCTCCTCAATATCAACTCTCTCATCAGCAAGTGCATCATGTAAATCTACATCAGAAATGGAATGATGTGCATCATCACATGAAACTTGTAAAGGCTGAGAAGTTGCCTTGTTTGGACCAGCACTAGATTGTACACCTATAAAGAGAGGCAACAATGTATCATACATATCTTTGAAGCTAACAGATGTCTCCTTAGTCAATGAAAGTAATGGCTGAATAGCATCTTTCACAAAAAGAACATCACGACTAACCAAAATGCATTTAGTCTATGGATGATACAGAAAATAGCCTTTACTTTCAGAACTGTACCCAACAAAAATACATCTCACTGCTTCATCATCCAATTTTTTGTGATGTTGTTTAGGCACTAATGCATATGCCAAACAACTAAAAACGCATAGGTGAGCAACAGATGGCTTGCGACCATGCCAAACCTCATATGGAGTGATAGACTACAATGATTTAGTGGGACATGTGTTAAGTACATATGCTGCACACATGACAACCTCAAGCTAGAAACTATGTGGTAAAGCTTGACTCTTGACCATACACCTCGCCATCTCCATGAGTGACATGTTCTTTTGTTCAGCTACTTCATTTAGCTAAGGTGTATATGACACTGTATACTGATGTTTTATCCCACATTCAGCGAGAAATGCATTAAAGTCAGAAGACATATATCCCCCCCCCCCCCGATCAGAATGGAGGGTGCCCATCTTACATGCTCACAAATTTTCAGCCAAAAGCAAAAACTGTTTGAAGCACATGAATACTTCGGACTCTGGTTTCAATGGATATACCCATGCATGCTTGGAAAAATCATCAATGAAAGTCACGAAGTAAAGATCATTTCCAAAAGAAGGTGTCTGCATAGGACCATAGACATGACTATGAACAAGCTACAATTTTTGAGTAGCTCGAACTAAACCATCTTTTGAAAATGAGGAATGCTGCATTTTACCCAAAATATAGCCTTCACATACATGTTTACCAGATGCCTCAAGTTTGGGCAAAGAGGACACCATTTTAGATTTATGTAGGTGTAGCAAACTAGCAAAATTTAGATGACCAAAGCATGCATGCGAAAGCTTTGCATCTGACATAGCCTGAGAATCATGTATTGCACATGCTAAATCATTCACAAATTTTTCATAGTGTATGAGATTATACATCCCACAACATAAAATGAAAGAAGAAATAATCATGTCACCATTTGACAGATCATGAACTATACATCTGTCATCGACAAATTTCACAACCAATCCAATCTTGGCTAAAGCTAAAACTGATAATAGATTCTTCTTGATTCCTAGCAAAAATAAAGCATATGACAATGTAAAAGAACTACCATCAATAGTAGTCAGAATGATCTTACCAACTCCCATGACAAGATAAGAGGAGTTTTTGGCACATGTGATAGTATTCCCTATAGGGGCAGGCTCAAGTGAAGTGAAGGAATTACACTGCGAGGTAATATGTTTGGTTGCCCTACTAAAGTACCAAACATCCGAGTCTACTATGGACATACACTATTCACGAGAAGATGGGTCAAAACTGCAAACAATAGTGAATACTCATTCTTCATTCTGCACTAGATTAGCAAACTCTATTTTTAGTGTAAAGGCCATTGCAACAACCATTCCAACCTCTTTTTTATTTGCCTCTTTTGCAGCCAGTTTTGAACAATTCTTTATGACATGATCATTTGCTTTATAGTACTTGCAAAACAATTTCTACTTTTCTATTTTCTTCTTTTCTCTATGATCCTTCTTTGATTGTGCAAAATTAGCAGATTTTTGCTTACTAGTAGAAGAGCTCCATTTACCTTTGCCCTTCTGACTAGCCAAGAAATCTTGATCTCTAACACGCATAATGGACTTGTTCTACCTAGACTGATCTTCCTGCAATAGAATAAAGACTAACTTCTCGAATGTTAAGGCATTTGGATTGCCTTTCATCATCAAATGAAGAGAAGAAGAAAAACTCTGGTATGAATAAGGAAGACCATTCAGAATGGTCTGCACAAGTGAGCTATCTGGTATAACTTCATCAACAAAAATCAATTGTTCCTTCGAGTCTTTGATTCTTGTCACAAAACTATCCATAGAATCACCTTCATTCATGTGCTCACTCTCTAGCTATTTTTGGAGGTAAGCAACATAAGCCTCATTCCTTACCTAGTATAAAGTGGTAAGTGTATCTCAAGCATCCTTAGCTATTCTACAAGGGCGAATGTTAGGAATAATGGCATGTTTGACAGAAAAGGCTATCAATGCATGCGCTTGAGCATCTCTGCCATCCCAACAAATTTTCTCTATAGTAGGTGCAATAGAAACCGTAACACAAATAGGAATCTCCAAAATATCACCATCTTTGATGTTGTCTACATCAGCTTCAGTACTTGTATTTGCAGGTGAAATAGGATGTTTTTCAACACCCTACACAATATTCCATAGTCCTTTTGTAACCAATACATGATGCATCATATAAGACCATAATGGGTAATTTTTATCATCCAACATATCCTCAATAGCCAACATATGGAATACATCACTGCTTTTAGCCATGGGCACTGAGTAAAATACCCTCATGCAAAAAAATAATTGTATCTCAAGAAGTTGAACAGAACTACCCTATCGAGTTTTGCTAAACCTGTAGCAAACTTTGAGATGCTAATACTGGCAAACCAAAACCTATATATATCTTTGGCACAAAAAGATTAAATAGCCTACACAAGCACTATGATAGCGCATTCAAAAGATGAAACAAGCTCAGATTGGGATTTCAACACCACATAGCAAGACTATTTTGATGTCCTAATAACTATGAGTATGCTCACCAAATTTTGTGCGATTTTCAGAATCTAACGAGGGGTGTCGATGATGCCCTAGATGAAGTGTCGACTTGCTCTGATACCAATTGTTGAAGCTTGAGGTCTACAGAAGCACGTGAACAACACAAGGAAGAAGAAGAAGTTTGGAACACAACACACAATACTAAATGTATTACCACTAGAATGTACAAAGATAAGTGAACCATTAGGGCAATAGGCGTATATACAAGCCAGGGGAAAAAAACCTCTTTAAGAGGGGAAAAAGTGCCCCAGTGGTCGTAGTGTGTTCACACATATCACTACCTAAATATATCAACAAAGAGGTGATGGGATGAGTGCATAGATGAGTTGGTACTGCAACAAACATGCTCTGCACTAGCCAAGGTGTCTCCAAGAATACTTAGTAGAACTATTTTTCTTCCCAAAAATGTATAAAAACCATTAAGGACTTTGGAACATCATTTACAAATGTTTCCATCAAAATAGATAACTTCTACTTTGCAAGGAGTTAGAAAAACCTTCTATTTTGGGATAAGAAGATCTCAATATTATGCTCAAAGCTCTCAATCTGGTATAAATTGACTAGAGAGCTTTCACACATATCTAATTGAAGTGTATATCAAACTAAATCAAGTTATTTTATGAATTTAGCTACATCGTACAATGATAAATGAATTTAAGAATTTGAGGGGTCACCTCGACTTTTCAAGAATAAGAAGACGTGCAAACACAATCAACTTCAAATCTTCATATCTCAAGCTCTATAGAACCAATGATGATGAGAATTGATATGGATGCTTGACACCCTTATCTAACTAATGCAAGTAAAACTATTGCAAATGGATACTTACACATAGACAAGGAAAACCAAGTTCACTGTGTACATCTGTGTACTACAAAAACATGTAGAGAAGAACTCACTCAATGTAATGATTCAGAATGTGTACTGTATTGCACATATGATGCATGGGAGGTTTATATGACTACTCCCTCACAAAGTGAGCACAATGTATGCTCAAGAATGAAGCTCATTTTCACTCGAATAGGAGTGATTATCCCACAACTAGAGAGCTATGTATTTATACATGTTTTTCAAATTTGAACTTGGTAGGTAGATCACCTAAAGGTGATCCTACATTAAGGGATGATTTGAATTCGATTTAATCAGCTAAAATCATGGAATATGCTCCCAAATATCACAAGATTCTTCTTTTACTTTTAGCTTTTACAAAGGATCATGGTAAATACAAGATTTACTCTTGGGTTATTCACAAGAATGGGTTCTCATGATCAAGGCTATATGTGATGACTTTATGAGAGTAGTCCATAAGTCAAATGCCAAGCTTTTAGGCTTTCCATTTACATCTACAGTTCCCTGTCAAGTCTAAGAAGCTTGAGTCTTCAATCCTTAAAGATTTCCTATAATCCAATCATTTGATGTGAATTTGTTTAATTTGCTTCCATCCAATGCCTTTGTCATCATATTTTCACATTGTTGATATGTTGACACATATGAAAGTTGAATCTCCTCGCTTGTGATCTTTTCCTTGACATAATGATAATGTACTTCTATGTGTTTTCTCGTGACATGATAAATTGGGCCCTAGTAGCAAGATGTAAAGAACTAATATTATCTCCAAAGATGTGTGGAGTAGAAGACTTATGCCCTAAATTAGTGTATAGGGTCCTAATCTACATTGAATCTTGTGTAGCATCTCAAGTCCTCTATACTCAACCTTTGTTGATGATAATGCTAATCTTCAAAACTAGGAGGTTGGGCCATGTATGTTCGGATTCTTGGAAGATGCTACACCCATGAACACTCTAATGGTGGGCATCTTTGCAATAGGTGAAAATGTTTCTTCATAATCAATACCTTGTGTTTTTGCATATCCTTTGGCCGTTAGCCTTTCTTTTTACTTGTTGATAGAGCCATTAGAATTCTTCTTTACCTTATATATCAACCTTAAACCTATGATTTTTCATAGATGAAATCTTGGGTACCAATTCCCAAGATTTTCTTGTAAAACTTCTATCTCTTCTTCCATGACATTCATCCACTCAGGCTTCTCCTTTGCTTCTTCATAAGTTGAAGGTTCTTTAGAGTTTGAATCATCTACTAGATATATTGAATGTTTAGTGACTATTGAAGTATCATATCTATACCTTTCTGGCTTCCTTTTCTCTCCAATTGATCTTCTAATGGTTTGTTGAGATGATTCTGCCACATCTCTCAACTCTTGCACTCTGGCTTTGCCTTTAGAGTTCCAAGAATTGTTTTCCCTTCTTGGAGTCTTTTGTTCATCATCGTAATCACTTGATGCTTCAAGTCTATGATCATTTCTCTTTGATAATGTTCGAAAATCTTCCTCTAGGTGATAGGAGAGTTTGATTCTCTTGCAATCATCTTCAAATCATGACTTGTTTTTATCAAACACAACATCTCTACTTACAAGGAAGCCTTTTTTTCTTGTATTGTATAATCTATAACCTTTCTGATTAAGGACATCGCCAATGAAGATGCATTTCTCTACCTTTGGATCCAACTTGCCTCTTATTTGTGAAGGTATGTGTGCATGTGCTATGCATCAAAGATTCTTAAATGACCTTTGCTAGGACTTCTTCCATTCCATGCTTCATATGGTGTCATGTCATCCAAAGCCTTTGATGGAAGTCTATTGATAGAGTATATAGCTGTTGATATTGCCTCTTCCCACAAGTAGTTGGTATGTTGTTTTCGTGTATGTACCAAGACTAATTCTCCTACCTTTAATCCCTTATCTTCTACATGTGCATCATAGTAGGACTTTTGTCTTTTCTTGGTTGTGTAAATCCCAACGGTTGCTCTTAATCTAGTTTTTCCTTGGTCTTTCTAAGTCAAAAATTCTACACAAGAGGTCATGGCCAGTACATTGATGCTCTTGTGCCACTTTTAGAGTGTGTATCAAAAAACCTAGTGGTAACACTGCATTTTGACCAAACACCATTTGAAAGGGTTGTTGGAGCAAGTCTATGACAAGCCTAAGTATTGGCTTGAGTCCCACAAAGTCATAGAAGAATCCTTAAAATGAAGACTATGTAAAGTTCACTTGTGAACTACCTCTTGTAACTTTTGAAGAGTTTACTTAATGTAAAAGTGAAAGAATCTTAAGTGGTTGAGTCCACTTGATCAAAAAGGGAAAGAGGAGCCACAAATTTGTGATTTGTGGTAGATAGAGAATCAAATCAATCACTAATTTATTGGAGAGTGATTGAGGGACGTTAGCCTCCCAAGCTCAACTATAAATAGATGGCAACTTTATTCATGGTTAGAGAGACCTATGTGAAAACCTCCAAGAGCTGAGCTTTATGCCATATCAAGGTGTGATTGCAAGGCACACATATGTATCAGTAAGTCCATTGTATTGTACAAGCAATATACTTTCATTTTCATGATCATTTGAGTTCATATTTCCATGTTCTTGTGAAGTGTACTACTCACTGTCGTATCTCTTAGTTTTCGTAGTCAGATTGCAGAGATGGTTTCTCTGAGCTTGGTGCATGATTTTAAGTAATTTAACTTGGTAACATTAGCTCTATAAGTCTACTATAGGCTCCCCAAGTTTCGTTTCATTTGGGTGTTTCAATCTTCAGTTATGGTCAGTTGAAGTCAACCCTATCTGTTCATTTTCACTTCTCTATCAGGTACCCGACTTTTTTACTCATATTGTCAGAGTTGTTTCTCAGTGTGTACTTACCCAAATTCAATGATTTAAAGCTTGTTGGATTTAGCATATTGTTTAGTATATGCATACAAATTTTCATAATTATTGGATTCTTAAATCTGGAGTTATGTTCATTTTTTTGCTCATTGGTCTCATTACTATAGTAGCCTGTGAAAATCGGGATGATGTCATCACTTGTTAAACATCTTTCTCAGTGTGTGATTCATTATTTTTGATCAAATTAATCTTGAAAGTTAGCTCTCTAAGTGAACTAGAATTCCCCAAGAGGAATTAAGCTAATTCCTGCTGTGCTTAGAGAATTATGCAAAACACTGGATAGGTGTATGAACCAAAATAGCAAGTTCTTCACCTCTGAGCTAACTCCAACTTATCTGTTTTGATCTATCGTTTTGAGGGTGATCTTCCAAGGTATATAGGGTGTCTAATACATCCATTGGCAAGCTAAAAGGGCCCACCACATACTCCTGGAGTTCATTTGGCTGGTGTAGATGAAGGGTTTTGCAACACCTCTTCATCTTCAAGCACATACCTATCCATCTCTTCACATTGGTATTAGAGCAAGGTTGGGCAACATGGCAGATGGATTTCCTTCATCAATTGACAAATTGGACAGAGGTAACTACTCAGCTTGGTCATTAAGAATGGAAGCTTATCTCCAAGGTAGAAGTTTATATGGTTATGTGGCTGGAGATGAAGTTATGCCAAGTTCCAGGAACAAAAGTCAACCAACACAAGAAGAGCAAGAAAGATTGAGCACATGGTGCTCCAAGGATGCACTTGCAAGGTCTTATCTCCTCAACTCTATCTCATAATTTTTGTTGCCTCACATTAGAAGTTGTAAGACATCTCAGGAAGTGTGGGATGCACTTGAAGCTTTCTTCTCTTCAAGTACTAAAGCTAGGAAGCATCAACTATGGTTGGGTTTCACAACTCTCAAGAAGGCTCCCAAACAAAATGTGACTGATTTTGTCACAAAGCTCAAGGACATAGCAGATCAGTTAGGAAGCATTGGAGAGGTAATAGATGAAGAGCAAATTGTAAGGCAGGTAATCAATGGCTTGAGGGCAGATGACAAGTGGGAAGTATTCACCACAGCTATGGATTTGTACATGGATATCCATGTACCTGATTTCAATACACTCATTGGACAACTACTTACTCAAGAGGCAAAGCTTATAAAAAATGGAGAAAGCTCTAAAGGTAATCAATCTTCAACTTTATACACTGATAAAAGCAAGTCCAAAGATAACAAAGGAAAGGCAAAGAAAGTGGATGATGAAGCAGGTACATATCAAGCTAACTATGCAGGTTGTGATGATCTTGCTTATAAATACTTCTTGCGAGAAGTTGATATCTCTATGCTCTCACTACCTCTTTCTCTTGGGTTTTTACTCGAGGGTTCTTAGATCTGTATGTTAGTACTAGGACTAATGGCTTGGCCCATTCAGGGACAATCTCAACATTGAAAAGATATGCATCTGGTAGCTCATCTGCTACCCATGTGGCCACTTCTCCTGAAGTTATCCTAGAGAGGTGGTCTGCTCTTAAGTGTGTTCTCCCCTTTTTTACTACGACTTCAAAATCATATTCCATCAAGAGTAAAAACCAACGTATTAATCTACCAGTGTTGCATGGTTTGTTGACCAAGTACAAAAGAGCCTGGTGGTCAGTAAAGAATTTAAATTTATTTGCCAATAAATAATGATGAAACTTCTTCACTGCATAAACCATTCCTAGTCCTTCTTTCTCTGTAGTGGTGTAATTTCTCTCTACCGCCTGCTGGCGTATGCAATTGGTAAATCTATATTTCCTTCCTCTATAGGTTGTGCCAACACACATTCTATTTCATAATTAGAGGCATCTATATGTACATGAAAAGGTTTGTTCCAATCAGACACCACTAGAATAGGTGCAGAACACAGTCGTCATTTAAGCTCACTAAAGGAACTCTCACATTCTTCTATCCACTAAAAATTGGTTAGCAGGTTGTAGAGTGGTTTGGCAATGATCGCATACATATGTATGAATCGTCGGTAATAAGTGCAATGGCCCATAAATGCGTGCACTTCTTTGATGTTCTTTGGCCTGGGTAATTCATCAATTACTCGTACCTTATCTTCATCCATAGAGATTCCATTTTTTGAGACTACATGGCTAAGTATCTTGCCTTGTCTGACCATAAAGACACACTTTTCTGGGTTTAAACAGACTTGATATTCCCTACACTTTTTGAAGATGCGTTCGAGCTCAGGGATATGATGTGGTCTAAGTACAGAGTGAGCACACAGATCATGCACGTGCATTCGTGAGCCCAAAAGGCATTACACGAAATGCAAAGATACCCCACTTAGTGGCAAATGCCATCTTGTGTTGGTCATCGGGGGCAATGGCAACTTGGTTATAGCTTGAGAACCCATCAAGGAAGCTATACACTTCCTTGCATGTGACTCTTTCCAACATGTGGTTTGTAATGGGTAGAGGATACTTATCCCTAATTGTGGTTGCATTGGTCTTCTTTAAGTTTATGCACACTCTCAGCTTACCGTTCTTCTTTGGCATGACTACGATGTGTGAAACCCATTCGATGTGTTCTATTTCATAAATAAATCCGGCTTCTATGAGTCTTTCTATTTCTTTTTTTATTTTTAATGCATAATTATCATTATATGTATAGGGCTTTTGCTTAGTGGGTCTTGCCTCGATGGTCATAGGTATCCTATGGGAACATATGTCAATATCTACCCCTTTCAAATCTTTGTAACTCTAGGCAAACAAATCCCTATACCTCTTCAATAGAGCAATCAAAGTTTCTTCCTCCTCGTCACTTAAGTCATGTCCTATGTATGTGCATCGTTCTTCTCCTTCCTCGATTGCCACTACAACTTTCTTCGTGGTTTCCCTATTTTCATAGGCTTCTCCTAAACTTTTGCTTCTCTTGGGCATTTGGATCATGATTTTTCTGTCTTCCACCACGTATTTCCTAAACTTTTCTGGCACTTCCATCAAGGGTTCTTACTCCTCAGTTTTCACACTCTTGTTCTTCCTCATCTTTTGATCTCGTTGACTAGATCTTGAATTTTCCTGTTCCTTCCTAGGGGTGGTGAGCTCTGGGACATGGCTTCTACCCGGCCTAGGAATTCCTCTTCTGATGAACATTCAGGTTTGATTGAATCTACTTCCCATTCCATGTTGTTCACTTGCTTACTGTATTAAGAGATTTCTTCTTTAAGATGATTTGCTTCTGTTTCCTCTCTTACTAGGCCTACAGTGAACATGGATATATCATAACCGTCTTCTTCACAATGAGGGGTCCATTGTCCTTCGTTAATTGCAATATCCATAATCGCTAAAATCTCTGTCCAGCCATGGGGTTTGAATTCATCATTTGGAAATACTAGCGGGACATATGCTGGATCCTCAATGGGTCTCAAAGTGTGTCCTACTCTTAACACTCTTACTGTAGCACGCTTCTCCTCCTTGGCTGTGATTTTACACATCTAGAGGTGTGTATCCTCATGCAACCATGATGGATATGATGTTAAGGAATGGACTGATTCCTTCTCCTCTTCGTTTCTATGTACCATATTCCATTGCAAAGGAGATACATCCCTATGTGAATAGTCTGTGAGATTCACTTTTGTGGTTACTCCTAGGGGTTGTAGGTAGAAAAAGTTGGTTCCCCAATCTTGTACAACTTGTAATTGTTGCATAAAAGGTCTACCTAAGAGCATCTCCTATGCTTGATTCTCTCAAAAATCGCATATTGCAAAGGTGTGATCAAATTTTGCTCCGCAAGTGGATAGAGTGATTCCCTCCAAACAATCCTAAGGGTCTTTATTGTTGGTGCAATCCACAAGCCTACACATTTGGCTTGTATTTCATACACATATGAAGATGCATAGGAATCAATGCTAGTGGTTAATTACCATTTTATCCTTTTGTAAAAGTCATATTTGACTTGGAATCTTTGTAAACACCTACCAAGAAGAACTCGTGGAAAAGTTAGGAGTTGATTGATGGAATATCTCCTATAATGGAGGATCACTTTTTAGAGAGAGCCAACAATTTGAATTCAAATTCAAAAATTGGAAGTGAACATCTATATAAACTTCCAAGAAAAAGTCACGGGTATGCAAGTCACTTTCCGAGCTCTTCATCTTCATCTCTGTATGTGTGTAAGGCCTACACTCTAGCCTACACCTTACCACATCATTTGGCTATGGTTTCCAAGCCAATGATTTTGTACACAAGTGTTCATTAATACATATATCTACATTGTTCATTTCTGAGTTCTCTATCATAGTGTCTGAAAGTTTGTCAACTTGTGGACATCATATCTCACTCATTTCTCCACCAAATTCAAAGATCTATAGCTTGCTGGAACCAGCTCAAAGTTGTCTACATGCCATCAAACTTTTTGAAGGATTTCTATTCAGCCATTTCAGAGAAACGTTCGTCGAGGTGATCACTGGTCAAAGTCAGCAATAGTCCTAAAATATCGGGGGGTAAAGGTTTACTTGCTAAATTAAATTCTCTGAGCATAGTTAATCATTTTAAGTGATTCCACTTGGAATAGTTAGCTTGCTAAGCTAGTTAGATACCCCTAAAAGGAATTTTTCCAATTCCTACTGTGCTGGTCATATTGAGCAAAAGATACAACATGTGTCTAGTAAAAAATAGAAGGTTTTCTTGAAGACTTGAAGTAAAGTTGTCTGTTTTGATTCAAATTTTTCATACATCATTTTCAAAGTACATAGGCTATTTTATGGTGTCATTGGAAAGCTCAGAAGGTCCACTTATCAACTCTGGAACATCAAAGGGCTGGTACAAAGCAGGATTTGGCAGTACCTACTCACTCTCTTTAAGTGTCCATCCATCATTCCCAACAGTGGTATCAGAGCAAGTTAGGTAAAATGGGAGATGGTTTTCCTTCATTTATTGATAAATTGGACAGGAAAAACTATCAAGCATGGTCTCTAAGGATGAAGACATACCTACAAGGAAGGAGTCTTTATGGATACATCTCAAGAGATGAGGAATTGCCCTCATTCAAAACCAGAGGACTACCAACAAAGGAAGAAGGAGTTCTCCTCTAGTGTCTACCGAAACTACATTAGCAAGGGTGGAGGTTTTTGTCCCAGGACAGGTTGCAGTCTTGGTTGTGCTTGATATGGTCCTTGATACTGGGGGGGGGGGGGGGGGGGCTCGATAATATTGTTGTGGCTGGTATTGCCCTTGGTATCTACCTGGCTGATATTGTTGAGGGTGGTTCTGCCTAACCACTTGTTTTTTTATATGGACAATCTTGAGTAGTGTGGTTGGTGTATCTTTGCTCTATAGTACAATACACTTCATTAGAGTTTCCTATGGGTTGCAATGCATGTGGACACACATTCGCCATATGATCACCTTCGCAAGTATAACACCTTCGAGCGGGGGATAATTTGTTGCCTGGTTTTCTAGAAACTCCCAAGCATTTGGCCACTTGTTCTGCAAAGTACTCAATTGAATTGGAATGTCTGGATGAAGTTTTTGTAATGCTATCCGAGTCTTTGTGAACCCTAGGAAGTTCTAGCTCGTCTCCTAGGTTATCTTCTATGTCTACACAGATCTGTAAACATTGATCCAAGGTTCTTGGCTCCTTCAAGAAGACATATGATCTTAGTTTAGCACTTAGAAGGCCAGGCTCAAATGAAGTGAAGAAATTGCATTGCAAGGTAATATGTTTGGTTGCCCCACTATCAAAGTACGAAACATCCGAGTCTAGTGCATGCATACACTGTTCATATGAAGATGGGTCATAACTGCAAATAGTAGTAGATGCCCATTCTTCATTCTACACAAGATTAGCAGACTTTGTTTTGGGTGTAGAGGCCTCTATAACAACCATTCAAGCCTCCTTCCTCTTTGCCCCTTTTGCAGCCAGTTTTGGACAACTCTTTATGACATGATCATTTCCTTTATAGTATTTGCAAAATAGTTTTTGTTTTTCTGTTTTCTTCTTGACTCTGTCATCTTTCTTTGAATGTGTAGAATTAGTAGATTTTTGCTTACTAGTAGATGATCTCCATTTACCTTTGTCCTTTTGACTAGCGAGGAAAGCTTGATCTACAGCATGCATAATGGACCTGTTCTGCGTAGACTGGTCTTCTTGCAACATAATAGAGCCTAATGTTGATATTTAGGTAGTCATGTGTGTGAACACACTAGGACCGTCGCGGCACTTTTTTCCCTCTTTAGGAGGTTTTTTTCCCCCCACTTGTATATATGCCTATTGCCCTAATGGGCTACTTATCTTTGTACATTCTCTAGTAATACATTCAGTATTGTGTGCTGTGCTCCAAGCTTCTTTTTCGTCTTCTTCCTTGTGTTGTTTGCATGCTTCTACAGACGTCCAACTCCAACAATTGGTATCAGAGCAGGTCGTCGCTTCATCTAGGGCACTATTGAAACTCCTCCGTGTGCAATCTCAGAATTGCACGAATTTTTGTGAGCATACTCAGCGTGTCTTTGAGATCAAAACGTCTTCGCTTTGTGGTTCTGAAATCGCGATCTGAGCTCGTTTCGGCCTCCGAACGCACTATCGCAGCACTTGCGCAGACTATTTCGCCTTTTTGTGCCAAAGATATATACCAGTTTTTGTTCGCTAATATAAGCGTCTCAAAGTCTGCTACAGGTCTAGTGGAATTTGTTTGGGTAGTTCTTTTCAACTTTTTGAGATATAATCAATTTTTTGCATCAAGGTATTTTAGTAACCGGCCATGGCTGAAAGCAATGATGTATTTTGTATGTTGGTTGTTGAGGATAAGTTGGATGGTACCAACTACCCGTTATGGGCTTATATGATGCGACATGTGTTGGTTGCAAAAGGACTGTGGAACATTGTGCAGGGTGTCGGAAAACATCCTATCACACCTACAATTGTTACAATTGCAGGTACTGAAGTTGATGTAGAAGGTATCGAAGATGATGATATTCTGCATATTCCTATTCGTGCTGTGGTTTCTGTTGCACCTACTGTAGAGCAGATTTGCTAGGATGGCAGAGATGCCCAGGCACATGCATTGATAGCTTTGTCTGTCAAACGTGTCATTATTCCTCACATTCACTCTTACAAAATAGCTAAGCATGCTTGGGATACACTTACCACATTGTACCAAGATAGGAATGAGGCTCGTGTTGCTTACCTCCGAAAACAATTGGAGAGTGAGCACATGAATGAAGGTGATTCTATGGATAGTTTCCTAACAAAGATCAAAGACTTGAAGGAACAGTTGATTTCTGCTGATGAGGCTATAATAGATAGCTCACTTGTGCAGACCGTTCTGAATGGTCTTCCTGATTCATATCAAAGTTTTGCTTCTCCTCTTCGGTTGATGATGAAAGCCAATCCAAATGCCTTATCATTTGAAGATTTAGTCTTTCTTCTGTTGTAGGAAGATCAGTCCAGGCAGAACAGGTCCATTATGCGAGAAGCTCTTCAATTAGTAAGCAGAAATCTACTAATTCTGCATATTCGAAGAAGGAAGATAAAGATGAGAAGAAAATAGAAAAGTAGAAATTGTTTTGTAAGTACTGTAAAGGAAATGATCATATCATAAAGAACTGTCCAAAACTGGCTGCTAAAGAGGCAAAGAAGAAAGAGGCTTGAATGGTTGTTGCAGAGGCCTCTACACCAAAAACAGAGTCTGCTAATCTTGTGCAGGAAGAAGAATGGGTGTTTACTATTGTTTGTAGTTTTGACCCATCTTCTCATGAGGAGTGCATGTCTGTAGTAGAATCAGATGTTTGGTATTTTGACAGTGGTGCGACCAAACATATTACCTCACAGCACAGTTTCTTCTCTTCGCTCGAGCTTGCCCCTACAGGGAATACTGTTACATGCGGCAACAACTCCTCTTATCCTGTTATGGGAGTTGGTAAGATCATTTTGCTACTGCTGATGGTAGTTCTTTCACTTTGTGAGATGCTTTATTTGTGCTAGGGATCAAGAAGAACCTGTTATCAGTTTCTGCATTAGCCAAGATTGGCTTGGTTGTGAAATTTGTTGATGACACGTGTACAGTTCATGATCTGTCAAATGGCGATGTGATTATTGCTTCTTGCATTTTATGTTGTGGGTTGTAAAAGCTCATAGACTATGAAAGATCTGTAAATGATTTGGCATGTGCAATAAATGATTCTCAGGCTATGTCAGATGCAAAGCTTTGGCATGCACGCTCCAAACTTGAGGCACCTAGAAAACGTGTTTGCGAAGGCTGTATTTTGGGCAAAATGGAGCGTTCGTCCTTTCCAAAAGATGATTCAGTTCGGCCTACTCAGAAATTGCAGCTTGTACATAGTGATGTCTGTGGTCCTATGCAGACACCTTTTTTTGGGAATTATCTTTACTTCATGACTTTCATCGATGATTTTTCCAGGCATGCATGGGTATATCCATTGAAGGCAAAGTTTGAAGTGTTCATGTGCTTCCTACAGTTTTTGGTTTTGGCTGAAAATCTGTCAGCATGTAAAATGGGCACCCTCTGTTCTGATCGAGGGGGAGAATATATTTCTTCTGATTTTAATGCATTTCTCGCTGAACATGGGATAAAACACCAGTGTACAGTGTCGTATACACCTTAACAGAATGGAGTTGCTGAATGAAAGAACAGGTCACTCATGGAGATGGCGAGGTGTATGGTCAAGAGTCAGGCTTTACCACATAGTTTCTGGCTTGAGACTTTCATGTGTGCAGCATATGTACTGAACAGGTGTCCCACTAAAGCGCTGCAGTCTATCACTCCATATGAGGCTTGACATGATCGCAAGCCATCTGTTGCTCATCTGCGTGTTTTTGGTTGTTTAGCACATGCATTAGTGCCTGAACAACATCGCAGAAAATTGAATGATAAAGAAGCAAAATGTATTTTTGTTGGGTACAATTCTGAAAGTAAAGGCTATCCTCTGTATCATCCACAGACTAAACGCATTCTGGTTAGTCGTGATGTTTTTGTGGAAGATGCTATTCAGCCATTGTTTTCATGTACTAAGGAGACATTTGTTAGCTCTAAAGACATGTATGATACTTTGCTGCCTCTTTTTACAGGTGGGCAGTCTAGTATTGGTCCTAATGAGGCAACTTCTCAGCCTTTGCAGGTTTCATGTGATGATGCAGATAATTCCATTTCTGATGCAGATGTACATGATGCACTTATTGATGAGAGAGATGATATTGAGTAGGCAAGAACTATGCCAAAATGGCTAGTGTAGACCTTGCGTGACAGCAAATTAGATGCACGTCTGTCATATCATACTCGATCACACTCTCATAGTGCCTCTTTTGCATCAGATTGCTATGCTATGGCTGCATCTAGTCTCTATGATGAGAATGAGCCTATTTCGTTTGATGAAGCACAAAATTAAACAAATTGGATGGCTGCTATGCAATCTGAATATGATGCTATAATGAAGAATGGTACTTGGTCTTTATGTGACTTGCCTCCTGGCAAGAAGGCCATTAGCACTAAGTGGGTATACAAGCTGAAGAGTAAACCGGATGGTACGGTTGAAAGGTATAAGGCTAGGCTTGTTGCAAAGGGTTATGCGCAGGAAAGAGGCATTGATTTTGATGACACCTTTGCACCTACATGCCGTATGACTACTGTTCGGAGCATCTGTGCACTTGCAGCTCATCATGGTTGGAATGTACATCAGTTGGACATTAAAATAGCATTTCTGAATGGTGACTTGCATGAAGAAGTGTATGTTTTTCAGCCCCGTGGTTTTGTGCAGAAAGGGCATGAAAACCAAGTGTGCAGGTTAAAGAAGGCATTATATGGTTTAAAGCAAGCACCACGTGCTTGGTATGAGAGGATACATGCCTATCTGATTGCACATGGTTTTGAGAACAGTCGAATTGAAAGCACCTTTAATGTTAAGCGTGCTAATGATGTGCTTCTGATCATAGTTGTCTATGTTCACGACATGCTGCTCACTGGTCTTATTGAGAAGCATATTGCTGATTTTAAGGCTGATTTGCATGCCTCACTTGAGATGTCTAATTTGGGGCATTTGCATCACTATTTGGGCATTCAGTTTATGCAAGTTGATGGTGGAATGTCTTTGTGTCAAACGAAATATATTGACACATTATTGTAAAATTTTGGCCTTGAAGATTGTAAACCTATTGCCACTCCTATGGAGACAGGTTTACGATTGAGTCTTCATGATGTTGGAGATGCATTTGATGTTGTTCTCTATCAACAGGCTATTGGATGCTTGATTTACTTATGCATTACTCGGCCACATATTCAGTTTGTTGTCTCACAGATGAGTAGGTTTATGCATTGCCCAGGAGTCAAGCATTGGCAGGCAGTTAAGCGCATCTTTCACTATTTGAGTGGTACTCAGCTACTTGGGTTGTTTTATCCCAAGGGGGGATCACTACCACCAGATTTGCATGCTTTTTCTGACTCTGATTGGGCTGGTTGCTATGACACTTAGGTGTGCACTAGTGACTTTTGCTTCATGCTTGGTAGCTCATGTATATCTTGGTTGAGCAAGAAGCAGCCTACTGTGGCCACTTCCAGTTGTGAGGTTGAGTATAGGGCAGCTTTCACAATGACTGTTGAGTGTATGTGGCGCAGATGCCTTATGGCTGATTTGGGTGTTGGTTAGACTTCTGCCACCACCATCTTCAATAACAGTCAGAGCGCATTGGCAGTTGCGAGGAACCCTGTGTTCCATGCTCGCACTAAGCACATTGAGGTGCATTATCACTATGTTAGGGAGAGGTTCTCTGCTAGGGAGATCAGCTTGGCATATGCAGGAGAACATTGTAGACCTTTTCACGAATGCTTTGCCTAGGGAGAAGTTTGAAGCTTTTCGCAAAGCTTTGGGCTTACTTCCTTTTGTGGAGTGATTTCCACATAGCTTGGCACTTCCTTATCCATGAGTTCCAGCTCCTTGTTCACTGCATCACTTCCAGGGGGGATTTGTTGATATATTTAGGTAGTGATGTGTGTGAATACACTAGGACCATCGGGGCACTTTTTTCCCTCTTTAGGAGTTTTTTTCCCCCGGCTTGTATATACGCCTATTGCCCTAATGGCCTACTTATCTTTGTACATTCTCTAGTAATACATTCAGTATTGTGTGTTGTGCTCCAAGCTTCTTCTTCTTCCTTGTGTTTTTCGCGTGCTTCTGCAGATGTCTAACTCCAATACCTAACTCCTCAAATGTTAAGCCATTTGGATTGCCTTTCATCATCAATTGAATAGTAGAAGAAAAACTCTGATATGGATAAGGAAGACCATTTAGAATAGTCTACATAAGTGAACTGTCAGGTAAGACTTCATCAACAAAAATCAACCACTCTTCAAATCTTTGATCTTTGTCAAAAAGTTTTCCATGGAATCTTCTTCATTCATGTGCTCACTCTCCAACGTTTTTTGGAGGTAAGCAACACGAGCCTCATTCCTTTCCTAGTATAAAGTGCTTAGTGTATTCCAAGCATCCTTTGCTCTTCTCAAGAGCGAATGTGAGGAGTAATGGCATGTTTGACAGACAAGGCTATCAATGCATGTGCTTGAGCATCTCTACCATCCCAACAAATTTTGTCTACAATAGGTGCAACAGGAACTATAGGATGAACAAGAACCTAAAGAATATCACCATCTTCAATGCCATCTACATCACCTTCAGCAATGATGTTTGCAGGTGAAATAGGACATTTTTCAACACCCTACACAATATTCCACAGTCCTTTTGCAACCAATACATGATGCATCATATAAGCCCATAATGGATAGTTGGTACCACCCAACTTATCCTCAATAGCCAACATACAGAATACATCACTACTTTCAACCATGGCCACTAACAAAAATACCCTAATGTAGAAAAATGGTTGTATCTCAAAAAGTTGAATAAAATTACACTCTCGAGATCTGCTAAATGTGTACTAGACTTTGAGGTGCTTATACTGGAAAACAAAAATTTGTATATATCTTTGGCACAAAGAGATGAAATTGTCAGCACAAGCACTATGATAGTGTGTTCGAAGGCCAAAATGAGCTCAGATCACGATTTCGGCACCAAAGAGCAAAGCAAGTTTGAACTCCTAATCACCTTGACTATGCTCACCAAATTTCTTGTGATTTTGACACTGTGATCAGAGGTGTGTTGATGATGGCCTAGATGAGACGACAACCTACTTTGATACCAATTATTGGATTTTGAGGTCTACGAAAGCATGTAAACAACACAAGGAAGAAGAAGAAGAAGAAGCTTGTAGCACAACACACAATATTGAATGTATTACCACTAGAATGTACAAAGATAAGTGACCCATTAGGGTTATAGGTGTATATACAAACCAAGGGGAAAAAACTTCCTAAAAAGGGAAAAAAGTACCCCCGTAGTCGGAGTGTGTTCATACACATCACTGCCTAAATGTATCAACTATTTTTTGGAGATTTTTTGTGCATAATAGATGCACCTTTTTGTCAAAATTCCATCCAATGAAGAAAATCAAACTTTTGGCAACTTTTTCTTATTTAAATATCAATGTCAAAAAATCATGAATTTGTAAACTTCACTTTTCTACCATTTTTTCAAGAAACATTTCATAAATCATTCAAATATGACCTTAAAGTATACTTAGCTTGGCTTGGGTTGCAAGAAAATACTAGAAAATGTAATTTTTGCTATGACCTCTCAAAATTGTTATTTTGTTTCACTCTCACTAGCTCATTCTCTCACACTCTTTCTCTAAGTCTTATTTTTATATTGTTTGCCCACAAACATGATTTTCAACTTTTTTGAATGAAATTGCTTTACCTCTTCCATAGGCATTAAGCATTGTCAGTTACTCTTTGTCCACTCTTTGCACCTTCGATATCTCAATTATCTTGCAATACTCACCTTCCACAAACAAGCGATTCCTTGCAAAAAGTCATGTTTTTCTTGTTTACCCTTGTTTTTTATTTTTCTTCAACTTTTCTAATGAAGATTTTTAAGTCAAAATAATTTCCACAAAATTTCTTCCTTCAATCTTTTCCATTCTTTTTTCCTTTCCTAATCTTAGAATTTATTATCCCATGTATGTTCATCAAATATTTCAAAAATTTTATTTTATTTTCTCCTAAATAAATAAAGATGATTTGTCAAAGTTTTTCTAGAAAATGAAGATAAAAGCTTATGATGAAATATTGCAACCTCATTAACAAAATTAAAGAACAACACAGATGGCTTACATTACCTTTTCAACAAGATGAATGAAGAAATTTATTTTCAAGATTAAAACACACTCACCTTTTCGTCATTGTCACACTTGGTGATCCAAAGAATTTTGAAAAAGCATTTTTTACCACCAACTTGGAAGATCTAGCAAGTTCCAAAGATGTACTTCAATTGTCCCCAACAACAGTGCCAAAAAATGATGTATGTTGTATGAATTTGTGCATGTGTAGTAGTTGATCATGTATGTATGTCTTTCAATCTCTCTCTCTCTCTCTCTCTGCATCTATGTTGTTGGTGTAAATCACAAGCCTACACATTTGGCTTGGAAGTTATCATGAAAACTCTAGATACATGAAGAACCATAGGAACATATGCCAATGGTTAATTACCACTTTATCTCATTTGTAAAAAGTCAAAATGACTTGGAATCTTTTGTAATCACCTACCAAAGTGAGTCATGGAAAAAGTAGCTTATTTGATTGAGAGAATATCTCCAAGCTTTTAGGACCTTGATCATAGGAAGCCAAAATTTGAATTTGAATTCAAATCTTTGCACATATCCTATAAAAATGTACTTGGAAAAGTCGCGGAGAGATCACTTCACTCCCGAGCTTCATTCTTCTGTAAATGAGTGTGTGTGAGGACTATACCATAGCCTACACCTCTCTACACCATTTGGCAATGCTATCCATGCCAATGGGATTGTACACAAGTGTTAACTAATAGATACATTTATATCATTCATCTCTGTGTTCTCTACTAGTCTACTCAAAAGTCTGTCAACTTGTCAAGGGCATATCTCGGTCAATACTACTTCAAATTCCGTTATTCAAAGCTTGTTGGATTGAGCTTGAAGCCTACTACACGCTGTAAAAAATTGAAGACATTCCATTCAGCAGATTCAGAGAAATCGTCGTCGAGGTGCTCACTGGTCTATTTCTGCTACAGTCCTAAAAGGTCGGTGGTATAGCTAAGTTTGCTAAATTAATTTCTCTGAGTATAGTTTGTCATTTTACATCATTCCACTTGCAAATGGTAGCTTACTAAGTTAATTAAATACCGCTTGAAGGAATTTTATCAATTGCTACTGTGCTGGTCACACTGAGCAAAACATTCAGCAGGTGTCAAGACCAAAATAGAAGGTTTTCTTGAGTTTGTGACTTCCAAAGTTATCTGTTTTGATTCAATCATTGCACACATCATTTCCAAAGGACATAGGCCATTTCTTGGTGTCATTGGAAAGCTAAGGAAGTCTACTAATCAAGTCTAAAGCAAGAGAGGGCTGGTGCAAAGCAGGTTTAGCAGTACCTACTCAGTTTCCTGGATCATCCATCCATCTCTTCCCAACAGTGGTATCAGAGCAAATAAGGTAAAATGGAGGATGGTTTTCCTTCATTTATTGACAAATTGGACAGGAACAATTATCAAGCTTGGTCTCTAAGGATGAAGACCTACTTAGAAGGAAGGAGTCTCTATGGATACATCTAAGGAGATGAGGAATTGCCCTCATTCAAAGCAAGAGGTTTGCCAAGCAAGGAGGAACAAGAAAAACTCAACACATGGTGTGCAAGGGATGCATTGGCAAGGTCTTATTTACTCAATTCTATATCTGACTTTCTTTTACCTCATATCAAAAATTGTAAGACTTCCCAAGCGACTTGGGAAACCTTGTCATCATATTTTTCCTCCAATACAAGGGCTAGGAAAAATCAGTTGTGGATTGAATTCACAACACTAAGAAAGCAACCTAAGCAAGCTGTTTTAGAATTTGTGACCAAGATCAAAGATGTTGCAGATCAGTTAGCAAGCATAGGAGAAGAGATTGAAGAAGAACAAATTGTAAGGCAGGTAATCAATGGAATCAAGGCTGATGACAAGTGGGAAAGCTTCACCACTGCAATGGATCTCTACATGGACATGCACACTCCAGACCTTACAACTCTCATGGGACAACTATTTACACATGAAGCAAAGCTTACCAAGAGTGGAGATACATCCAAAGGTAACAACTCTTCTGCCCTATACACTGATAAGAAATCCAAGGATAAAGGCAAGAGTAAAAAGGTGGAAGATTAAGGCTCTACCTCCCAAGCCAACTATGCAGGGAGAGGTAGATCTTCAAGAGGAAGGGGCAGAGGAGGTAAGCAAGGTAGGGGGAGACCCTATAACTCATCACCATGTAACATTTGTGGTTTATCAAATCACACCACAGATGAATGTTACAGGAATTACAAAAATGAGAGAGGAAGAGGCTACCAAAGAGGTGGATACTCATAGTCTAGAGGAAGGTTCAACCAACACCAAGGCCACAACAACAATTACAACAACAACTACAACAACAATTACAATGGCAACTACCAAGGAGGATTCAGAAACAGAAAGGACTACAACAACTACACAGAGGAGCAGGATGCTCCCTCTTGATCATGAACATGACTTCAAAGTCAGGTACAAATGATGATCACTTATTTTATATTGATTCAGGGTGTTCAAATCATGTGGCTGGTAATGTTGCACTACTCTCTGATCTTGAGGAACCAAAAGGTAAACATCAAGTCCAAACAGGTGATGATACAAAGCATTCAGTGGTTAAAGTTGGTAATGTTAAGACTTGTGATGGTAATCAAAATTTGTTGAGTAGGGTACTCTATGTACCAACCATTACAAAGAACTTAATGAGTGTTGGTCAGATTGTAGAGAAAGGTTTGTAGGTCAGATTCAATCAATATGGAGCATTTGTGGAGGACCCAAGACATGGATTCAAAAGGATAGCTAAAGGAGAAAAATCACGTAGACTTTTCACTTTTGAGTTGGAAGATACAAAGAACATTGCATTATACACTTATAAAGATCAAACACTTTCAGAGCTTGAGATTTGGCACAAGAGATTAGGGCACATAGGAGAAAGGACCTTGAAGCAAATGTGCAGGGACCAATGTGTGCTTGGGATACCTAATGTATCCAAGCAGCATATGATTTACAAGTGTGGTGCTTGTCAATTTGGTAGGTCTCACAGGTTACCCTTCTCCAAGAAAGGATATATGCATGAAGACTATCTAGAGCTTGTACACACAGGTGTATGGGGACCTAGCAAAGACCCCTCAGTTTCAGGTTCAAGGTACTATGTGTCTTTTATTGATGATTATAGCAGATGGACTGTATTATACTTTACGAAGCACATGATGAGGTATTTAATTGTTTTAAGAAATATCTTGCATTAGTTGAAAATTAGACAGGAAGAAATTTGAAGAGGCTAAGGTCAAATGGAGGAGGTGAGTACTTCTCCAATGAATTTGAGGATTTCTTGCAGGACAGAGGCATCAAAAGAGAAATAACCACAGGTACTCTCCTGAACAGAATGGGGTAGCTGAAAGAAGAACTAGGTTAATTGTTGAGACAGCTAGATCTATGCTTAATGAGAAGAAATTACCTAACTATCTATGGGCAGAGGGTGTTTCTACTGCCACCTATCTGATAAACAGGTCACCATTTGGAAGAAGAATTTCCAAAACTTACAAAGGAGGAACCTACTCAGGATGTAGACTCAAGTTCAGATGATGAAGACACTATCAACCTTGAAGAGTTCAAGGCATGGAAGTCCAAAGGCAGAATGAAGATGAAGAAGCTTCAGGACATACCAGAATCTTCAACTCAATCAATCAGAAGGTCTCAAAGAGAAAGCAAAAAACCTATCAGATATGGGTATGATACATCTCTTGTTACTAAACATTCAATTTATCTTACAAAGGATTTGTCAAATGAAGAACCAGGTTCATATGAAGAAGCAATCACCAAATCAGAATGGAAAGAAGCTATGGATGAGGAGATTGAAGCACTGAAGGAGAGTGATACATGGGAGTTAGTACCCAAGAAGGACTCCATGAAGGTAATAGGATCCAGATGGATCTATAAATTGAAAAGAAATTCTGATGGCACAATTAACAGGTACAAGGCCAGATTGGTAGCCAAGGGTTTTGCACAGACCCAAGGCATTGACTATGAAGAGACATTTTCTCCTGTGGCCAAGATGCCAACAATCAGAGTGTTGGTTAGTGTGGCTGCATCAAAGAATTGGAACATGTACCAATTGGATGTCAAGAATGCTTTCTTGAATGGATGGATTTCAGAAGAGGTTTATATGTCACAACCTCCTGGCTATGAAGACCCTAAGAAGGTAACTTATGTTTGCAAATTAAAGAAGGCTTTATATGGATTGAAGCAGGCACCTAGGGCATGGAATTACAGGCTAACTACATACCTCCGAGACCAAGGTTTTGTGATGAGTAAGGCTGACACTTCTCTGTTCATTAAGAGAAGTAATTCAAAGGTAATCTATCTTTGTGTGTATGTTGATGACATCATCATTACAGGCAATGATGTCAATGGAATCAGAAGCATCAAAAGCTAGATGATAAAGAAATTCAAGATCAATGATCTTGGATTATTGAAGTATTTTTTGGGACTTGAATTAGTTTACACTAAATCAGGAATATACATTACTCAGAAGAAGTATGTACAAGATATGTTGAAGAAATTTCAATTGCAGGATGCTAAAGCAGCAAGCACTCCAATGGAGGTGAACTTAAAGCTAAGTGCCCATGAAGGTGATGAAGTCCAAGACATTACAGGTTATCAAAGTATGGTGGGTAGCTTGAACTATGCTACCTTAACTAGAATTGACATTGCATATGGAGTTAGTGTGCTAAGTCAATTTATGCACAAGCCAAGGATACCTCACTTAGAGGCTGCCAAAAGAATCTTGAAGTATCTCAAGGGTACACAGAACCATGGTTTGTATTTTCCTTACACTTCAGATATTGATATAAAAGTTTATTCAGATGCAGATTGGGCAGGATGCAAGGATGATAGGAGAAGCACTTCAGGATACATTTCTTTTGTAGGTGACAAACCAATTTCATGGTCTACAAAGAAGCAAACAACTGTTGCATTGTCTTCTACAGAAGCAGAATATAGAGGGCTAGCTAATGCCACTCAAGAAGCAATTTGGATTAAGCTTTTGTACACAGAATTGGGCTTATATACTAGGCCTCCAATTATCTTTGGAGATAATACAAGTTCTCTTCACCTTGCAGCTAATCCTATCTATCATGCCAGAACAAAACACATAGAAGTTCATTATCATTATGTGAGAGAGAAGTTGCTAAGCAAGGATATTCAGCTGACTTATGTGTCAACCAATATGCAATGTGCAGATTTGCTGACTAAAGCTTTGGATGGGACCAAACTTTGCAGGTTCAAATCTATGATTGGATTGCAGGATATACTTGAAGAATGAGGATGAAGACTTAAGCCAAAAAGTTTGGCTTGAGGGGGAGCTGTTGGTGTAAATCACAAGCCTACACATTTGGATTGGATTATCATGAAAACTCTACATACATGAAGAACCATAGGAACATATGCCAGTGGTTAATTACCACTTTATCTCATTTGTAAAAGTCAAAATGACTTGGAATCTTTTGTAATTACCTACCAAAGTGAGTCGTGGAAAAAGTAGCTTATTTTATTGAGAGAATATCTCCAAGCTTTTAGGACCTTGATCATAGGAAGCCAAAATTTGAATTTGAATACAAATCTTTGCACATATCCTATAAAAATGTACTTGGAAAAGTCGTAGAGAGATCACTTCACTCCCGAGCTTCATTCTTCTGTAATTGAGTGTGTGTGAGGACTATACCATAGCCTACACCTCTTTACACCATTTGGCAATGCTATCCATGCCAATGGGATTGTACACAAGTGTTAACTAATAGATACATTTATATCATTCATCTCTGTGTTCTCTACTAGTCTACTCAAAAGTCTGTCAACTTGTCAAGGGCATATCTCGGTCAATACTAATCCAAATTCAGTCATTCAAAGCTTGTTGGATTCAGCTTGAAGCCTACTACATTCTATCAAAAATTAAAGACATTCCATTCAGCAGATTCAGAGAAATAGTCGTCGAGGTGCTCACTGGTCTATTTCTGCTACAGTCCTAAAAAGTCGGGGGTATAGCTAAGTTTGCTAAATTATTTTCTCTGAGTATAGTTTGTCATTTTACATCATTCCACTTGCAAATGGTAGCTTACTAAGTTAATTAAATACCCCTAGAAGGAATTTTATCAATTGCTACTGTGCTGGTCACACTGAGCAAAACATTCAGCAGGTGTCAAGACCAAAATAGAAGGTTTTCTTGAGTTTGTGACTTCCAAAGTTATCTGTTTTGATTCAATCATTGCACACATCATTTCCAAAGGACATAGGCCATTTCTTGGTGTCATTGGAAAGCTAAGGAAGTCTACTAATCAAGTCTAAAGCAAGAGAGGGCTGGTGCAAAGCAGGTTTAGCAGTACCTACTCAGTTTCCTGGATCATCCATCAATCTTTCCCAACATATGTGTGCATGTGTCTCACTCTTTTGCACCAATCTATAAATGCCAAACAAATGTGAATATAACCTAAAAAGTTATTATCTTGTGCACACTTAGTTATTGAAATTCATAAAGTAGTTATAAATTGTCTTTCAATCTCTTTTTCTTTATGTCTCTATCTACCATTATTTTGTGAATGTCAAATTTCTATGAGTATAACTTAAAAAGTCATTATCTTTCACATGTTTAGTAATTGAAATGCATAAATTAGCTGTAAGTTCTCTCTCCCTATGTGTCATTAGTTTGTAAATGTTAAATGACTATGAGTACAACTAAAAAGTCGTTTTCTTTCACATCATTTTTATCTCCATCCCTCTATATGTATGCCACTTATTTTTGCAACATGTCTACATGTGCACATTAAATTAAATGAACGGCTAGATCTCTCTCTCTCTCTCTCTCTCTCTCTCTCTCTCTCTCTCTCTCTCTATATATATATATATATATATATATATATATATATATATATATATATATATATATATATATATATATATATATATATATATATATATATATATATATATATATATATATATATATACATATATATATATATATATATAAGAATTGGCTCACAAGTGTGTTTGAATTCTTCTTGCAAAATATGATGGGCTTGTAACTGCACTTAACACTCAAGTTAAACCCTTGCCTCTTCTCATTGAAGAGTTTTCTACAATTCTTCTTGAAAAAGAAGTGTGTTTGAAGATTAGGCAAGGTTCAAATGATATAGAATTTTTAGCAAATGAAGGGTAGAGGCTCTTTTGATATGGTAGAGGCTCTTTTGATAGTTTAAAGAAGAAGCAAAAGAATAAGAATTTCATTGGAAGTTGTTTCTATTTCAAAGAAGGGTCATGGCATTAGGGATTGTAGGAAGAAGCAAGCTCATGAGAGAAATGATTCTCTCAAATCCACATGGGAGAATAGGGAATCGAAAAATAACACAGAACTTGAACTATGGGTTGCCATGGAGGAGGTATTTACATCTTCCCAAAATTGTGTGGATGAACCTTGGATATTAGATAGCAGAGCATATCACCACATGATGATCAAGAAGAACTCATGTAGTTCCTCTATGTCTCTAGAGGAACATATCAATGTTGTGGTTGGAAATGACTCCAACTATGTAGATGAAGCAAGAGTAAATCTTTTGTTGCCACCACTAGTGTTGAAAGGAAAGTCTCTAATTTTTTGTATGTTCCTATACTAAAAAGAAATGTATTATCATTTTTTTCCATAAGAGATCATGGTCTTGAAGTATGTTTCAAAAGGGATGGTGCATAAATTTTTGATAGAATAGGTAATATTTTAGGAAAAGGAGTGCGAAAAGATATTTTGTATGAGTTAAGCACCCTCATTGCTATAAAAGACAAAGACACGAGTAGAATTTGGAACAAACATTTCGACCATCTTGGATTTCCTCTTCTGAAAGAGATGCAAAGAAAATGGATGGTAGCACATTTACTTGCATTCTCATATTTAAAGGAACCATGTGAAGCTTGCATGATGGGCAAGCAACAAAGGAAGAAATTTTCAAAAGAGAACAACAATCGAGTACAAGCTCCTGTAGAGTTGGTACATGCTAATCTCTGTGGTAAAATGTCTACTCTTGCTTTGGGAGGATCTCTCTACTTTTTGTTAATAATCAAATATACTAGAAAGATGCAGGTGTATTTTATTCAAGAGAAGGCTAATGCATTTGACAAATTTAAAATGTGGCACAAGATTATTGAAGATGAAACAAGTAGAAGACTGAGGAAGTTTTGCACTGATCGAGGAGGAAAATTCTTATTGACAGAATTCAACAACTACTGCAATGCTCATGGTATCAAGAGGCATCTTACCACAACCCACACCTCAAAAAAATGGTGTTGTTGAGAGACAAAATAGGACAATAATTGAAATGGCATGCTACATGCTAAAAGTTCAAGATATCCCTAATTCATTTTGGCCAGAAGTAGTTAATATGACTATGTAGAATTTGCATAGATGCTACACAGAGGCACTGCATGTCATTACTCCTAAAGAAGCATACTCTTGTAAAAAGCCTTTAGTTATGCATTTCAAAATTTTTGGATGTTTTTGTTATGCACATATACCTAAATCAACAAGAACTAAGTTAGGATAAAAAATTAGAAAATGTGTCTTCTTAGGACATAGTGAAGTGTCCAAACCATATAAACTTTGGTATCCAAAGGCAAAGAAGATCATTGTCAGCTATGATGTGGTATTTGATGAGCAAATACACCTAGCAGATAACAAAGGTAAACCCACTATCTCATCAACTGAAGAGATAGCTCACCCTGTGCCTTCACATAGAGAGGTCAAGGTCAATGAGGAGGAGACATCAAATAATGACATTCCTTCACCAAAAATCCAACTAATTGTTGCCACATATTGTAAGCCACTACCAAAGTGGGCACAATAGCTCTTTGATGATTGTAACCCTCAAGTTGATCTTTGAGAGCCATCTTTAGATGGGTTGTGTAGATCAAAGAGGATTGAGGAGCAACAAAAAGCCTCCCATCATATTGTCAATATGGATCTGTCACTCTAGCACAATGGCAAGTACCAACATGAGAAGCTTCACCTTATAAATGTCAATCCGCGGAGATGTGAGGACTGGTATGAAGACCAAGAGCAAGTGAAGTGCACAAGTGAGTGAGTGAAAGCATACACACATGCACACACATACACACACATGCACACACATACACACACATGCACAAGGTAAGAGCAAAGAGTGGAACAATGGAAGGACTTCGATTACAAAAGAACTCTCTTACAAAGCTGAAATCTGCAACAAGCTAACCCCTCAAATGAACTTTCAAGCCCTTTTTATAGTTTTTTGAGTGTTTTTGGCCCTGTCCAGACCTAGTGTCTGGCCTAGTTAAAAATTACGTTCCAAGGCTTATTTGGGGACTCAAACAGAATATAAAAATTATGAAAATTGGTAAGATGATACTTCTAATACTCCTCAAGCTCAAGGACTCCTTGGCTTGGACAAAATGGAGTTGTAAAAATAGAAAATGGTATTTGCAATGGTTTTTAGTGATAAAAATCACTACTTTTATAGGGATTTCTTCTGAAAATTTGACATGTGCTTCTTGGAGCTCCCTACATGCTCCTTCTTCTTGTGTGTCCCCTTCCTTGGTGTGATTCTATGCTTGTGCTTGACCTTGACTATCAACACTCCCCCCCTCTAGAGTCTATCGTCCCAGACAGACCCTTGTTGTAGTGGTTGTTCCATGTAGTGTGTGGAGAGATAGTGTCCATCATGTATCCACCAGAGTGGTCCATCTTCTAATTGTAGCTTGGGCAGTTGTCTGGTTTGTCATGTTGTCATTGTTACCTTTGTATGGACTTGTTCCTTGTATTCCAGTTGGATGGTGTCTTTGTAAGCTTTCAAAAATTATGAGCTACTCAAAAGAGGTTGCCAATGTTGATTATGAGCAACTCTCGTGGTGGATTGCTTCCTGGCTCTTGTTGTTGTCACTGTGATGTCCTCTGGTTCTTCCAAAGGTGGCTTCCCTAGTTTCCATACCAAGTACTCGTGACCCATAATGATTGATGGGTAAGTGCATTAGTGCATGGGTTGGACGAAGAATGTGCCTTGTGCACGGCCTTGTAATGTAGCCCCATGCATGCATACTTGGGAAATGCATTGGAAGAATTATGGTGCAAGAAGTTGGGTCTTGAGCTAAGTGCTCAAGGGTATGCCGGCGAAGAGGTTTCCTAATCGATCATGGTTATGTTGTTGTTGAAGCCTACAATTCTTACCATGGTGAAAGTTCCGTCGATCTTCAACTCTTCGTGTTGTACTTCCATCATGGTGATTGACCATCAGCTTGTCTTCCGTTGTTGATGGATGTCCTTGTTGATGGTTCGCATTGTGGATTCTTCAAATGCACAATCCCGTTCTTTCTCTCTTTTTTTTTTGAACAATGGAGTAAAACAAGAAAAAAGGTGTTAGCATCAATAATGTATTTTACATATGTCAGATGTGTCGCATGTGCCTGGGATCCTCAATTGTGTCTATGCATGACCGTGTAATGTGGCCCTATATTAATGCATACTTTGGAAATGCATGACCTGAATGGTGCAAAAGACAAGGTTATGCTAAAGCCACATGGTTGTTGCACGTCGAGGCTTTCAATGTTGCTGGTGGATGTTGATGCAGTCTTTGTTGGAGGTAGCTAGTGGATCTTGAAATGATGTAATTCTTCGTATAGGGATCCATTTCAGGATAGTATTTGGCATGATAGACATAAGCTCTGTCCTCTTTATCTTTGGGTGGTTGCTGAATTTTGGTATCCAGCGTGGTTGGCTCTTTGGCTCTGTGGAAGCTACTGGTACTTTTGGCTTCTACACCCATACCCGTTTTGGTTGTCTTTTTATTACTGGTGAGGAGATGAATTTATCTTCTTTTGGTCTTGGTCCATGGTTTCGACTCTTGCTTCTCCGTGGTTTCTTTGCTGAGATTTTTCTCGTGAAGGAGATCATATTGTTTTGTGCATGTAAGAGTGCCTTGGGTACCAACATTTGTAATCGCCCTTGTTGAGCTGCAGCTAATTTCTTTGGCACCCAAATTTGTACGTTGTTATGTTCGGCCTTCATCGAGTGCTGTGGTATCCAAATTTGTCGGAGACCTTGGGATTGAGCTTGTCCGCGTTTCTTGGTGCCGCTTTTAGCATGGTTGCCTTGCCTCAATGGGAATGGTTGTGGCAAAGCTAGTGGTTTCTCCTTTTCGTACCCAAATCTACTTCATGCCCTGAGCTTCTTTCTTCTTGAATTCTGTTTGTCTAGTTGATATAGCAGATGTCTTTTTAGATTGCCTCTTTGGTTGAGTTATGGTTGCATTAGTCTGTGAAGGAGAAGAGAGGTTTCTTGGCCTTTGAGCATGTGCTTCCATGATTGAGTCCTTTTGCTTCATAGGGCTATTGACACACACAACATTTTCTTTGCGAAGATTAGTTTTGGAAGAACTAAGAGAATGTGTGACCTCTGGATTTGTGAGCATGCAATTGTCTAATTCTAATGTAATGCATTATTCCTGTACCCAAACTTGAAGAAGTTTACTTCTTAGGTTCAAGTTGACTGCATGGTCGTAAATCCAATCTTGACCCAGGACAAGTGGCTCTATAAGGTCCTCATCGTGACACACTAGCATTTTGACTTTTATTGGAACATCTTGAAGGTAGATGGGAAGTTCCACCTCGCCCAAACAAGGGGTCTCCACACCTCCCAAACCTATGAGATAGGTCTCAAGGCCTCTATGGGCTTAATGTTCAATTGTAGGTCGTGGCAATATGAAAGTCTAATTGCACTAGTTGCTGCACCTGAGTCAATTAATGCTCTCACAGTCCATACATTCTTCCCTTGTCCTATCGCAATGTTCACAAAGGGACGTCGATCAATTATTCGAGAAGCAATTGCACTTGATGTTTGACACATGGCCATGTGGTATCTTGGGGCCTCAAGATTGATATCTAGGCCTAGGCGACTTAACTTATTTCTCCTAATGCATTCTCTAGCCTCTGCATGTGCTTCTTCTCTAACCCTTAACTCTTCTTCTTTTCGCTTCTTAGCAGTGTTGAGTCTCTTTAGCATATCCTCTGTAAGAGGTTCTTGATATAGCTTGACTTGACAACCACTAATATAGCTTGGCAGGATATCACCTTCTAGTGTGGCCAATTGAACTGCACCGCTAGTGGAAATTCTATTAATGATCATGGGTCCATATCCTCATTTTTCCAATTTACAGGCATGTTGCTTTAGTGTATAAACCAAAACTAGGTCTCTCTCTTTCAATCCTTTATCTTTGATATGTGCATCGAAGTATGCCTTTTGCCTTTTCTTTGCAGCATAGATGCCTGCAGCCGCTCGTAGCCTTGTCTCACCTAAGCGTTCTAGATCAAAGATCCTAGAGGATAACTCGTGTCCATTCCACTCATGCTCTTGTGCTACTTTTAAAGTTGGGATTAGAAAGTCCAATGGTAGCACAACATTTTGTCTGAAGACCATCTGAAATGGGGTGGCATTGAGTACCGTTTTATAGGAAACATTTGTCCCAATCAGAGCGTTTGTTATTTACTAGTTTTGTCAGTACATTACATAGGATCTTATTTGTGCTCTCGACTTGTCCATTAGCTTGTGGATGATAGGGGGCCGACTTCTTATGTATCACCAAGAATTCTTGAAGAAGATTTTCAATGACTTCATTCAAGAAGTGCATACCTCGATCACTCACTAATTCTATTGGTAGCCCATATCTAGTGAACACGTTCTCAAATAAAAACTTAGCTGTAGTTTGAGCATCATTCTTTGTTGTGGCTTTGAATTCTACCCACTTTGTAAGGTAGTCAGTGGCTACAATAATGTACTCAGCATGGGAGTTTTTAGATGGGGGGTTAATAGGACCTACAAAGTCTATGCCCCACTTCGAGAATGCACGTCCTCCCATCATTGGCCTCAAAGGCATCTCATCTTTTCTAATTAAGTACTAGGCACGTTGGCATGTGTCACATTTCTTCACATAGGTATGCGCATCCATATGAAGAGTGGGCCACCAAAGTCCTGAGAATAGAATAGTCTAAATTACTCGATCAGGACCAAAATGTCCACCTGCAACACTGCTATGGGCACTTTCTAAGATTTTCAAATATTCTAATTCGTGAACGCACAATTTTAAGTAATTATCTTTGCCTCTTTGGTATAGGTTATCTCCTATAAGGACGTACTCTTGAGCTTCTTGCTCTATGCTTCGTTTCCTTGCTAGACTAGCCTCATTGGGTAATGTTCCTCATCTCATGAATTCTATCAATGGAGCACTCCAATCTGGAATTAATGATACATGATAAAGAGTCGCATGCTCCAGAGGGGGTCTCTTCTGGCACACTGAACAATTCTCGATCCACTCATGAATTTCCTTATCCATACTAGGACAATACACTCCTAAATGTTTTAGATTTTGCAATGTTCGTTGTTTAGAATAGTGATTCCCTAGAAATTCTTCATGGGCTTGTTGCAATCAACTATTGTGTTCATCGTCCTTGACACAACAAGCTAGGACACCTTCCATGTCTTGTTTATACATGCTTCCTGCCAATATTTGATAGCTATGTGACCGTACAATTTCATCCTTGTTCGTCTTCACATTCTTGTTTGCAGGTCTGAAGGTTAGGACATGCACCAACTTATTTGCCCATTTAGGAACAGCTTCTAAATTGAACAGATAAGCATCAGGCAATTCATCAGACACTCCTTGCGGTGACTCGCCTGAAGTGATGTGAGAAAGGTGATCCGCTCTAAGGTGGGTCTTACCTTTCCTAACAACCACTTCAAAGTCATATTCCATTAGTAAGAGGAACCATCTTACTAAGCGTCCAGTATTGCAAGGTTTATTAACCAAATGTAATAAAGCTTGATGATCAGTAAAGAATTCAAACTTGTTGGCCAATAGATAGTGTCTAAACTTCTTCACAACGAATGCCATGCCTAAACCTTCTCTTTCAGTTGTGGTGTAGTTTCGTTCAGCCACATTTAATTGTCTACTCGCATATGCTATAGGCAAATCTAAATTCCCTTCTCCTATTGGTTGTGACAACACACATCCTATTGCATAATTGGATGCATCCACATGTACATGGAATGGCTTATTCCAATCAGAAGTGGTCAGTATTGGTGTTGTGCACAAACGTCTCTTTAGCTCATTGAAGGAATTCTCACATTCGTCATTCCACTCAAACTTTGTCAACAAGGCATAAAGAGGTTTAGCTATGATTGCATACATGTGGATGAAACTACAGCGTCGGGAAGAAAGAGGTCAAGCAAACGGGAAGAACAGGCGTGGGGTTGGATCAGGCCCCCTCTGGTGTGCGCCGTTCCCGCTGTCCGGCCAGCGGCGTCTGCGCACTGGGTGCCTTGCCCCCTCACTCTCTGGTGTGTGGCGATCGTCGTAAGGCCCCTACCCTCGAGCGTGCGTGCGTACGCGTGAGACCGTAGGCATTGAGAGGAAAGAGAAAGTACAACTACAGCCCTAAAAAACGAAATCGATGTGCGTACAAATCTCAATGATACAACAGAAATGAACTAGAGTCCTCCAATAAAATCTCAATGATACAAATATGCCCACTACAGTACGGGTCGGTGGTACAATAAAACCGCTACAGTGCGGTATGGTGATACAATATGCTGCCGCTACAGTGCAGATCGGCCCAATATGACGCAGATCAGCCCAATATAACACATACGCCCCGCTATAGTGCGGAAGGCACCCACGGGACTCAATACTCAGTCTCTGCAGATGAATCTTTCCTTCACTTTAGGTCTTCAGTCTTCAATCAAAGCTTCTCTTCAAGTCTTCTCGGCAATAGCTTTTCTTCTCTTTCCTTCAATAGTCTGCAGTCACTTCCGCTACAGTGCGGGAAGGTGCCCACAGGACTCTTCTTCAATCTTCAGTCAGCCTTCCTTTTCTTCGGTCTTTGGTCCAAGCTTTTCTTCATACTTTAGCTTCTTTTCTCTTTAATTTCAATAGTCCACAAATCACTTATATAATCTCTTAAATCATCAACCTGGAGAGTAGATGCACCAAGAAGATCCACGAGGAAAACCAAATGAGGCTTGGCCTCCTATTTATAGGCTCCCCTGCCCTTCTCCCCTTGGGACTATTCTCTAGAAGTTTCCAACCTCCTTACTCAACTTTCTAATTTCAAACCACCATGCATGTTCATTTACTATTTTTGGAAAATCACACCTCTTATTTCTATTTTTGCTTTTTCTCCTTTTTAATTTTTCCTAGACTAAGGTTTTGGTTTCACACTATATACAGGGTTAATTAATCTAAGGGTTTGGACTAGGATAAACACCAATTCCAAGGGTCTAAACTAGGGGTTTATGGTCGAGGAAATTAGGGGTTTGCTCACAATTAACTCAAGCTCATCAATTCAAGGTTTTAATTACAATTTGGACTTAAACTCCAAGGGTTTCCAAGGATTCAAGTCCGGTTTTCATAGGGTAAACTCATGTTTTCAAGGATTTTCAAGGGTCAAACCTAGGTTTTTATGGGTCAAAAGTTAGTGCCATCTGTTTACAAATGCACAGACTCAATCTACAAGAACTACATGGTTTTGCATCTCTTAGTGAATCAAATCAACCAAAACATGTACAATTTTTATCACTTTCTTAGTGAAAACACCACACAAAACTCATAAAATCAATCAACTTTGAAAAAAAATCAATCCATACTCCCTGCGGGATTTCATCCCGACATTTGCTCCCGCTAAACCTATGCATCATCCTAATGGGCCAATCTGCAAAATTCACCAGAAGCGTATTAGGACTCTTTTTGAAAAATCTTTTTTTTTTTTACTTTTGTATATTTTTCTTTTCAAAAATCAAAGATGACTTCATGCACTCCATGCAACTTTATAAAGATTAGTATGAATTTTAGAAAATTAGGTAGATTCAAGCTTCACAAACATCATACTATGTTTTTTTGCATCTGCAATCTGACAAGTAATCACATGAATAAGTGGTTGGCTTTTTAGATCTTCTGTTTGCTATACCTATTCAGATGTAGCAACTCATCCTAAGTATTAGCATATGCTGAGTTCCTACTAACCGAGTTTGTAGAATATACCTTGATTCCCACTATTTATCACCTACCTGTCCAACTCTCCATTAGATCTCTTTTTCTTTTTCTTTTTCTTTTTCTTTTTCACTTTATCTCAGCTCAGCATTTATTCTTTTAATCTTTATTTCACAAATCGGCCTATATCGAAATCGGGTGCGACTCATGGACTTGTCCACCCGGCCAAGTTTACCCCACCTGTCTGCCAACCCGACATAGCGCACGACATACACAACATCAGCCCTGCATGAAATCGACGTTAGCTTGTGGCTCTGACCACCCGGCCAGAGTGACTCCACCCGCCTACCGACCCATGCAGGTGCATGACAACAAATAGGTCAGGCCTACGGCGAAACTAGCTACGACTCGTGGCCTTGCTGGCTTGAGTATGAATGTCTTTCATAAATCATGATACATATGGAGGTAAGATCTCGTAGGAAGCAAATAGTAGGACCCAAAGAATCCCACTCACTAAGTATTCAAATCGATCAGCATATACATGCACTCAGTCTAAGCATGCCATCACATTCCCAAGCGTTCACTCCCAAAAGTCTCTAGTATGCTAACTGATTCCATTCATATAATTCCCAGTCACTCATGCTTCATGCAAACCCATAATAGATATTTGCTATCTTTATTCTACATGATTTTCTTAAATCCATACATATCTTTATCACTCTCATGAATGTAATGCATCTTCTCTATCAAAAAGAAAATAGATCTTAAATTGGAAACATTTCACCTGGTCATTTTGCCTCATCTTCTTTATTGATTGATCCATCTTTCCTTCATCTTCATGATCTATCATTCTTCATCAGCATCGGCATCAATATCATCAGTATCCTCCAGCATCATCATCATCATAATCATCATCATTAATCATCATTATCAATCATCATAAACCATCTTTCATCATCATTCATCACATCAATCCTCATTAATCATCATTGTCAATCATTTTCAACATCAATCATTATCTTTCCATCTTTCATCGTCATCAATCATCATAAATATCATCATGCATTTTCATCAATCTTTATCATTCAGCAGCTCTTGATCATTTCCATACATTTTCATTATGTTTCTTATTCAATATTGTTTCAACACTTGCAAATATATCTTGAAAGGTTAGATTTCTACTTCTCTTATTCTTTTTCAAACTCTTAGAAGTCTTTGAATTCATCTTTACATTCCCCTCAATTTGCACAATAATGTCATCAAGCAATTGTTTCTCTACTTTGCTAACTCGCTTGCTAGATTCTATATCTTCTTGAGTTTCATCTTTAGTCTTTTCTAGTTTAATCTGTTTATCAAAGTTCATTTGGAATTGTAATTTTGCAACTTTGTCTTGATCAAATAGATTCTCATTAGTTAAAATTTTTGGATCAAACGAAACATATACATCATGCTCTTTCTTTGATTTCTCTTTAATTTCTCTATCAGATTCTCTTTTATGATCAATTTTCATTTGTTCTCTCAATATCTGTTCAATATTATGTTTTTCAACCTTAATTTGTCTACCTTTGGTTTCTTCAATAGACTTCTCTCGACTCTCAATAGATGTCATTCTCGTTTGTTCATTAGATTTAGTGTTCTCCAGTCTTTTTGGTTTCCATATCTTTTGAATTGATTTCGATCTAGTTTTGGTCTCTTCAAAATACTCCTTCATGCCACCTTTTTCTACATTCAGATGCAAGGGTACTTGCTCTTCATATTTACTAATTTTTCCTTCATGCTCACTTACAAGTCTATGTCTGCATGCACTCTCATATGCTATGCAGTCCCATAACATATGCCCAAATTGATCGCACCAAAAGCAACGTATAGGTCTCTTCTCAACCCCACTTGATTTCCTAGGTATCACTCTAGGTGTGGGTCTTCTAAGACCTAAAGACTGTTTTTGTGCAGATATTCCTTGGACTTTACCACATGTTCTTGGTCATATTTCAATGCTTGTAGTTCCTTAACTTGCTTGGTCAACAACTCAACCTTATCTTTCAATTCTAAAATCTCAGAATCTATTTCCTTCTTTACATCTTTAATACTTATGCACATTAACTGAATAGTATCTGATATTGTATTTATAGTTTGCATTAGGGTCATAACAATACCAAACTTTGATTTTATAGATTCATTCGTGTTAAATTCTATTTCCTTAATTCACTCTTCATATCTTCTAAACTATTCCTCAATCATTTTGTTCATTTTCATTTTCCTCTTCTTATGATATAAGCTAAGAAGTGGATTCTTAATCTATGCCTCAATGGAAAAGTGCACACTCGTATGATCAAAACTGATGCAAACAGTGGATGATCAAAGTCAGGTAGTAAAACAATCTTTTTGTTCAAGTGTGTGGAACAATGCAATAATTCAAAGAACTTGAAATGCTAGTACCTGTAGTCTCTGTCCGATGCGGAGGTTCCTGTCTCTCTTCTCAAGGAGTGGGTGACGCGTCGAGGATCACCATGCAACCACCTCGCTTCACGTCGGGTTCAGGTGTCGGGAAGAAGGAGGTCAAGCATACGGGAAGAACAAGCGGGGGTTGGATCAGGCCCCCTCTGGTGTGCACCGTTCAAGCTGTCCGACGAGCGGCGTCTGTGCGCTGGGCGCCTCTCCCTCTCACTCTCTGGTGTGTGGCGATCATCATAAGGCCCCTACCCTCGAGCGTGCGTGCATACGCATGAGACCGTAGGCGTCGGGAGGAAAGAGAAAGTCCAACTACAGCCCTCAAAAACGGAATCGTTGTGCATACAAATCTCAATGATACAACAGAAATGAACTAGAGTCCTCCAATAAAATCTCAATGATACAAATATGCCCGCTACAGTATGGGTCGGTGGTACAATAAAACCACTACAATGCGGTATGGTGATACAATATGCCACCGCTACAATGCAGATCGGCCCAATATAACGTAGATCAGCCCAATATAACACAGACTCCCTACTACAGTGCGGGAAGGCACCCACGGGACTCAATACTCAGTCTTTGCGGATGGATCTTTCCGTCACTTTAGGTCTTCATTCTTCAATCAAAGCTTCTCTTCAAGTCTTCTCGGCAATAGCTTTTATTCTCTTTCCTTCAATAGTCTGCAATCACTTCCGCTATAGTGTAGGAAGGTGCCCACAAGACTCTTCTTCAATCTTCAGTCAGCCTTCCTTTTCTTCGGTCTTTGGTCCAAGCTTTTCTTCAGACTTTAGTTTCTTTTCTCTTTAATTTCAATAGTCCGCAAATCACTTCATATAATCTCTTAAATCATCAACCTGGAGAGTAGATGCACCAAGAAGATCCAGGAGGAAAACCAAATGAGGCTTGGCCTCCTATTTATAGGCTCCCCTGCCCTTCTCCCCTTGGGACTATTCTCTAGAAGTTTCCAACCTCCTTACTCAGCTTTCTAATTTCAAACCACCATGCATGTTCGTTTACTATTTTTGGAAAATCACACCTCTTATTTCTATTTTGCTTTTTCTCTTTTATAATTTTTCCTAGACTAAGGTTTTGGTTTCACACTATATACAGGGTTAATTAATCTAAGGGTTTGGACTAAGATAAACACCAATTCCAAGGGTCTAAACTAGGTTTTTTGGTCGGGGAAATTAGGGGTTTGCTCACAATTAACCCAAGCTCATCAATTCAAGGTTTTAATTACAATTTGGCTTAAACTCCAAGAGTTTCCAAGGGTTCAAGTCCGGTTTTTATAGGATAAACTCATGTTTTCAAGGATTTTCAAGGGTCAAACCTAGGTTTTTATGGGTCAAAAGTTAGCCCCATGCTATTTACAAATGCACAGACTCAATCTACAAGAACTGCATGCTTTCGCATCTCACAGTGAAACAAATCAACCAAAACATGTACAATTTTTATCACTTTCTCAGTGAAAACACCACACAAAACTCATAAAATCAATCAACTTTGGAGAAAAATCAATGCACACTCCCTGCGCGATTTCATCCCGACAACGGTAATAACCACAATGGCCCATAAAGGCTTGTACCTCTTTAACATTCCTTGGCCTCGGCAACTTTGCTATGGCTTTTACTTTGTCCTCATCTATTGATATTCCGTTCTTAGAAACAATATGACCTAAGATTTTACCTTGACGGACCATGAACACACACTTCTCTGGGTTCAGACACACTCGATAGTCTCTACACTTGTTGAAGATCTGTCTGAGCTCAGGGATGTGACATCTCCTTTCTTGGGAATGAGCAGATAAATCGTCCACATATACTTCTAAGTTCTTTCACAAGAACTCTTTGAAGACATGACACATGAGCCTTTGGAATGTTGCAAGTGCATTGGTGAGTCCAAATGGCATCACACGAAATGCAAAGATTCCCCACTCTGTGGCAAAGGTTGTTTTGTGTTGATCTTCTGGGGCAATGGCTACTTGGTTGTACCCTGAAAATCCATCAAGGAAGCTATAAATTTTCTTGCCCGCAACACGCTCCAATAAATGTTCAGTGATTGGAAGCGGATAACTATCTCTTATTATGGCAACATCAACTTTTTTAAGGTTAATACACACTCATAATTTTCCATTCTTCTTGGGCACCACTACAATGGGAGACACCCATTCCGTATGTTCAATCTCATAGATATTCTTCTTGGGCACCACTACAATGGGAGACACCCATTCCGTATGTTCAATCCAGCTTCAATCAATCTATCAATTTCTTCTTTTATTTTGGTTGCATATGTGTCATTATATGTGTAGGGCTTTTGTTTGGTGGGCATGGCATCAGCAGTCATGGGGATCGTATGAGAGCAAATTTTCGGATCTACGCCCTTCAAGTCTCTATAGTGCCATGCAAACACATCCCTATACTCCCTTAATAAGGCTACCAACTCTGCTTCCTCTTCTTTACTTAGGTCATCTCCTATGTACGTACATTTCTCTTCATCATCTTCAATGGTGACTACGATTTTTTTGGTCTTTTCTTTGTTATCATAGGCTTCTCCTGTGGTTGCCTCTCTGTTAGGCATTCGTACCAAAATTTTTCGGTCCTCAACTTCATATTTGTTGAAATTTTCTGGTACTTCAAACAATGGTTCCTTCTCTTCCTCTTTCACTAATTGTCTTTTATTTTTCTTTTGATCTCGTTCACTTCCATTCTTTGAATTTACGATTTTAATGCTTGTGAGAGGTTCTTCTTCTTTTTGTGTAAATACTCCTATGTCTTCTAGATAGTGCTCCTCTAAAATAAAGCAACTATCCATCACAATGGACTCTAGTTCGTCATCATTCTCTTCTTCTTCTATGAAGTCACTAGGTTCGCATTCTTCTAGCAGGGGCTGACACATGAACACTGAAATGTCATAACCCTCCTCATCACAATGAGGTGTCCACTATTCTTCATTGACAACAATGTCCATGGTGGCTAAGATTTCTGCCCAACCATGAGGCTCAAATTCCTCATCTGGAAAGACCATCGGTGTGTAGGCTGGGTCTATAACTCGTCTATCTCCTGGGGAAGTTCCTTTTTCTCTTGCCTTTAAGCGTTTTTCCTCTTCCTTTGCGACCTTACACATCCACAAATGAGTATCTTCATGCATCCAGGATGTATCAGATGAACTTTTAGAATGCACAGAGATTGAATCGTCTTGTTCCTTGTGGATGGGATTCCATTGTAGGGGTGGTACATCTCTCAAGGTGTGATCCTTCAATTTGACCTTGGTTGTGACCCCTAAGCGCTGCAAGTATAAGGAATTGGTTCCCCAATCTTGTACAACTTGTAGTTGTCGTAGGAAAGGTCTTCCTAGAATCATTTCATAGGTATTAGTTTTACCAAAGTCACATATAGCAAAGGTGTGTTCAAACTCTACACCACAAGTGGTAAGAGTTATCCCTTCTAGCAATCCTAGATGTCTTTCCACATGGCCGTCAGCCATCTGAAGCTTCATTCTAGTTGGTCTTAATGCGGGTTTACCCCATTCCTTCCACAAGGAGGTGGTTGCAATAGCAACACCAGCACCGAAATCTATGATCGTTTTGGTTGTGTAACCTTGGTAGGTGATTGGAAGATAAGTATTACCTTCCTCACCTTCGATCATGTCCCCTATTTTGTCTATAAGTATCTCTAGAACTTTCTCTTTAGAGATTGCTTTTGGCATATTGGAATCAAGTTCTGGAACTTGATCCTTCACATGATTCCATAGCTCCGGTTTTGCTTTGACTAGCTCTTCTATAGTGAGATGACACTGAACCTTAGTGTTCTTCACGACATCATTGTTTCTTGGAACCATTGAGTCTTCGTTTCTGATCAATATTGTGGGAGCCCTGATCTTGAGAGATTCGAATTCACATGGCCTATGAACTGTGGCAACTCTTGTAAAGAATTGGATTCAAATCCTGAATTTTTCTCCTCTTGTTGCTCTACTTGGTCTCCATAAATGGATGGAATGTCTTGTGGAAATTGATCGTGAAGGTCATCAATCTCAAGAATAGGAGGGGGATTATCCTTCTCCTTGGCCCATTTCTCTTCTTGTATTTCCCGCAAGAACTTTTGAGAGTGTTGTTGGATTGAAAGAGGTTCTCCATCGTCTATGGAGTCTGGAACATAGACTTTCTTTGGTGATGAGATTTCTCTTTCAACAGTTGGTTGAGCCTGTGGAGGTAAAGCAACTTGTGGTTTATTTACCAACTGCTCTAATCTATCTAGTAAGCCCTGGAAGTGCAAATGATTGGCCTCGAACATAGCTTGAGCTAGTTCCACCATTTTTATGCACATTTTCATCCGTTCAATTTCTAAATCTGCTCTAGGGTAGCTCTTGTCTAGGTTTGCAGGTGTTGGCCCTTCTTGAAGTCGAGCCTGGTATGCCTTGAACATCATATCCAAGTCTTCTGGGGTTGGATCTGCAAGAACAGATCCTGGTTGTGGTCTATTTACAATGGTTGGTGGGTGGGGTTGAGGTTGGGGATGAGGTGGTGTGGATGGATTTTTGACATGCGAGGGGCTTTGAGAGGCAATATCTTCTATTCTTGGTTTTTGTGTCTTTCAAGCTTTCTTCTAGTTCGGATAACGTTTTGGTCCACCTACGATTGGAATTCTCCCTTGTATCCTTCCATGTTTTTGTTTTTCTCTTACTAGGTTCTCCTGATTCACTTGGCTCTGATTGCTCACCTAGTTTAGCTTTTTGTAAGGCTTGTGCCCTAGTAACTACATGTATAGGAGGCACATTACCGTTACTAGAACTTGAATCCCCTACTAAGCCTACTACATTAACGGGTGTAACCTTTGGTGCACTAGAGGGGTGTCCGGGGCAATCTCTCAGGAGACCGCAAAGTACGGAACTTCCTAACATTGGCACTCTCAAGGAGTTCTGGTAGCTCCTTTGTCCTTGTACTCCTAATTTCTTGGCCACTAACGCTGCTACTTCCTCCACATAACTCGAACTAGAAGTCTCATTACTCCTTGTATCCTCTGTTTTGGTAGGATCTTGTGTGATTTTGAGATCCTCAGCTTAGTTGTCCTCCAAATCTATGCACTCTTGAAGACACTCACTCAGGGTTTGCAATCGTTTCACATACACTAAAACTCTCAATGTTCCATTTGTTAGACCTTCTAAAAATAGGGATATCATTTTTTGCTGAGAAGGTCTCTGTGTCACAGGGCATCAAGTTATGTATTGATTAAATCTTCGTGCTGCATTTTTTACTGTCTCATTAGGAGCTTGTTTGAAACTATGTAGTAAGGATGACAAATTGTACTTGATCCCTCGCTTAGTGAATTCCCAAATAAATTCTTGGAAGAATTGTTCGATATGGTCAAAGCAATTTGGATCCAAGGATTGAAACCAAGTTAAGGCTATTCATGTGAGGGTTAGCCCAATGGATACATATTGCACAAAAAAGTCATCCACTTGCTCCTCTCGCAACACTTGCTTGAATTCTGCAATGTGGTCATAGGGCTCTCCTGTGCCATCGTAATGATTTCGCATACATTTGGCCAATTGGATTGGTCTCAGTCTTCTGCCTGGCTTTGGGGATCGCATTATGATGGGAATAGAGGGTTTTACGGGGTATATTCGAGCTTCTACACCTTGGGGTGGTTCTACCCTAAAAGTGGTTCTACTCATATTTCCCATTTCATGGCTAGTTTGGTTGTGGGTGTTAATTTCTGGCATGGTGGATTGCACCTGAGGTCCGTTTGGCATACTACATTGGCTCGTTTGTCCTGACATCACATTTTTTGTCCTTTGCTGGGTCTCGAATGGGTTTTGTGAGGTGGTTGCCTGATCTCGAGGAGAGAATATCGGCAAACCCATGTACTTTAATCTAGACCTCTCCACTTCATCTACGGGCCAATATCTCCTTTGATTTTGGTCTAGGTATGTAACTCTAGATGGATTTTCTGGATCCCTTAACTTGTAGATAGTTGTTGGGCTGATGCCTTCTCCTTGTGTCAGTGAACCCATTTGTAGGAGTAGATCTGATCCATGTACTAAGTACACATCCATCAGATAGTCATCTTGGGGTATCTTGTCCGCTTGCAATACTTGAGTCATTACTGACTTTCCCCTAGGGGTAGTCACCCTATCTTCACTCTTAGTTCTCCCGGAAATACCTTGCCCCTCTAATTCTCCTCTATCGGTAATCTGATCAGGGTTTTTGGTTACTACATGGATCTTGCCCATTTTTTCCATGTAAACTCCATCTTCGTACTTGACAGATGGTCTTGGAACTATTTTAGCTTCTATAGTGTTTATCATTCTTGCTACTAACTTGTGTAGACCATCGAGGTAGATGGGTATTCCTTGCAAATTAGTGGATATGTATTGAAGAGACATCCGATATTCCCCTTCTACACTAGACATAAAATCTTCCATAGGTACTAAACTATGCATGTCTTCAGAAGCCAAGAGTCTCTCCCAGTTGAATGACATTTCTGACTCACTTGTCTATGAACTCAACACGTAGTGCTAACCACTGAGTTGTGAGTCCCTGACTTGGTTGTGTGGTTGACACTAGCCTTAGATGATTTGGTACTTTATCTCTCTCTTCCTAAGTGTCCACTTGGTCTTAGGTTCATAAGCCTTGTCTACAAGTCCAAAATTGTCCTTTGAACTGCTCAAAATCTTGTGGAACCCCTTGCTTCCCAGTCCAACCTGAGGTTCAACTTCAAAATACCCTATCTAATAATAAACGAGCTTTCCAACGAACCCAAAATCACTCCGAACGGATTTCATATGAGAAAGTTATGCCAGTTCAGGGTTCTGGGGGTTAAAACAGGGAAACAGGACCTCTCTGGGAGTACCTCAGAACAGGCGATATGATACCAGATTTTCCACGATATGCGATACCACTATGGACGATACCACCTTAGACGATACGATACCACCAAGATGATACCAACTTGCACGATACGATACTGGGAGTGGTCACGATACGATACCAAGTCTACTCATGTTACGATATCAGAATTTACACGATACGATACCTCTACATTCGACGATATGATACCAAGTTAGTGGATGATACGATACTTGACCACTACACGATACGATACCAAAAATCACGCGATACGATACTAGATTACTCACGATACGATACCAAGGTGACAGGCAATACGATACCAAAAATTTACACGATACGATACTAGAACTCTCACGCTACGATACTGTCATGATTCTATATACTAATGCACGTTTTGTAAGGACCCCATTATGAGGACAAGCCAAGCGTGCATTACCCAATTGATGGGAATCCAAACTTGCATGTTGGATGAAGGTCAAATTGGACCATCTACGGTATTGTATGAAAAGCGAGTTACTAGCATCCCCAATTCTAGGGTCTCCGACAACAAGGAGCCAGCGGTCCCCCTTCGGGATCCATGGGCAATGCCCTTGGCACGATAGTAAAGGAAATGTTACATGGAATATTCCCTATCAAACTCAAAAATCATTCACATTTTTTAATTCGGTTAAACCAACCTAAGCCACATATGTGGATTACATGAGCAGTGTCCACCCACATTCTATTGCCCATGTCTAGCCATCCACAAAAGGCCATATCTCTCCATAAGCCCATATATTCATGACTTCTATGCTAACCCACATATAAAATTCATCCAGCATACCTCTTCCTTGTAACTCTCTATCTAGATTTGTCTAGCTCACCATTTAAGCTCTACCTTGAGAGTGCATAGGTAGACAACACTATCATATTTGTACTTGCTATTAGTAGCAATTTTTTGAAATTCCAATATATCTATTATCTTCTCTACTATTGTTCATGTGCTCTCTTGCATAACTACTTTCTATTCTCTCTCTCTCTATGTATATATATATATATATATATATATATATATATATATATATATATATATATATATATATATATATATATGTATAGAGAGAGAGAGAGATACATACATGCATACATAAACACATACATGTATGCATTTCAACTAGTACATACGGACAAACTCATACAACATACATACATAAACACATACATAGGCAAATAAAGAAAAAAAATACATACATACATGCATGCATAGATATATAAGCATGGAAAAATACATGCATACATACATACATGCATACATACATACATACATACATACATACATACATGTATGCATACATACATACATACATGTATGCATACATACATACATACATACATGTATGCATACATACATACATTCATACATACCTATGCACACACATATAAATAAGTTAAAAAAACATACATACATTCACACATACATATGTATGTAAGTATGTACATACATATATACATACATACATACATACATACATACATACATACAACATAAGCATGCACAAATACATGCATGCATGCATGCATACATACATACATTCATATTAACATACATACATACATACATAAATTCATAATACATACATACATACATATCTTGGTAGCCTAAGAACTTAAGAACTTGTAAGGCAGGCAATGGTAGCTACCCTTTCTAACCTCCACTTTTTGTAGTCATGTGCCCGACCCACTCGTCCTTCCCTAAGCTCCTGATTCCATGCTTCAATCTGCCATCCATGGAGAAGGTGGAAGGGACTCTCCCCTCTACACACTATGTTGTGTGGGTTGTGTGTCTTGTGTGTCTTGTCTATCTTGTGTCTCTTCCTGTTTGTCCACCTTGCTAGAGAGGTCTTCTTATATAGTTTTTTTGGGACTCATAGGGGATGGTTGGTAGCAAAAAAAGGACAAAATTATTTTCTTCGATTTGCAAGATCACTAGAAAGTTCACAACTTGGTCCATTTAGTCGTTTTCTCTACCACCAATGTCTTCCAAATTTTGGAATTTGGTAGAAATTTCTTAAAAAGAAGTCTTTCTCATGTCTTTATGATTATGGCCCGTCCATAACCTGTCCATCAAGAATCTAAGTGAAATTTTCTTCGTGCCATGTTTTTTTCTTTTTGTTAGAAAATTTCCATGAAATTAGTCAAGTTCTTTTAATTTTTTTTTACTAAATTCAAGCTATCAAAAAGTAGGAAACTTTGGCCACTTTTAGAACTTGGTTGATTAACTTATAAAATTGGATGATTTTGGTTCAAAAGTATGCAACTTATTGTTGGAGTTTGAGGTTTGTGGAAGCACGTGAACAACACAAGGAAGAAGAAGAAGCTTGGAGCACAACACACAATACTAAATGTATTACCAAGTGAATGTACATAGATAAGTGAACCATTAGGGTTATAGGTGTACATATAATCTGCTGGGGGAAAAACCTCCTAAAGAAGGAAAAAAGTGTCTCGACAGTCCTAAGTGTGTTCACACACATCATTACCAAAATATATGAACAAATCCTCCCTAGGAGTGATGTGGTGAACAAGGAGCTGGTAGTCATGTATAAGGAAGTGCCAAGCTATGAGGAAAGAGATCAATCCACAAAAGGAAGTGAGTCCAAAGCTTTGTGTAAAGCTTCAAACTTCTCTCAAGGTAGAGCCTTTGTGAAAAGATTTGCAACGTTATCATGTGTGGGCACATATGCCAAACTCATTTCTTCAGCAAAGACGCTCTCACTGACATAATGATAATGCACCTCAGTGTGATTTGCACGAGCATGGAACATAGGGTTCCTCACAATTGCTAATGTGCTCGGATTGTTAGTGAAGATGGTGGTGGCAAATGACTGACCAACATCCAAATCAGCCAAAAGGCATCTGAGCCACATACACTCAACAGTCAGTCTGAAAATTGCCCTATACTTAGCCTCACAACTACAAGTGGCCATAGTAGGTTGCTTCTTGCTCAACCAAGATATGCATGAGCTACCAAGCATGAAGCAAAAAGCACTGCTGGACACACGATTGTCATAGCAACCAGCAGAGTCAAAGTCAGAAAAAACATCTAAATCTGGTGGTAGTGATCCCACCTTGCGATAAAATAATCCAAGTAGCTGAGTACCACTCAAGTAATGAAAGATGCGCTTGATTGCCTGCCAATGCTTGACACTTGAGCAATGCACAAACCTTCTCATCTCAAACATAGAAAACTAAATATCAAGCCAAGTAATGCATAAGTAAATCAAGCATTTAACACCTTGTTGATAAAGAACAACGTCAAATGCATCTCCAATATCATGAAGGCTCAACAGTAAACCTATTTCCATAGGAGTGGCAATAGGTCTGCAATCTTCACGGCCAAAATGCTACAATAATGTGTCAATATATTTTGTTTGACATAGATCTATTCCACCATCAAGTTGCATAATTTGAATGCCCAAATAATGATGCAAATGCCCCAAATTTGACATTTGAAATGAGGCATGCAAATCAGCCATAAAATAAAAAATATGCTTCTCATTAGACCGATGAGCAGTATGTCATCAACATAGACAACAACGCTCAGAAGCACATCATTTTCAAGCTTAACATATAAGGTGCTCTCACTTGGACTATTCTCAAAACCATGTCTGATCAAGTAGGCATGTATCTTTTCATACCAAGCACATGGTGCTTCGTTCAAACCATATAATGCCTTTTTCAACCTGCACATCTCGTTTTCATTCCCTTTGTGCACAAAACCATAGGACTAGAAAGTGTACACTTCTTCATGTAAGTCTCCATTCAGAAATGTAGTTTTAATGTACAACTGATTTACATTCCAGCCATGATGATGGGCTACTAGTGCATAGATGCTACAAATGGTAGTCATTCTATATGTGGGTGCAAAGGTCTCATCAAAATCAATGCCTCTTTCTTGAGCATAGCCTTTTGAAACAAGCCTAGGCTTATACCTTTCAACTGTTTCATCAGGTTTACATTTCCGCTTGTATACCCATTTAGTGCCAATGGCCTTTTTTCCAAGAGGCAAATCACATAAATTCTAGGTACCATTCTTCATAATAGCATCATCTTCGAATTGCATACCAGCCATCCAATTTTTTGAATGTTGTACTTAATCAAAAGAAATAGGCTCATTCTCATCATAGAGACTAGAGGCAACCATAGCATAGCAATCTGATGCAAAAGCAATAGTATGAGAGCCTGAATGAGTAGGATATGACAAATGTATATCTAGTTTGCTATCTCGAAAACTCTACACCAGTCATTTAGGCATAGATTTTGTCTCCTCTATATCAGCCCTACCATCAACAAGTGCATCATGTAAATCTGCATTAGAAATGGAATGGTCTACATCATCATGTGAAACCTATAAAGGTTGAGAAATTTCTTCATTTGGACCAACACTTGATTCTCCACTTATAAAAAGAGGCAGAAAAGTTCCATACACATCTTTGGAGCTAACTGATGTCTCCTTAGTACATGAAAGTAGTGGTGGAATTACATCTTCCACAAAAATAACATCGTGGCTAACCAAAATGCATTTAATATGTGGATGATATAGCCAATAGCCTTTATTTTTAGATCTGTACCCTACAAAAACACATTTCATTGCTTTATCATCTGATTTCCTACATTGTTGTTCAATCACTAATGCATATGCCAAATAGCCAAAGACATGCAAATGAGCAACAAATGGCTTGTGACCATGCCAAGACTCATATGCAGTGATATGTAGGGGGAATGATTTAACATCCCTATGCAGCTTTGGAAGGTTTTTGGCCCTCACGGGTTGTTTTCCACAGTGATCCTAAGTCATTGTTTTGCCTCTAATGCAAACTTCAGACATGGAAAACTAACAAAACTTTGCAAAATAAAAGAAGAGATTGTTAGCTATCCATAACACTTTAAAAAACTTAATTTAGATACTCCAGTAGTATCTAAATTATTTGGATTGTGCATCTACATCATTATTTGGACTTTCAATTTATGAAAGTTTATGGTGATATTGCTTATTGTCAAATGAAATACATTGAAGCCTTTTTGCAACATTTTGGGCTTAACTTAAGCTTAACATATTGTCACTCCCATGAAAACATGTTTATGATTGAACCATCCTGATGTCATATATGAAATTGATGTTGGTCTATATCAACAAGCTATTGGATGCCTATTCAATTTTTTGTCTCTCATGTGAATAGATTTAAGCTAAGCACATGCAAGAAGTTAAGTGTATCTTTCTCTTCTTATCTTGTTTTTGATAGCCTGGATTGTTTAATCCCAAGGGGGATTGGTACCGTTAGACTCTCATGCTTCTTTTGACTCAAATTTGGTTGCTTGTTAAGAAACTTAGTGTCCATGAGTGGTTTCTCTTCCACATTGGCATGTCATGCATAACTTGGTTGATCAAGAAGTAACCCATTGTGATCACTTCTAGTTGTGAGGCTCAATTTAGGGTATATTTGACAACTAATGTTTAGTGTGTGTGGATAAGATGCCTTATATATGACTTGGGTGTTGATTAAACTTTTTCTACCACCATATTTATTGACAATCAAAGTGCATGGGCATTTGCAAGGAACGGAGTGTTCCATGCTTGCACTAAGCACATTGACATATACTATCATTATCTCATGGATAGACTCTCTAATGGAGAGATTAATTTTGCATATGTGCACACACAAATAATATTGTAGACCTAAGTTTGAAGCTTTTCACAAAGCTTTGGGATCACTTTCTTATATGGATTGAACTTCATCCACATTGATTGACACTTCCTCATATATGGCAATACCTTGTTCATTGCATCACTCCCAAGGGGGATTTGTTAATACATTTTGGTAGTGATCTGTCTACGTACACTTAAGACTGCCAAGGAAACTTTTTCCCTCTCTAGGAGGCACTTTCCTCTAAATTATATATATACACCCATAACCCGAAAGGGCTACTTATCTTTGTACACTAATTAATTTCTATTTGCTCCAAGTTTCTTCCCCTTCCTATTGTGTCTATGTTTTCTTGATCCCACAAATCAAACAAGTGGGTATAGTGAAATGGAACACTGTACTTCAAAGGTAATGAATGCCTAATCTCAAGTTTGAATCAAGTTAAAATCTTTCAAAAAAATGTTCCAAGTTTGGCCAACCATGTTTGGAGATTCTAAAGAATTCAATTTAAGATGTTGATTGGTCAAGTTGAAGATTGATTAGGCACATCAATCCTTTAGTTAGCAGAAAGGTCGCTTATTGTTTATGAGAAGTGAAAACTTAATGCAAACATCCAATTTATTTGTTCAATTTTGATCGATCCAAGTAAATTTTCATTCATCTAAAATGAATCAAGTGGATTTGAATAGAATCTTCAAGTTTTCAAAGACCTCGGTTTTCACCAAGTTTATAGAAGTTTCTATTAAGTTCTAGGGAGATGCGAATGGTTTCTTACACCTTCCATAAAAGCATCTAGATATATTTCCAAGTGCTTTGATGTTCTTAGAAGTGTACTAGATTCACACATAAATTCCTACTAGAACTAATCAAATATGGGAAAGTTCCATTTTGATCCAAGTCTACTCAATCTAATGAAGTGTTCACCCTAGTTACTTGACCATGCATCACAACGCATCTAGCTCAATTCCTCCAATGAATTGGGCAAAGATGCTCTTTAGAATATCCTTATTATTCCTTTCACATTTTACATTAGATCCAACTTATAATGGCAATTTGAGATCATGTACATTGTGAGTTGGGTAGGGACCAAGATATAGAGATTCTTTTGTTTTTATATTGGGTCCAAGATTTGATCTCCTTTCAATTATACTTGTGAATATGATGAAGGGCTATGGAACTATGCTCTCTCAACTGGACCATGTGCTTGGGGAAATCTTCACTAGGATCCTCTATAATCCATACTCATTTTTTAGGATCACAACAATTTTAAAGGGGAAAGGAATTTTATATGACCATGCAATCCCTATATCCCTCAACTATAAAAGAGAAGCAATGATTGAGAGGAGATGCATTCTTCATCTCTGTATTGGGTGGAACTCTAGTTCTAGACACTTCTTCTTGGTCATGTTGCTTGTGTGCTATCCCCCTCCCCAAACTCCAACACAAACCCTTATTGCATCTCCATCTGTGTCTTTGTTTGAAATAAACTTTCAAGAGAGTTTTTGAAAAGAAGACTAGGACTATTTTTACAAATATCATGGAAAATTGGTGGCACTTCATAATGAGGTGATGAACATATTTGAAAAAGTCAATGCATATCCTAGAGGAAATCTTAATCCAAACTTTACTTAGATAAAAGTTGGATATAGCTATAGATTTGTTTCTAGTTCTAAAGATTGATGATCAAGTCAAGCTAAAGATAAATCAACTTTCATTAATAAAAAAAATAATCTAACCAAAAACTATAAAATAGAGAGCTAAGAATTCTAAAGAGTTCTTAAACCTGAATGAACTTGGACGAAATTTGAAAATTAAATCCAAATCTAAATGATGGAATTCAATGAAATTTGGCAACAATGCATCATCAAAGTAGATGACTTGAAACTTATAAAAATGCATCATTCCAATGAAAAGGAATTCAAGGCTATGAAAAGAAGATAATAGCTTTATGTAAAAATATTGAGAATTGTAAACTTAATTTTGTATGCATAATATATAATAAATCAATTTATAGCTTGATCATTAGTTACAAAAGTTTTAATTTGATACCTGTCTTTCAAAATCCACTTCAAAGATTTGAGTCACAAAGCACCTCGGAGCTTATATTGTTATACTCAAGTCTTAACAAAAAGAAATCCTAGACTTCATTATGATCCCAATTCTACCTAAGAATTCTTAGAATAAGAAGAAAGGGAGTGAAGACACAATACACAAATGCTCCTTTTTTTTTTGAATCATTGATCTCATACTCACATCTATTCATGCAATATCTTTATGGCTTGAGGAGTTTTAAATTTATGAAATGACCATAAGACATATTCTCTCACAAAAAGGTAAACCTAGAGAGTATGTTCTTAGCTTAAAAGAGCTTTGCAAGTAGAATGAGATACTTTGTTACCAAAGCAATGTGATTCCCAGCTCATTCCATTTAATTTGAAACGGGGGTCAAATTTTCTCGATAGTAAACAACAATAACCTCACACACATGGAAAATTATGTACCTATAACAAGACGTGCATACACTATTTCATGAACAAAAGAAAATGGAAGAAATGGCAAGACCATAATATTTTTATTTTGTAGCTTATGTTTTAAGTAAATGGTCTGTATACTTTAAGTTTCATTTTTGTAAAGTTTGAATTGTGACTTCTACTCATCTAGACTAATTAGTAGGTTATCTGACGTCAAAATAAATGTTTTGTATACTTATGGCACATAAAATTTGTTTGGCATTGAGAATATATTCATATATTTCATTTATATCTATGAATCTGAGTCCTGCTCATCTAAACCAGCAATTGATTCGTTATTTGGTGTGAATAAACATATGTATAATCAAACTTGTTTGGAATGAACCATGTATGCATGCATTTGATTACTATCCACATTTGATGTGAGAATAAACATATGCATTATCAAACTTTTTCGGAATGGACCATTTATGCATTACTATCTATAAATTTGACTAAATATAAACATGCTATCCGAGTGATACCGTAGAAAGAACATGACTTATTAAACTCAGACATTACTCACTAACTAGGCCCCCTTCAAACCTGGAAGCTCATTCATTTCTTGGAAACAAAAAAGATTAATGACCTTAGCTACTGTCTCTATGGCTGAATTCATGAAGATAATGTGTTTAATGTTGCATCAAGATCAATTAACTCACTATGATTTTGGAATCACACAACATTTATGCATAAAGCTAAACGAAGAAGAAAAATGCTTTTAGTACTCTGGTAAATGGTTCTAGCTCTGTGGCTCAAAATTATGAATTCATACAAAATTCAATTTCAAGTTTTGAGTCTAGATCCATATATATATATATATATATATATATATATATATATATATATATATATATATATATATATATATATATATATATATATATATATATATATATATATATATATATATTCATTATTAATTTCTGGAATTATGCAACATTTATCCGCACCCAGAGCTAAACGCATGAAGAAAAATGCCCTTAGTACTTAGGTAAATGATTCCATCTCCAATGATTGAATACTGTGATTTCATGTAAGTTTTTAAGTCTAGATCACTTTATTCATTATTAGTTTTAGAATTACGCAATATTTATCTATACCAATTCCCGATGATTGATGAGCATGCATGTGCATCATATTGTTAAAACAGATGCAAGCTCTTGCAAAAAGTTACATGTGTTTACACAAATGTACTCGTAAATCCGCTTACAATAACTCTATACACGAAGTCCCCAATATTTCCCGAGAAATTGGACCTACTTCCCTTCATTAAATGTAGTTCATGGTCAATTCGATTCCCCTTGAGCCCATCAGAAGTACTAGAACTTTGGTGCTTCTCTCTCTCATTGCGTGACAAGCATGATCAATGTTATAAAGCTATGAGGACGTTTACGCTTCACGAATGTCCTACAAATAAGTAAACATGAAGAAAACTGAAAATGGTGGCCTTTGATATTTAGCCTGCTAAAAAAAAAGAAACAATATTTTCTCAGGACGGCTTGCATTTATTAGTCAAAGCTATGAGGGCGTTTATACTTCACGAATGCCGTACAAATAAGTAAACATGAAGAAAACTGAAAATGTTGTCTCCTGATATTTAGACTGGTAAGCAAAGAAACAATTTTTCTCAGGATGGCTTGCATTTATTAGTCAAAGCATGCTGAAGGGAATCTATGGTGTCGATGTAGAAAGTCCTTAGGCTCTCACGTTCCTGCAAGAAAACACACACACACACACACACACACACACACACACACACACACACACACACACACACACACACACACACACACACACACACACACACACACACACACACACACGCACACGTCTCAGAAAACGTCCCTTTCAACTATTGTAGCCGAAAACAATATATCTTGAATTTCAAGCTATGAAAGACTAGTATATATGCAGTAATGGCTGTCACTCTTTTCTTTTTCCAAATTTAAGTTTGCTGTATTAAATTTCTAAGGATTATGCAATCATTCTTGGACTTCGTCAACCTGAGTACAAAAGGTATATGCAGCCCAAATTCAAGACTCACACAACAACGGGCAAAAAAGATTATGGAGCAACTCATAATTTTATCAAAAGTTACGATAGTCGATGGGACCATGATCATTGTACATGATCTAAAACATAAGATTCTTTTCCCAAGAAATAAATTAACCGTTTTGTACCATCCATTTGAAAGGAATGTCCTTCGGTGCTAAGGATTCACCTCAAAATATATGCAAGCGATAAAGAGGAAAAGCCTGTGCCTAGTAGAGCCAGGAGCACGGAATAGAATCAGGGGAACAATGAAGCTTCTCTATGGGCTTTCTGAACTTCTGCAAAACATTCTATACAGTAACCAGTTACCAAAGCCAAACTGATGCGTTGATTGCAGATGATGGAGGTACCCTTAGTGCTTATATGGGATATTATGACTTTTCATAGATATAAATATACCCTGATTGCACTTGAGCCCACCCAAAAGTCAGCTTCGCCAGAAAACTCAGTTTGTTGGTGTGGCTGGATATTATTGTTGTTTTGGCTGTATGGTTCTCATATGAAAGGTTATTTCACTTTCACTACTCTTTGGAGGCACCCTAGCTTGGGGGGGCAACTCCTGCTTTATTCATGAATGATCTAAAGAGGTAGTGCCCAAACAAATTATGTATAACAGTGGCCTTTGTAAGTCATATACCTCATTTTGGAGGAATCCTATCTTGTGTTTGCATGAATAGAGATTACTAAACTTATCCACCAAATCGCCAGCTGGATCACAAGGAAGGCATGGATAGAGCCGATACAGGAATTGAGTACAGAGATGGTCTTTTACTGAGTGCATCTTGTCCAATTTCTGATGAATGGTTGTGTAATCTTGCCTACTCATACAGATATCTCCAGCTTTGTATAGTGTGCCATTGAGTTTTATTGTGGACGTCATTGCTGAAATAAATACTGGTTATTTGTGGCAGAGGGAACCAGAGAAAATCCTATTGGAGACATTGCTATCTTTAATACTATGAGAGATGTGGCCACTTTCATTGGCTAGTCAGAGGGATTCAAACTACTATCTGTCTGAGTTTACATTTGCTAGAGCTGTGATGACATAGCTGATAAGACCAGAGCGAGCTACACAAATATTGCTTGATATATGACTCAGCTAGAATAATCTAGATCTGCGATTTCTGAGGGCCGTCTGCTATCCACAGACATTGCAGTTGAGGATTTGAATTATTTTAGCTCCCCATGTAAGATATCCAGTCAGGGCATTAATCATGGAAGATTGAAGAGATTACATGTGAGATGGGAAATTCCTTTTGCCATCATTTGCATCACCAAGTATATCAGCTCTTCGTACGATTGTTGTTTTGATCCTCCCATATGTACTACAGCAAAAATCAGTATCCTAGGCAAGTTTTCAAGAATGGATTCAACATGATGTGTACCAGGTTCCAAGGTCAGATGCTCAGAGGTAAATGCAAGGCTTCCAAGAGATTGGAAAGGCTGAGCTAAAGGATGAAAAAGGCTGATCCTAAAGAGGAGAGAGAGAGAGAGAGAGAGAGACTCGCTGATTGGGCAATACAATGAATAATACAACCTCACAAGGTTTGATCCTCCTTCCAATCATCGATCTGCACCAAATCTCCTCAATATCCTTTATCATGAGGGTCCTCATTGGGAGTTGTGCATGGCATGCTAAGATGGTCCAAATCCTTGTTTGTGATTGGCAATTATGCTGGGATACCCTTGATAGTCGTACACATCTAGATCTAGGTCAATACCATGCTCAAACAGAATACCTCTAGTATGTATGTCATCAAAGATCTGTTAACTAGCTGCTATCGCTGGCTCCGAATAATCAATAACTTGCCGCTGAGTCTGCCTCTCTGATCTCCAGAGCAATCGATCTCTATGTCTCATTAGCTGAAGCGAAAATAGGTCCAAACATATTTGGTCCTAGTATCCCAGAACTCTGGCCAAAAATCTTCTCTTACTAGGCAAAGGAAGCAGCCCTGTATTTCACAGTATGCTAAGAAATAACATGTGGTGCAGCCTTGTCACGGGCACCCGATGACATGCCCGGCATGTCCTGTCCTCTGCTGGAATTCCTCTGTACATACCAGTCGTGATCTGCTGATGAGAAGATGAACATATCAAGCCTATGGCTCTAACACATCATAGATAAATGTGTATCCATATCGCTAGGCCTGATATTAAACCATCTACTGTGAGCTGGAGAACAATCTTCATACCAGCCCCTGAGTAGGCTCTATCAAGGTCCTGATATCCAACTGAACCAAGTCTGGCCAAATGAGTTTACATCTGTGTGAGAGTAAGAGAGGGCGCCTCCAGAGAGTACTGCAGTGACAGTAGTCTGTCCATGCTAAAGTGATGCCTCTGAGACCAGCATGTCATCTGTGCATACCAACAATCTCTGTCTTTCTGTCGTGCTCGCTGTCAAGAGGACTCAAGGACCAACCTGGCATGTCCATCTCTACAGAACTTCCAATGGCTATGTATGAAGAAGACGACCACTACCAGGGCGGCGGCTACCTTTGCTCCAATGATCTCATGTGGTACTTACTACTGAGACTTTGGCCCTAATCATCTAGGTGATCATAGAGACTGAACACCTCTCCATCCTCCTCCATTCATCTGTGTGACCCGCTATACTGTGACCACCAATTCAGGGTCCCCAAATCTGTACTTTATATAAGATACATGATTTCCCCAAGGTACAGTAGTTTTTCTAAGGTTCATGAATGATCCACTATCCTATGCAGATACATGTCATCAACATATAATAGAAGTGGGATGCATATCTCCCCATCTCTGATCCTCGTAGTATCCCATAACTCTTGGTAGTAGTCCAAACTCCTCTTTGAATAGGTAAATGGAAGCAATCCTATATCTCATAGTATGTTAGGCATTACATATGTAGTGAAGCTATATCTTGGGCTCCCTATGGCATACCTGCCATACCCTATCTCTTGTTGGAACTGCTTTTGTATCTACCAATATGGGATCCAAATTAGCAGTCTGCCACTTTCCTCCCAACTATAACTAGCCCTTTCCCTCATGCACTTTGGAACCTTCTCTTGGGCTCCATATACATCTCATATGGCCACTCAGAGAGGATGGCATGGCCTCAAGTTCTCATGCTAGGGATTTGGCTCCCCTGAGCACTTACCCTGATTCCTTGACCCACTAAAGTCCTTGACCTATGCAAACAAATTAATGGTAAGCCATCAATGCATTAAAAAATATGAAATATAATACTCTCTCCCCCTTCTAAAGATCATTGTAAACGTTTGCATCCATCAAGTAGCTCATCAAAAATATCATAGTGGTGGCATAGCTATGATATTTAGTTTAGAAGAAGGAGATCAAGTTAGCAAAGATGGCATATGATCATGGTTATCAATGACTTAGAAGATGAACATAATATTGGTAAGATTAGCTACCTTTACCAATGCAATAGATAAATTAGAAGCTATATTTGCCAAGGTGGCAATTGGATTGAATCTTGGGATAGTTTCTCAAAGGATACATTCGCAGGCTTGGCTTGCAATCATATTGTCAAAAGTTTAGACGAAAACTAGATTGATTGTAAACATACAAAAACAAGGTAAGAAAGTTCACAAATAGTCAATGTTAACTTCAATATAGTTCACAAGTGGATAAATATGAGATAGATCTCAAGTAATAACCAATGATTGTAGGTCTTGAAACCAAGATGTTCTTCTCAAGAGAAGCAAGACTAAATTCTAATGTAGTTGTAGCAAGTTAGATAGTAAAAACACAAGAGCCATTGTGATTTTAACAATCAATCAAAATTCTAAGATGTGCTTGTGTCCAAGCTGACCTAGATACTCATAGTTTTTTCCACAAAAAGATCCTTCCATTAGCAAGTAAAACAGCCAGCAGGCTAGAATCCCAATCGAAGAGTAAAAAGAAATACAAGGGAGAAAGACCACCCCAGATGAAATTCATGTCCTCATAACTCTATCTCCGAAGGGGGGGCAATATGGGGAGGGGAAAAAGCTAGGCAGGCGGCCTGTAACTCCTGTGTAAAGTGTCGTGTTGAACGGTAAAGGGGCCTTTCTTCCACAGCTGGACAAAGGCCTTGCGGTGCTGGGAGGTGCTCTCAAAATCCCCCTGAAGGTGGTCCAACTATCCACGCAAGGTGTGGATCAGCTCTAACCAAAAGTCCCGCACAGAGTCTCGATTGGAGGAATCGCGAGCCACTCGAAGATGTGCCGGCATCTCGCCCGCCAAATCAACCACATGGTGAGGCTGCTTATCAGCTCCCCATAAGGGTCACCCTTAGTGCTACAAGGAGAGATGTGCAGATCTTGAGTGATGTCAGTCCGACCGTCCTGATTCAGAATAACCGTAGTGTCAACCTCATGCTCATAAGTGAGGGCCGGGCGAGAGAGAGAGCCCTAAGTAGCCGCACCCCAAATGAGGGTCTAGGCCCTGCCCGTGAGGTAGGAAGCCTCAAGTTCCTCTGCCAAATCTGCTGTGCTAGCGCAAAATCCCAAAGACAATGCCGTTGTGACTCCAAATGAAAACCGCAACCCATACAATCAAGAGGCGGGCTCCCATAGCTCAGCAAGGTGCCAATAGTAATGCTTCTGTGGGCAACCAGCCACTGAAAGATGACAACCTGGTGAGACCGGGGGGGGGGGGGGGACGCCAAAAGGACAAAAGGAACACCGCGTAACCAAAACTCTGTTGGAGTGGGAATGACCAACCGGCATGCCTGGGTGATCCTCCACCCAAACCTAGTAGAGTACTAAAAGAATGGAATAGTGCGGGCCTCCACCATGGAGAGGATCGCACCACTACCACTCGCCAAGGTCCCAAAGAAGGGGAGATAATGGCCGAGCCTCCCAAACTGAATGTCCGTCGAGTTAAGATCAATGTGCCAATCCCGACCATGCATGCCAACCACCTGTATCGGTTGAAAGGTACAATCCGTAATGATCTCATGCTCCATCGACGAACGAATCATCCACCCCTCATCGTCAATCTCAAAGAAGAGAGTCCCATCCTAATAGATGCCCCATGCAACAATCAAGTCCTCAGTCCGCGTAAAGGCCCCCAAGCCAAGCTGCCTGGGACTAGGGATCGAGCAGAGTCCCCAAGTCCCTTGGAACCGCAGCCTCAACATCCCTGATCATATGAGATGCCCCATACATCTTCCTTGCTGACACGCCACTGCGCCAAGGGCCTCTGGCAAACTCTTACCAAGAAACATGGGAGCGTGAACCAAACATGAACCCTCTCTCCGAGGGATGAGGGGGTTCCAACTAATAGGCTATCGGAGCTACTCCTCCATACAAGAGGTAGTGAGCTTCACAAGAGAAGGACGTAGTAGCTCCCAAGCTCTCAAGATACTACAAGCGAACCGGTCCTTGTTGCACCATGAGAAGCCCATATGCCTCATCTCATCGAAAATCCATATGATCTCAGTCTGCCATGGCCGACCAGTGGAAGGAGCAAAAAGGCCAAGCCGCTTCTGAAGAAAATCATGCGAGGGCTCAGGGCCAAGAAGAAGACCACACACAATAAACTTGCCTAGCATGGTCTCTAGCAGCTAGGGTCAATGATCCCCATACCACTGCACTCCATAAGGTCAAACTGGGCTTCCATCCCAACAAGACCATAAAAAATTCCTTATAAGCTGCCCAGTCTCGCTAATACAAGAACCCTAGAAGATCCAACACGAGGTGACATACCACACCATAACCAAGAGAACCTAGTTAGCCACGAGAGCCCACCTAGCCAGAGACAAAAGAGTAGAGCTCCAATGAAGCAACTTCCTCCCCATGGTCAAACGGAGGGGAGATACCTATTGCTCAGGTGCAAGGTCCAAACGAATATGGCACCCAAGGTACCTAACTTCCATGCCAATGGGAATCTACTAAAATGGTCCACAAGGAAGCCACCTAGGCGGATCATCCAACCCAGAAAACCACATGGCTTGTGCGAGTCAATCTTGGCACCCGATTGATCACAAAATCATCCAAAGCATGCTGAAATCTGACCAAATTGGCCTCCCAGCCCTACAAGTAAATGGAAGTATCATGCTCAAACTCAGCATCCAACAGATACTCATCCCTAACCAGGAGCCTAACACCCTGCAGCCCAGTGTCCTGTGGAGTCAAGAAAGCTCTCATGGCCTCAAGGTGTTGGGAAAGATGGATGGATGAGCCGAGAGATTGAGTAGGTACTGCTAAAACCTTCTTTGTACCAGCCCTCTTTAGCTTCAGACTTGATTAGTAGACTCCCTTAGCTTTCCAATGACACCAAGAAATGGCCTATGTCCTTTGGAAATGAAGTGTGTAATGATTGAATCAAAACAGATAACTTTGGAAGTCACAAAGTCAAGAAAACTTTCTATTGGTCTTGACACCTGCTCAATGTTTTGCTCAGTGTGACCAGGACAGTAGCAATTGATAAAATTCCTTCTAGGGGTATTCAATTAGCTTAGTAAGCTAACATTTGCAAGTGGAATGATGTAAAATAATGAACTATGTTAAGAGAAATTAATTTAGCAAGATTTGGTATACACTTGACTTTTTAGGACTGTAGCAGAGATAGACCAGTGAGCACCTCGACGACGATTTCTCTGAATTGGCTGAATGAAATCACTTCAAACTTTGTCAGCATGTAGATGACTTTGAGTTGAATCCAACAAGCTTTGAATCGCTGAATTTGGTGGAGTATTGATTGAGATATGCCCTTGACAAGTTGACAGAGTTTTGAGTAGACTAGAAGAGAACACAAAGATGAATGATGTAAATGTATCTATTGATTAACACTTGTGTACAATCCCATTGGCATGGATAGCATTGCCAAATGGTGTAGAGAGGTGTAGGCTATGGTATAGTCCTTACACACACTCAAACTCAGTAGAGTAAGCCTCGGGAAATGAAGAGATGTACCCGCGACTTTTCCAAGTACATTTTATAGGATATGTGCAAAAATTTGAATTCAAATTCAAATTTTGGCTTCCTATGATCAAAGTACTAAAAGCTTGGAGATATTCTCTCAATCAAATAAGCTACTTTTTCCACGACTCACTTTGGTAGGTGATTACAAAAGATTCCAAGTCATTTTGACTTTTACAAATGAGGTAAAGTGGTAAGTAATCACTAGCATATGTTCCTATGGTTCTTTATGTATGTAGAGTCTTCATGATAACTTCCAAGCCAAATGTGTAGGCTTGTGATTTACACCAACAGCTCCCCCTCAAGCCAAACATTTTGTCTTAAGTCTTCATCTTCAATCTTCAAGTACATCCTGCAATCCAATCATAGATTTTAACCTGCAAAGTTTGGTCCCATCCAAAGCTTTAGTCAACAAATCTGCACACTGCATCTTGGTTGATACATAGGTCAGCTGAATGTCCTTGCTTAGCAACTTCTCTCTCAAATAATGATAATCAACTTCTATGTGTTTGGTCCTGGCATGATAGATAGGATTAGCTGCAAGGTGAAGAGAACTTGTATTATCTCCAAAGATAATTGGAGGCCTAGTATATAAGCCCAATTCTGAATACAAAAGCTTAATCCAAATTGCTTCTTGAGTGGCATTAGCTAGCCCTCTATACTCTGCTTCTGTAGAAGACAATGCAACAGTTGGTTGCTTCTTTGCAGACCATGAAATTGGTTTGTCACCTGCAAAAGAAATGTATCCAGAAGTGCTTCTCCTATCATCCTTGCATCCTGCCCAATCTGCATCTGAATAAACTTTTATATCAATATCTGAAGTGTAAGGAAAGTACAAACCATGGTTCTGTGTACCCTTGAGATACTTCAAGATTCTTTTGGCAGCCTCTAAGTGAGGTATCCTTGGCTTGTGCATAAATTGACTTAGCACACTAACTCCATATGCAATATCAATTCTTGTAAGAGTAGCATAGTTCAAGCTACCTACCATACTTTGATAACCTGTAATGTCTTGGACTTCATCACCTTCATGGGCACTTAGCTTTAGGTTCACCTCCATTGGAGTACTAGCTGCTTTAGCATCTTGCAAGTGAAATTTCTTCAACATGTCCTGCACATACTTCTTTTGAGTAATGTATATTCCTAAATTAGTGTAAACTAATTCAAGTCCCAAAAAATACTTCAATAATCCAAGATCATTGATCTTGAACTCCTTCATTATCTGGCTTTTGATGCTTCTGATTCCATTGACATCATTACCTATAATGATGATGTCATCAACATAGACACAGAGATAGATTATCTCTGAATTACTTCTCTTAATGAACAGAGAAGTGTCAGCCTTACTCATGACAAAACCTTGGTCTTGGAGGTATGTAGTTAGCCTGTAATTCCATGCCCTAGGTGCCTGCTTCAATCCATATAAAGCCTTCTTTAATTTGCAAACATAAGTTACCTTCTTAAGGTCTTCATAGCCAGGAGGTTGTGACATATAAACCTCTTCTGAAATACATCCATTCAAGAAAGCATTCTTGACATCCAATTGGTACATGTTCCAATTCTTTGATGCAGCCACACTAACCAACACTCTGATTGTTGGCATCTTGGCCACAGGAGAAAATGTCTCTTCATAGTCAATGCCTTGGGTTTGTGCAAAACCCTTGGCTACTAATATGGCCTTGTACTTGTTAATTGTGCCATCAGAATCTCTTTTCAATTTATAGATCCATCTGGATCCTATTACCTTCATGGAGTCCTTCTTGGGTACTAACTCCCATGTATCACTCTCCTTGAGTGCTTCAATCTCCTCATCCATAGCTTCCTTCCATTCTGACTTGGTGATTGCTTCTTCATATGAACCTGGTTCTTCATTTGACAAATCCTTTGCAAGATAAATTGAATGTTTAGTAACAAGAGATGTATCATACCCATATCTGATAGGTTTTTTGCTTTCTCTTTGAGACCTTTTGATTGATTGAGTTGAAGATTCTGGTATGTCCTCAAGCTTCTTCATCTTCATTTTGCCTTTGGACTTCCATGCCTTGAACTCTTCAAGGTTGATTGTATCTTCATCATCTGAACTTGAGTTTTCTTTCTGAGTTGGTTCCTCCTTTGTAAGTTTTGGAAATTCCTCTTCCAAATCATAGGGTAATTTGACCTTCCTGCATTCATTCTCATACCAAGAATCATTCTCATCAAAGATCATATCTTTGCTTACCATAAATCCCTTATTGGTAGGGTTATAAAACCTGTAACCTTTTTTATTTAAATCATATCCAATGAAAATACATATTTTAGTCTTTGGATCTAGCTTTCCTCTTACCTGTGAAGGAATGTGTACATATGCTACACATTCAAAAATTTTGCAGTGATCCAATGATGGTCTCTTACCATGCCATGCTTCATATGGCGTCATACCATCAAGTGACTTTGATGGTAACCTGTTTATGAGATAGGTCGCAGTAGAAACACTCTCTGCCCATAGATAGTTAGGTAATTTCTTCTCATTAAGCATAGATCTAGCTATCTCAACAATTAACCTATTTCTTCTTTCAGCTACCCCATTCTGTTCAGGAGAGTACCTTGTGATTATTTCCCTTTTGATGCCTCTGTCCTGCAAGAAGTCCTCAAATTCATTGGAGAAGTACTCACCTCCTCCATCTGACCTTAGCCTCTTCAAATTCCTTCCTGTCTGATTTTCAACTAATGCAAGATATTTCTTAAAACAATTAAATACCTCATCCTTGTGCTTCAGAAAGTATAATACAGGCCATCTGCTATAGTCATCAATAAAAGACACATAGTACCTTGAACCTGAGACTGAGGGGTCTTTGCTAGGTCCCCATACATCTGTGTGTACAAGCTCTAGATAGTCTTCATGCATATATCCTTTCTTGGAGAAGGGTAACCTGTGAGACTTACCAAATTGACAAGCACCACACTTGTAAATCATATGTTGCTTGGATACATTAGGTATCCCAAGCACACATTGGTCCCTGCACATTTGCTTCAAGGTCCTTTCTCCTATGTGCCCTTATCTCTTGTGCCAAATCTCAAGCTCTGAAAGTGTTTGATCTTTATAACTGTATAATGCAATGTTCTTTGTATCTTCCAACTCAAAAGCGAAAAGTCTACCTGATTTTTCTCCTTTAGCTATCCTTTTGAATTCATGTCTTGGGTCCTCCACAAATGCTCCATACTGATTGAATCTGACCTGCAACCCTTTCTCTACAATCTGACCAACACTCATTAAGTTCTTTGTAATTGTAGGTACATAAAGTACTCTGCTCAACAAATTCTGATTACCATCACAAGTTTTCACATTTGCAACTTTAACTACAGAATGCTTTGTATCATCACCTGTTTGGACTTGGTGTTTACCTTTTGGTTCCTCAAGATCAGAGAGTAGTGCCACATTACCTGCCACATGATTTGAACACCCTGAATCAATATAAAATAAGTGATCATCATTTGTACCTGACTTTGAAGTCATGTTCATGATCAAGAGAGAGTCATCCTTCTCCTCTGTGTAGTTGTTGTAGTCCTTTCTGTTTCTGAATCCTCCTTTGTAGTTTCCATTGTAATCGTTGTTGTAGTTGTTGTTATAATTGTTGTTGTGGCCTTGGTGATGTTTGAACCTTCCTCTAGAGTGAGAGTATCCACCTCTTTGGTAGCTTCTTCCTCTATGATTTTTGTAATTGCTGTAACACTCATATGTAGTGTGATTTGACAAACCACAAATGTTACATGGTGATGAGTTATAGGGTCTCCCCCTACCTTGCTTACCTCCTCTGCCCTTGCCTCTTGAAGATCTACCTCTCCCTGCATAGTTGGCTTGGGAGGTAGAGCATTCATCTTCCACCTTCTTACTCTTGCCTTTATCCTTAGATTTCTTATCAGTGTATAGGGCAGAAGAGTTGTTACCTTTGGTAGTATCTCCACTCTTGGTAAGCTTTGCTTCATGTGTGAATAGTTGACCCATGAGAGTTGTAAGATCTGGAGTGTGCATGTCCATGTAGAGATCCATTGCAGTGGTGAAGCTTTCCCACTTGTCATCAGCCTTGATTCCATTAATTACCTGCCTTACAATTTGTTCTTCTTCAATTTCTTCTCCTATGCTTGCTAACTGATCTGCAACATCTTTGATCTTGGTCACAAATTCTGAAACAGATTGCTTAGGTTGCTTCCTTAGTGTTGTGAATTCAATCCACAACTGATTTTTCCTAGCCCTTGTATTAGAGGAAAAATATGATGACAAGGTTTCCCAAGAGACGTCTCTTGGGAAGTCTTACAATTTCTGATATGAGGTAAAAGAAAGTCAGATATAGAGTTGAGTAGATAAGACCTTGCCAATGCATCCCTTGCACACCATTCATTGCAAAATGTGATTATGTGGATCATCAATTACAGTGGTATGATTTTGATGATGCATCATGCATTAGTCAACTGAGTGGTCACCTTAAAGTGAAAAGTTTCCTTGGAAAGAATATGTCCAATGTTTACAACGACAAGGAAGGTGGAGTTTGAAACTCAAGTCAAACCCTAGCAGAGGAATGAATGCACAAGTAAGACCACACATTGAAACACCACACATTGAAACACCACACATGTTGGGATTCAAAAAAGCCAAACCTATCTTACAAAAACTTAAGAATCTAAAGAGATAGGTATATATCCCACAAGGCCCAAGCATTATGCTCTACACCGCTCACAGAAGCAAAGACAAGCTCCACAAGTCAGACAATCTAGACGAGTCACAAAATCATCTTGACGATAGAGTCCCTCGATTAAGGGGAAGTGGGTACCACAAAAACTCCTCAAAGATGAGCACGTCCACATCTCAATTCCAAAGACCAACATGGCTGCATATCTTAAGGATAAACACAAGCCAGTCAGCTCTATGCATTGAACACAAAAGAGAATCCCCAATTTTAAGATGTAGGGAACTACACGACATCAACAAGTATGAAAGAAAGCTCACACAAAACATGCTAAGAAGTCGATATTCTCCACACAACTCTCGAATCCCTAAAGCCAAGGTGTCATGGACAAAGGAAACCATCATGAACCTCAGATTCCATGTGACTTCTATATCTCGTGATTCGTCCAAAACTTGGAGAAACCAATGCTTCCATTGCATCCGGAACGTGCCAAAACCCTAAGATCAACGGTCTACTTGCTAAATTTTGACACCTGGAGGTTTTGTTCGGATTGTTGACACCATCGGGTTGTAACCGCCTTTGAACCACCTTTAATAACCGCACTTCAACACCTATAAAAGGACGGCTTGGCCACATACATCCTTAGTCTTGGCAATGCCAATATTGGGAGCTCAAGGAGTCGTGACCACCAAGTAAGTACCCTCCAAGTTCTAGTTCGAGTTCTAGTCTTGTCCTTGTTCTAGTCTTGTCTAGTCTTGTATCTTGAACATTCTCGCTTGTCCTGTTGTAATCTTGTAGAACGAGATCCTTTCAAGTTATTTCTTATAGCTAGTTCATCTCCCTGAAGAGAGTTCTTGTAATCCAAAGATCTTGCTTCATACCTATGGTCCTAGGTTGTGGGATCTCGTGTAGAATCTCTTGGGTTCCAGTTATCCATACCTATCCGTCTTGGGTTGTGGAACTTCTTATATCAGTTATCCATAACTATGGTTCTAGTTATCCATACCTATCAGTCTTGGGTTGTCAGACTTCTTATATCAGTACGTATATTCTTGTATTATTTCCCTACGCGGGTGATCTTGTAATCAAAAGTGTAATTTCAAAATCTTGTCTAGTCTAGCGAGAGGGCATAATCTAGTTCTCCCTTGACAAAAGGTATGTTTGTTAGATGGCTTCAAATACATACAGAGGCTTAAGAAGCTTTCTCCATATCGATATCAAAAGAAAGAGTCCACATTGATAGCCAAGAATCACACAACTTCAAAGTACATGAACTAAATCTAGCTCCCTAAGTCCCAATTTTTCTCTGAAGGAGCTACAAACTTTTGGAGGCATAAACAACAGCAAGAGAGATCAACTAGGCCCAAGATTTCCAAAGCCAACCTTCAACGGAGACCACCACAACATAGAGCAGCTCCTACTCGGAAAACTGAAATGGAAACCCAAGGCCAACCCACGCTCCACCAAACAACACACTCAATCACACTCTGACTCAATAGGTATCAATAGTTAAGTCACAACCATTTACTTCAACGGCCATCATAGAAAAGGATTATCTATCTGCTTCGGAGAAAGAACACTAGAGAAGGACAAAGCCTCTTCGTGGAGGATCCATGTGCTCATTGCACAACCTTGTCCCTTGCATACATATTCAGATCATTTGCACTTCAAGTACGCATCCAATTAGGTCACATGACACAATCATGCGTGAGACACAATTGTGATATCCCATGCACGTGAGAGTCATACATGTGAGTTCATCTATCACATCTATACTTTGATTTGGGTATACTAATGTTTCCTTGCAAGTGATGATTCAAGCGACTTCTATGTGGTTGCTCATGACATCAGTCAAAGTGCCAATGGAAAGAAGCTTATTGTATGTATGCATGTACGTACATACGTACATATGTGTATCTCTCTCTCTCTCTCTCTCTCTCTCTCTCTCTCTCTCTCTCTCTCTCTCTCTCTCTCTCTCTCTCTCTCTCTCTCTCTCTCTCTCTTTCTCCACCTCCCTCCCTCCCAATACCAAGGACTGAAATAGATCAAAATTTGATTTGTAAGCATCCCTTTGTCATTTGAGCGTGCTATTTTCTACTCTAAATTCTTCAATTTGTGCGTTCTCTTCTTGTAGTTCTTCTTCCAATTCTTTGATCTTATCTTCGGTAGTTTTTGCTTCCTTCTTATGCTCAGAACATACTTTTTTTGTAATTTCATCCCTTTAGTAACTAAGCTTACCCACAGTAACTAAGCTTACCCACAAGTACTCATTGGAAATGACCCTAATATGGTTCCGCAACCTATACTCCATGTCAATGAGTGACTTTTGATCTTCTCCAATACGATTTTAAATTTCTTGAAACATATGCGTGGCAATCTCCATATGTGATTTGCCTTGATGTTGATTTAGAACATTAGGCCATATATCTTGTTCCCACCTTTATGCCTTTGGCAATAACTAGAGATCTTATGGGTGACTGGAATATCGATGAAGGATATGATGAGATGTGATACCCGAATATACCTCTGCTTTGCTTGGTTGAAATATAATCTCAAGTGGTATTGCCATGTGTGAAGGTGGAGTGTGTGCTTGTGAAGAATATTGTATTCTAGGTGGAAGTGGAACGGGATGAAGATAAATGCTAAAAGAAGGTGTGATGGATGTAGTATGTGATTGTGTATGAGAGTGATGTTGCGCGGATGGGTATCCAAGGGAATGTTAATAGTGGTATGCTCTGGGATAGGTGCATTGATTGCGAGGTCTGCACTAATGCTTGTTGTACCTAGAGAATGTGTTTGTAAGTAAGATGTGTGTGATGGAGACATATTGGAAGTGCGGGGATGAGGTTGTTGTGTTGATCTTAAGGAAGGACAGGAAGGTGATGGTGTAGTTGGTTTTTGTGATCTTGAGGATAATAAATGAATAGGTGGCAAAGAGAGATTTTTGGACATATGTACCTTTTTGGCAGAGCGAGCACACCCTTGTTGTTTTGTGGTTAACATGGCCAAATTTTCTGGAGTATCTTTTTACACCGGGGGGTAGCATGATGGTTTTTGGGCAATAGATCTGATAGGGTGTGATGTGCCCAATTTAAAACCACTTATCCATCATAGGTGCCCCTACTACTTTGAATGTAAGTGCCTTCTTGTGTGCTTGTTGCCCATATCTTTCCATCCTTTCAATCAATGACTATTGTAATGTTCTATGATAGGGTAAGGGTTCAGCATATACAAAACAATATAGCCGTTCATAAATCTTTATATCTGTAAAGTGTAAGTAGTCTTTTAATAGCAAATAAGCCTTGAACAATGTAAGCCATTTCAATTGCATCAGCATCACTCGATGAAAATAGATTAACACATTCTGTGAGTGTCTCCTTAGCCGGCTTGCCTGAGTAAATGCCTACATGTGATTTGACTTGAGAATCTGATATGCTCACTGCATTGATGCTAGAATTCCCTTTGTTACTCTCCACTCTGAGAAGTTCCATTGCTGGTGTCCAACTCTTCTCATGTTGGGATCTTGCCGGCTTCATTTGGTCCATTATACTCTAAACCCGATTCTACACTTGAATTAGTCTTCAATTCTGAAGTTTCTTCATCCCCTATCCTCATCAAATTTCTATATGTGCACTTCTTCTTCTAAGAAAGCCATCTTCTGACTTCTAGGATACTTGGAGTAGGTGATAGATGAGATTGTGTGGGGGGCCGGTGTAAAAATTCCTTGAACTGGGCTTGATAAAGAGGAGATTGCATATGTAGGGAGAGTCACCTTATTTCAAAATGTTGCAAGGATGCACATAATAAGAGGAGGATATGGATACTGAGAGACTTAGCAATTGAGCAAAAGTTAAGTAGATTGCAAAGGGAGATCAAAAGGGGAATCAATATAGGAGATTGAGGGCACTAGGAATTTGGGGGTGATAGAGTTACAAGGATCGATAGAGGAAATTGAGGGCGCGAGGAATTTGAGGGCTATGGTGTTGTTAAGGGAAACAGAGGGAAATGGGGAATTGTGAAGGAGTTGAGAAATCACTCATGCAAGGAGAAGGGATGGAGGATACATAAGAGATGACCAATACATATATATTGGTTGTCCTCTATTTTTTAGCTTAAAGCCAAAAAGCGGATCGAAAAGAAGGGCATAGCCACTTGGCTGAAATAGTGCTACTGTTTAGTCTCCCAAAATAGGCAGCCACCCAAGTGTAAGGTTGCCTCTTTAATTTTGGAGAGTCACCCAAAACAGAACATTAACTTAGAAGTCGCCCAAAAACAGACTTTTCTATGTGAAAGGTCGGCTAAAAGATGCTTCAAAAAATTGAGAACTTAAAAATTGGTCACCCAAGAATAAATGCCAATTTTGAAGTCGGTCAGCAGGTTTGAAGTCAATTTTAGTTGTGTACGCCAATGTTTACTTGTTCACTTTAGTCGTGCCAGGAAAAATACCACCCCAAAAATCAATTGTCCAAAAAAAAGTGACCCAAAAAGATTAGTTTAAAATAAATTGCCCAAAAAATTTAGCCTAAAAAAAATCGCCCTAAAAAAAGTCGCCCAAGAAACTTAGCCTAAAAAATTTGATCACCCAAAATTTTGGTCACCCAAAATTCCTTGCCCAACAATCTGGTCTCCAAAAAATTAGTTGCTGAAAAATTTTTGCCCTATTTTTGAGAATTTGCTCTATGAGGATTCGACCTTATGTGGAGAGTTTGCCAATTGAGGATAAAGGAGGTTAGAGGGATCTCCCTTTGATGGAGTCGAGAAGATTACGTAAAATGAAAGAACCTCACAATTGTGAGGCCAACAAACAATTGGCTGTAGATACACCTGTGCTTAAGGAATGGAGGAGTCTCCTACAACAGAATTAGGTGCCAAAATTTGAAAAGTGAATGGTCTAGAGGTTGTACAGGTGTGCAGGTGGGTCCCCTAAAATATAGGGGCAATCGGTTGAGGATAGAGGGATATAAAACATAAAACAATTGAAACTGTGTATAATATATACATGAAATAGTTTTATTGAAAATACTACAAGGGCCATAATTTGGATTCGTGATGAGGGCTAATGGTTGTCCATCCATGGTACCAATCCGAACTACATCTTTGGGGAGTATTTTGATTACTCGAAAGGGACCATACCATCTTCTCAAAAAGGGACCAAACTTTCCTTCTTGATTTGAGATTTCCAAAGATTTGCATCGTGAACTTGCTCATAGTTGTTACCTTACTCATTGGGTACCTTTTGTAGATGTGGAGCAAAAACGTTAGTAACCTCACGTCAAAAACACATTGCTGACTTCACCCTAATTATCTATAGGAAGTACTACTTCATGACTTAAGCTCAATACATAAATAGTCATACAAAGAATTCTTTTCTTTAGTTATGTGCACATAATTCATATTCAAAACAAATAATATGACGATGCACATGATGCTCTTTAAGCTAAACCTTGTGAAACATTCAAATAGAATAAGTTAACACTAGTTCTATACTAGGACACTTGATGTCTTGGAACACTTAAGTGTCGTTCTTTCACACCAACTTGCTTGATTTTTCTTCACGAAACACTTGAGGCTTTGATGGCATATTTACTTGGATTTAATAGCCCAAATCATGTACTTTTAGAGAAAAATGAAATCTTTCAGATTTTTCAACTTCATATGGGTTATTAAATGAACAAAAAATGGGACATGTTTTAGGAAATGGACAGCTATTGATGGATTTTGGCAGTGTAGAGGAACTTTTTGGGGATCTCTTGAGAAGGTTGAACACTTCAAAAAGTGAAAAACATGGACTCAAAACTTGTCTTCTAGTGCCATTTATCGCAACTTTTGAGAAATGGACCACTATAATTTGGAAAATCTTCAAGCTAATTGAATGCACATTTTTATTCAAAGCTAGAAGGCCTCCACTTTGAACTAGTAGCCATTGCATTTGATGTTGACTTTTATGATGAATTGGCAAAGCATATATTTCCATGTTCATGAAAAGAACATAGTTCCAAAGGTAGAATAAAAAATTATGATGCAAAACAATAATTATTTAAATGCTATTCTAAGTATTAAACATTCCAAACATGCTTTCATGCCATGTGGTCATTCTTAATCTTGTCAAAAAATATGTGATAGGCAACGGTGATTGTGAGGAGAATGAAACAATTGGCATACATATTTCGTTTGAAAAAAAAAAGAAGATGGCATCCATGATGGAGATGATGAAATATATTCATTGCAACAAGGTGAATTGGGCCACAAAGTCTAACCTTGAGTGCTCAAATGGTTGCCATGCCATAGAGATATTGAGGGGCTGATTTCTTTGTTTTGTTGATTTTGTAACACACCTTCAATAGGCGTCGCAAGCCTTGGCGAAGTTGGTTGCATTTTTAAGCACATATGGCCACCATAATCCACTTTGATGGATCCTTAATGCAGTAACGTGTCTTGAAAAATGTCCCACTTGATTTGTTCATGTGCTAGTTTGAGTACACTCTGAGTCTCCTAAGGCTTAAGATTTTCTGTACATCCCAAACAAACTATAGATCCCGCTCAAACATTTTCTGTACATCCCATCTAGTCCAACTTTATAGAGAGTGTCATTTACTAGGATAAAATCTTTATCTTTTAGAAGTACTCTTCCTTTTTCCAAAGGAATAGACTTGATGGGGACCTAGCCTTTTGATAGGAACTTCACTAAACCATTGTACCATGTTGGTGCTACATTTACGTTGTATATGTGACTATTTGGGAAATCATTTTCTATCCCTTTGGTTGCATGAGGAGGATGTTGAATTCGAGAAAGATGATCTGTGATTACATGTTGCCTTCTGCTTCTCTGTACAACTTCAAAGTCAAATTCTTGAAACTAGAGCGACCATCTCCATACTCTTCTTGCCACTTGGGGTTTATTCACTAAATAGTTCAATGCTTGATGATCTGTGATTAGAGTGAATGTTGTTCCCAATAGATAATGTCTAAATTTTTTCAACGTGAAAACGATAACTAGTGCCTCTCTCTCCATAGTGCTATAACTTTTTTCTACTTTGGAAAGAATCCTACTTGCATAGTGAATTGATTGGTCTAGTTTGTGTGTTCCATTAGGTTGGGGTAAGAACGACACCTTCAACACATAAGCTCACATCTACATGTACGTGAAAGGTTTTAGACCAATCAAGAGAAAAAAGTATAGGAGCAGAGGCCAACCTTTGTTTGAGATACTTGAATGAAGCCTCTTCTTCCTTAAACCACTAGAAAGGAAAGCTTTTACTAGTAAGATGTGAGAGACGACATGCCATTTTTGCATACATACGTATGAACTTTCTATGATATCTTCAATGTCATAAGAAGCTTTGCACTTCCTTAGCATTGGCCGGTCTAGGTAGCTTTAGAATTGACATAACTTTATCCAGCTCACATGCCATTCCATGAGCCGAGATGACATGTCCTACTAATGTACCTTGAGTCACCAAGAAGTGACATTTGTTAGGGTTGAGCTTCATGCATGTCTCCCTATAATGCTAAAACACCTGTTCCAATTGTTTTACATGTTCTAGTACATTTTCAATAGTAGTGGTACATGCTACCCCCGAGTATGTTGAAAATTCATCCATAAAAATTCTCAAGAATTTTAAGAGTAACTTACTAAAAATAAGGTACATTGTTCTGTTAAATGTAGTTGGTGCATCTCGAAGGCCGAAAGCCATCTTTGTGTATATGTATGTTCCCAAGGAGTGATGAGTGCCATGTTTGGTTGATCTTCATGATGGATTATTAAAGGTTATAGCCGACGAAACCATCCGTTAAACTGTATAGTGTATGACTAGCCACAACTTCGTTTACCTGTTTAGAAAAGGGGGTGGAAAACCCATCAAGAATAGTTACCTTATTCAATGCACGAAAGTCGACACAGACTCTGATTTGTTGGGTTGTTTCTTGGGAGCAATGACCATAGAAGATAGCCATTCTGAATGCTCTACTCATACAATGATCCTTGCTCTTCCATTTATTGTATCTCCTTCTTTACTGCTTCCATATAATTAGGTTTTAATTAATATATTTTACCTCTAATTGGTCGTGCTCGCAATATCAAAAGAATGGTCTGTATGCCTAGCTCTCTTGTATGCCTATCAAGTCCTTGTAATTCCATGCGAACACATCCTTAAAATTATTCATGAATGCGGTTACCTTTGTGAGAAGTAGTGGATAGTCCCACAACCAACTTGTTAGGAGAAGGTTCTAGACTGGCTAGTTCATTGAATGTATCATCTTTGAACAACATTTCTTTTGTGAATGCAAGACTATCATCAAGCACTATTAATTGCTTCTTTTCCTCCATCCATCCAAATGGAACTTCTTCTATTTGGAAGATAGTTCATCTTCCATCTAGGTGACTTCATCTTCCTTTGTAGATTTACCTCTACTATGATTCTTACCAGGTTCTCGTAGAACTACTAACTCCATAATAGGTTCTTCTTTTTTCATGAATGTGATCGTAAACATGAAGCATGATTAGTTTCATCTATCCATTCTATTATCTCATTTAGGTCATTCATAGCTAGTTCCTCATCCTTTTTGTTGTGCTCTTCAATTTCTACTTTTATGTCTTGAGATAACTTATCCCTTGATGATTGTAATAATTCTAGGTGGACCTTGGACCTCACCAGATGCCCATTAGGCCACCCAACTAAGCATAGGAGATGCCCATTTAGGTGCCTCGCTTGGAGGTCCATTTACACAAACTGGTGCCCAAGCCTCAAGAGTCACTTACTTTTCATGTCACCCAGTTCCACTATGAAATTGCCTCAAGTCCTCCTTGGACAATGCATATGCCTTGTCAATGGGGTACTTTAGAAAGCTTTCCTTTTCTTTGATTTCTTCAATTGATGCTTGCTCCCTTCCTTTGTTGGGGTTTTGTTCTTTCAACTTCATCTTCCTTCTCTGTTAGTATGTTTTTCTCTTTTTCCTTACTTGGACCAACTTAGCTTGATATCTCCTTCACTGTGTCCTTCATCCTTGCCTTATGCTTTTGTGCACGTGTCATTACTCTTGAAAGTTCCTCGAGTTGGACCACATGAGCACTTTGAGAGTCTGTGTTGTTCTCACTCATAGTCACCTTGATCATGTGCAGGGGACAAGAGTCCCCTTGTGTGCTAGTAGACAAGATTGATTTTGGATAGCCCTTAGTATAATGATCCTTGGTGTCGGGACAGTTTTTACATGGTGGGATGTCCTTAAGTAGGAAATACTTTCTATGGAAATGGTTGCATTCCCCATAACGAGAGCACATTATGGGCCTAGGAGAGTGATTTTGATGGGTCCTTTATCCTTGTCTCTATTTTCCTTGGTCTATGAAAAAGTAGTAACTGTGGGTGCTCTTGTCGATGGCTTCCCTAATAGAGAAGATTGAGTTGCACCTACCAACTGAGCAATGGTTGTCCTGACTCCTATTATATTTTGGTTTCTTAGACCCTTCAAAAAATAACAATCCTTTGCTTCGTGGCCTCCTTTCCCGCAAGACTGGCAAGTCAATCGTCTTGAGCACTCTTGGGAGGTGTGCCCTTGATTAGCACAAAGGGAACTCCAAAGTCCACTTCTTTCTTCCTTTAATGTTCTTCGTTCTTCCGGTTCTCGGCGTATTTGTGCGAGGCCATCTAAGGTGCTCTTGTCTTCTCCAAAGTTCTTCTAAAGTTTTACAGGTTCTAATTCTTTTCGCATGATGCAACATCTTGGTTTGAGGAAAAAGTCTTCCCTTGTTGAGTTCCAAAATGAACTCTTGTTGCTTCAATCCTCGTGGCTTCCACTTCGAATTCTCTTAGGGTGGCATCAGATTGTAAAAGCTCTCTTAATTGGGTGGTTATGGGCAAAGCTTTTTCCACCCACTCTTCAATCATGAAATCCTCATGTGCATTTGGCATTCTTGCCACTAGTGATCTTGCCTTGGTCATCAATTCCGAAAAGGAAAATTTCTTACTCATCTAGTGTCCTTTCTGTCGAAATATCTTGCTTGAATGCCTGCGTGAATTTGGCTTTTAATGCTTCCCATATCTGAAAGTGATAGTCAACATACTGGCTAAACCACTTGTTTACTAAACCTTCCCGTGTGGATGGAAACAAAGCCAAGAACATGTCTTTTCTTTGTTGTAGGCCCTTACTCTTGCATGTTGAGAGAAATCTGTGCACGTGGTCTTCAGGGTCTTTATTGGCACCCCCCTAGAATGAGGAGAATCTCATGCTGATTCTAGATAATAAGGCAAAAAGTTCCTCAATCATGTTGAGGGGAGAAAATACGATAGGAGCAACAACAACCTTTCTTAGGGAGAGCTCTTGGGTTTTAACTTCGCCTTCTAATCTTGAGACTATTTCCAACCTATCACAAGTGGATAGGCTTCTAACTAGAGTTGAATAGGGGTCTTGCCACATTCTATGATAGCTCTTGATCGGTGTCTTCTTAGGACTCAAGAGGTTCTCCTTATGGGCTCTAGTATGTGTCATTGACCATCTTGAGTGAGGCTTGACTTGAAGGTTCATGAGGTTTATCCATCTGGTGGGTAGAGTTTCTCATGGAACACTCTTCGCAACTACAGGGAGATGGTAAAAGTTTTTGTATTGGGTTGTCTTAACAGTCGTCGTGCCAAGGTCTTAGCTTTTGGATCTCCCTAGATGTTGTGCTGCCTAATGCTTGAATATAGCCTAGTTGCCCAAAAAATATGTGATATGCCCAATTTGTTGGGTCTCCCAACTTTGGGAAATAGAAGGCAGGCCAAACTATAGTTGGAGGTGCCCAAGATGCCGAGTTACCCAAATGTGATATGCCTCTCTCTCTCTCTCTCTCTCTCTCTCTCTCTCTCTCTCTCTCTCTCTCTCTCTCTCTCTCTCTCTCTCTCTCTCTCTCTCTCTCTCTCTCTCTCTCTCTCTCTCTCTCTCTCTCTCTCTCTCTCTCTCTCTCTCTCTCTCTCTCTCTCTCTCTCTCTCTCTCTCTCTCTCTCTCTCTCTCTCTCTCTCTCTCTCTCTCTCTCTCTCTCTCTCTCTCTCTCTCTCTCTCCCCCCCCCCCTTACACTACATTCTATATTTTCAAAGAGCTATATATTCACTGTTATAAAGGGTTTCTTGAAGGGGAATTGTTCATATTAGCTTAGAATAAGCATTATATTGGGGATAATAAATTCAAGGGAATCGGTTTTCATCTATGAAGAGAGGGCATACAAGGTATACTCTTTCTAAAAGAAGAGTGTAAGGAGCCAATATTGGGTCCTAAACCAACATATCAATATGACCATTGCCAATGAATACACACGAAGCTCAAGGGATGATGAGTGACTGCTAATATATGGGGGAAATTGAAATCGAGAAGACACTAGTGAATCAAGTCCACTTGGGAGGATGGCTGTCAAATTGCCACTCGATGGCTTGAAGTCATACTGAGAACACCTCCACGCTTATAAACATGTTCTCAATCAATTTCCAGATATGGGTTTGTCACTGTTTGATGATATGTTCAAAGCAATCTTACTCCTTATAGGTCTTCTTGATTCTCCAGACATATTTCTTGCCATTTAGTGACCCTCCTACTTTGCTATGATAGAGTGAGAAGTTCAATTCTAAATGACGAAATCTTGTGCAGTTCCTCTATCCTTGGCAAGAGGAGGAAAACAACATCGTTCCCACAAAGACCATCAAATAAATAGATGATGTTTTCCTATTCTTGCCAAGTATAGATATTTCTTGTCGCTTAATGACCCTCCTACTTTGCTGTGATAGAGTGAGAAGCTCAATTCTAAAAGAAGATTTCTTGTGCATTTCCTCTATCCTTGGCAAGAGTAGGAAAACAACATTGTTCCCAAAAAGACCATTAAATAAATAGATGATGCTGGTTTCTATCCTGTGTTGCAGTATCCGTGATGGTGTATCTTAAGTAAATGAACTTTTATGGCACCTTGAAGTCAAGTTACAATCTCCATTCAAATGGTTTTTAACCTTCTGCTTATCGAACATAGTTTTTCTTTGCAAGGAATATGAAATGAATCTGCAGAGGACTACTATCCACCTTGTACATGCATGAAGAACTTTGTGAGCCTCTCAGTTTTTTTCTACTCACAGAAGGTTCTAAACTCAGAAAAAGAGAAAAGGAAAGGTTCATCTTATTAGCACTATATTTTAGAGCTCGCAATGGCTTTACATACTTCCTGAGTATACTAACAGTACAGAAAAGAAACAACACTCAGTCATCAAACTACCAAGCATACCTGCTGTACAGCCTTGCAACAAACTCCACTGCAAGTTTGTTCAGTTTTATTAGTGACTTGACTAGAACTCCGGTTCATCCATGGCAAGTCATTTGATGTGATTTCCTTGCATTTTTTGTATTTAATACAGTCTAGTAGAGTCTCAGCTGTGGCAATACCTGCACATTGTTAACGAAATGGTATCAATATTTATTGATGCTGAAAAGATTTTGATGTTTAAGAAAGATATTTCAGAACACATTTATCCAATCAACAAAAATTAAGGATATGATACACCAAACAAAATAAAAAAGCAGTTATTAGTGAAGAAACTTTGCTGCAGATGGGTTTTGTATCTTCTACACAGGCAGTTGACTGGCATGGAATCATTCCACCAAAAGTTCATCTCACCAGCTAAGTAAGCACCATGTACATATCCGTTGAACTTTGAGCTTGTATGCTCGCCAGTGAAATAAAGTGGTCCTACTGGAGCCTGAAACGGAAATTACACGAAGAAGGTGAATTGCCTTCTGCATTGTACGCATTTAAAATTCTCTCTCTTATTTTGCCATAATACCACACTACACAAATCGGCATTGAAATCAGAATAGTAGCTTTGTACACTAATGGAAGACCTTCATTCGATCAAAATCAGCTTCTGAGACACCAATGGGCCAATTTGTGTAGCTTCCTCCATATAAGCGGTTTTTCCACCATCTTGGAACAAGTATATTCTCTGGTTCAGGTATATCTTTTCCAAAAAGTTTTCTCAAGACCTGCATTATCTCTCCCTTTGTTTCCTCATCAGTCTGTTGTTCGATTCTAGACTCATCATCTGTTACTGTCACGAAAATTATACTGGATCCTGGATACTCATTTTCAAGATGCTGCCGAAAGCAGAATCATCATGTCAGTATCAGAAAGGAAATTCAATAGACAAATAAATGCAAGTATTTATTACAAACATATAAGATATGTGTAAGCATAAATGCATCAATTTTTCTACACATATACAAGTTTATGTGAACTGATTATATGTGCATATGCACAAGGGGTAGAAATAAAGAGAATCACAGACAGTTTTTCATTGAGAGAGAGAGAGAGATAGACGAGAGAGAGAGAGTATAAAGAGAGAGAGAGAGAGAGAGAGAGAAAAGAAAGAAAGAAAGACTTTTTAACGTCTATTAGAGGCCAAAATCGGCCTATGAGACAAAACATATACATCAGTATGATCCAATCCACTCTTATCCCAAAAGGAAAATGAAGTGTGAGTACCGCAAACGGGTATAAAAGGAGTGGATAGTAACTTGCATCAAGGGTGTGTGGTGCTATGGGTATGCACTCTATATGCTCAATGGGTGAGATACAACTATGATATGCATAGGGAGGGGAGGCTCGATGGTATCACAACCCACTAAATGCCTGGAGTGGGTGTAGGATATAATGCATCGGTGGGTAAGGCATCATGGCGATCCTCAAAATGCTCTGAGAGTCCAAATCGATAGGGGTGCGCTGCTGACGTCTCCGTATCTCCATGTCATGGCGTGCGTGAATCGCCTGAATCTCTCTCTGATGTGGACGGGCTCTCCGGACCGGGGGTCTCGGTTGTCGACGCTATCGTCTAAGCTCCTCTGCTCTGTGTAATGTGACACCCCGCATCGAGCTGGGTCCTCGAGTGGCTGTGGGTCTGAAAAAATCTGTAATATAAGTCTCAGGGGGGGCAGGTGTATCTCCATCTGCTGCCGGAGGAGTGATGCATGGCGGCGCTGGAGCTCTACTAGGAAACGACATAGAGGGCGCTGGTCCTCTGTCCCCAATAAAGCCCTGATCTCTCTGGGCCCCGTGAAGAGCTGTGGGTAGCGGTCTCTGATGTCCTCATATGCCTGGCATCTACATGTGTAGTGCTCCTCGTCCTCCACCTCCTCTCTACATATCCTGCATAATCTCTCATCCCTCGAGGTATGTGTGGCTCGCCCAACCTCAATCTCGAGCTGGTGTGATGATACTCTGAGCTGCCTAATGGCCACTCTCTCAGCTGGTGCCATATATGTATCCATGTATCATGGTCTCTGAATGAAACCATCCGCTGTCACAGTCAGGAAGTGCTCTCTGTAGTGTTGCCTCTTTGTGGGAAGAGGCTCCCGTGGTGCTATCCATGTCTCCCTGACATGTATCTGTAGTAGGTCCTGATGGATGATCCTATTCCTCTCCGAACAAGAGAGGGTAATGTGGGGGGAAGAGAGGTCATACTCAAAAGGGGGGAGATCCATAATGCTCATGCCATGGTCTGCTAACCATCCGTAAGTCTGTGCATACCATACTCTCTCATGCCCTGTCTCTGCCAAATGTCTAGAGCTCTCAAATGCAAGCCTGGTGAGTCTGTTGGTGGGGAGCTCTCTGACTCTCAGAATAAAGGTCACCAACTAGAAGAGGGCCTCCACTAGCATCGGTGGTGTGCCAAGCTCAGCTCGTATAATGTCATGTGGAACGGAGGGCTTGCTCTGCAGCAAGCGTGAGATCTGACCTCGGGACTCTCAATCTGCGCCCCTATCGCCTCTGTGATCCCTGGTGCCCATACTGCCACTGCGTACATCAATGCGGGTGTCACTAGAGTGTCAAAGAGCCACCCTTTAGTCCAGGGCTCCTGAAAATGTGTCTGAAAGCAGCGTCTCTCCAATCCTGCAAGTGCCGCATAGCCTCGCATAGCCTCGCGGCCTGTGCCATGGAGAATACCCCTGTGCTGCCCGAGAAGGTGACACCTAGGTAGACGTAGGAGTCCACTACCTCTATCTGTCCTCCGGCTACCGTGAAAGAGGCACGATGGCATATTGTCCTGGAGGTATGGAAGATCATGACCTTGGTCTTGCCAAGGTTCACTGTGAGTCCTCTCCCCATGCAAAAGGTATCGAGCACCTGTAAATGTGACTGCAACCCCTCCTATGACTCTGAAAGGATAATGTCATCAGCATATAATAGGATGTGTACGGGCGTACCTCCGAGGTCTCCTCCTAGCCCTTCTGCTCGTTGTATATACTCCGTGATCTCGTCGATGTAGAGACCGAAGAGAGTGGGTGAGAGAGGGCAACCTTGTTTCACACCAATGGTGCTAACAAGGCTGTCTGATAGACGGCCGGGGCAGCGTACCCTGCTTGTGACTCGTGCATACAAAGCGTGGATGGCCCATAGCATGTCTGATGGTAGTTGTAACTCCTGGAGCCTCCGTAGTAGTCTCTCTCGAGGGACCATGTCGAAGGCTTTGCGGAAATCCACAAAGCAACAGTATAGTCTCTGCTTCCTTGCCTTCGCGCTCTCAATCAAGCAACGAAGCACGAAGATGTGGTCGATGGTGGAGAAAGTGAAGCGGAAGCCTGCCTGGCCGGGTGCTCTGATCCGAGCTGCCTCAGCGTGTGTACTGAGCTCTACCTCTAATGCTGCCCCATAGATCTTGGCCAGGATATGGCCTATCATAATAGTCCTGTAGTTCCCTGGGTCCATCATATCGCCGGACTTATGGATAGGCGTAATGGTATGCATAGTCCATGATTCGGGTAATCCCTCAACCAAAGCACGGTTGAAGAGATGGGCGATCAAGTGGGAAACTACATCTGCTGCATATATAAAGTGCTCTCCCTGTAGCCCCGTGTGGTCTGCAGAACGGCCATGCCGTAGCCTATGGATGGCCTGTCGTACCATGCCTTCCGTGAAGAGGGTGGATATCACAGGACGCGGTGTGGAAGGAGTCGGCAATGGTGGCTGTCAAGGAACGTCATATTACCTCTGGGCGTAGGTGTGCCAAGTCGGAGGATCTGCTATGGGTGTAGGTGGGCGTGGCTCACGTAGTGCCCTCCACGTGGTAGCACAATCCCTACTCATGAGAAGTTCGATCAACTCTGCCTCCTGTCGCTCCTCGAAAGCTTGCCGCTTCCGATGTGTGAGGGCTCGCATCTGTCGTCGTGCCTCCCTCTCTGTGATGGATCCCAAGATACTCTGTGCTCTGAGATGTCGGTATAGTCGCCTACACTCCTCATCGTACCATCTATTATGGGGTGTACGCCCCAGCCGTGTCGAATGTGCAGTGTTGTGGGTGGTGTATGGGAAGCTGAGAGTAGCATATGTAGGGAGGATCGAGGAGAAGTGGGCGGTGAGGGTGTCCAAGGAGGCAGAGGGATCAAGGGAGTAGATGCGCTCTCGAACATGGGAGCTATAGATATGTGCTAGCTCATGTCTAAAGTGAATGGTGGTATGGGCTCGTGGCTGTATGGTGACGGGGTGGGATATGCATGGTGAGCCGCAAATGGATAGGGCAAGATATGTGTGATCAGCTCCAATCGGTAAGGGTGGATAGTGAATGAGGTGATGAGATGTGTCGCCTCCGGGGGTCCGATAACATAGTCTACAACACTGCCCCCCTGTGGTGTCCTGGGTGGAATGCAGGTGAGACCGCTCGAGGTGGGCTAGGTCCCCATCCCATTATATATAATGAGATGGTGTGCTGCTCCCATCTGGAGTAGGTGTCGGCCGTATGAGGTGGGTGTGGTGGTCGGCTGAGGCTCTGAGTGTAGGCATGTCCTCTATGGTACGAAGCATCTCAGGGTCGTCAAAGTCGTAGATATCACACTAGTGGCTCTGAGAGGCAGTCATATGGCCATGTGGTGTCTCGTCCCTCCCCCCCTCATAGCTGCTCGGGGGAATGTGTGAAGCGCGAACCAATGGGTGCAATATAGCATACGGCGAAGTACACTGCTCTCTTCTCTGATAGTTGGAGGCGCATCCACATGAAACGTGCCTCTGGGTCTCTAGCTACCATCTGTACCCTGTTCTGTAGAGCACGGCTACTCCTCCTGATCCTCGTGTGGCGCGCTGTCTCATGTGGCGGGGTGAGCTGACACCCATAGCCCTCAATCCTCGGTAGGCTCCTCCCCGGGCTCTCGTGTGTCTCTGTCAAGAAGATAATGTCTCTGCCCTCCATCACCTCCTCGAGGCGCCCTGGATGTGTCCACAAAGATCCATTGCAGTTCCAGACTGCAATGTGCACCTCCTGCTGTGTTGTCTCATAGGCCGTGAATCCCTAGTCAATGGGCCGTCCATCAATGATGACCCGACCGTCTCTGTATACGGCACGATGTCCCTCTCGTCTTGCCTAGAGGACACGAGGTATGCATGCCCTTCTGTGCTCTACCTGCATCCGTGTGAGGTCGTCATCCAAATAGATGGGGGTGCCCGGTGTAGTGCGTAGTACCGCCCGTCGTCTGAGGAAGTCTCTCCTCCCGGCCTCATCTGAGAACGGAGAGATAAGTGCTCTGCTTCGTGTGGTGTCCCGTCCTTCTCTCTAGGCTCTGGTGAAAGGGAGAGGCTCATCCACACGGTATCCAAGTAATGTGCATAAGCGACGCCCGTCCTCTTGCTCTGGTGATCCGTCTGTCTCTGTGAGGCCGGAGACGCGAACATTGAGCCTACGAGCCTGTTGCATCCTCTCCTCCTCAATGGTGGTATGCACTATGTGGATCTCCTCATGCTGGTTGATCTTCTTTGCCTCCTGTCGAAGGTTCTTTTTTACAACCTCGACCCATCCATCTTTCTTAGTGTCAAGCTCGCTCTGCAACACCTCCATACACTCCTTCTTGATAGTCACCCGAATGTCCTCTAGCTCTGGAGTGATCTCCCCCTCCTCGTGCATGCTGTCCAGTTTCGTTTTCATATCAGTAAGCTCAGTGTGCAACTCCTCCCGGTCCCGTGAGTGTTGCTTGCGGGTAGCAAGAAGCTCTTCCCGAAGGGATTCGTTTTCCTTCTCCAAGGTCGCCACCTTTGCTTCGAGGGCGACAACTCTGCGGGTAACCCCGTTCAGTGCAGAATCTCCTTCTTTCTTGTGTTTTCCTATCAACTCTCGGAGGGCATGCTCTAAGGTGGCCAATTGTTCCTCCAGCTTGGTAGCCGTGGGGGAGAGAGAGAGAGAGAGAGAGAGAGAGAGAGAGAGAGAGCATACACTTCTCTGGAGAGAAAATGAAAGTGAAGATGCTCTCTCATGCATTGCCATGTATGCTTCTAAAATGAGATAGAGATCATTCCTCCACACAAAAAAGTGAGTAATGATATTGTTTTGATTCGAGAAGGTTAGACATGGTCATTAGTGAGATACAAAAAGTGATCGTGGAGGAGTTAAGGAAGAGGGAGAAAGTATCTTTGCTCTTCCAAGAGAGCATGAGAGAGAGCAATTATTGCAATTCTATTCCACTTTTTCACCAACCAATATACATGTTTGTTTCTATATATAAATATACATGCGAAACCATGAACAAATATACATGTTTGTTTCTATATATAAATATACATGCGAAACCATGTATATATGTATGTGTGAATATATGTATACTTGCATTGGTGAATGTAATGAAATTATGTGTTCATGGAAGGACATATACATACATGTTCCATCATAAAATTTGTGTTCGGACTTGATGCAATACATTAAACGTTTCTTCGGGTTGGTATTTTATTAATAATGGTAGAATGTATAGTTGTTTCTGATGGGAACCTGACTTCTGATCAAGACGAGTCTGAAATTCTGAAAGAAGTCCCATAAAATGTTCGAGAACTTATCTGGAGTGAATACTGTCTTTTTCGAAAAAAATTACAAAAGCCTATGGTTGATATCACAAATCATGTTTGGAGCACAAATAATTTAGGAAAGATTCCATAAATAAAAAGGATATGAAAGGTGAGTTGCACAATGGAGTGAAGAAAAGAGGTCAAAGTTTATAAATACGATGGTCAAGGTCTCTCTCTCTCTCTCTCTGCCCCCCCTCCCTCTCTCCCTCTCTCCCTCTCTCTCCCTCACTCCCTCCCTCTCCCCCTCTGACTAGCAATTGGCCTGTTGAGGGTCTCATCACACCAAGTAGAGATTGAGACGGAAAGAACCCCAGACATTCCCAAAGAGGAGCAGATATGCAGAGTAGAGATGGAGCATGAGGAGCACCTTGTATGCAGATGTAGCGCATATGATGACATCAAAGGCAGATACGAGACTCTATTTTCCGGGGAGCCCACCCTCTGACAGACCATGGACTCTAGAGATCAACGACAGCTCGGGAGATTCTTACTAGAGATACAAAGTCACAGAGGTTCCCTACACCAACCCACCGCAGGAGCCCTCCTAATAGACGTAAAAACACTTTCTTTCTCTCTCTCTCTCTCTCTCTCTCTCTCTCTCTCTCTCTCTCTCTCTCTCTCTCTCTCTCTCTCTCTCTCTCTCTCTCTCTCTCTCTCTCTCTCTCTCTCTCTCTCTCTCTCTCTCTCTCTCTCTCTCTCTCTCTCTCTCTCTCTCTCTCTCTCTCTCTCTCTCTCTCTCTCTCTCTCTCTCTCTCTCTCTCTCTCTCTCTCCCCCTCTCCCTCTCCCTCTCGGTCTCTCCGATGCCTACAGGGTTTGGAATACCATGATGGATGATTTTCAGCCATCTATGCACTTCATGAGTAGGTGACTAGGAGGGTATAGTGTCAAGGAAGGTTGTCTGAGGCCATCGCTAGCACTATCGGTGTTAACCAAGGCTTCCCACTCTCCCCTCACTCTATTTGGTCTCTACATCGAGGAGATTGAGGACTAAATTCTACAAGCTGGAGGAGAGGGTGCATACCTCATAGGTACACATGTCCACATTTTATTATATGTGGATGACATTGTATTGATTCCAGAGTCACTCCAGGGATTGCAATGCCATTTGGATGCCCTCGATGATTTTTGTACACAGAGGGGCTTGGCAGTAAACCTTGGCAATAGCAACGTCATGACCTTCCAGACCTACCCCATGGTGAGGATTGAAGAAAGATTCATAGCTTCTAGTGGAAAGATCGAGGTGTTCACTTCCTATGTCTAGCTCTGAGTCACATTCATGAGCTTGTCTGGCCCCTTCAGCATGAGGCAGGCAGCCACTGACAGACTCACACGAGGATATGTGGCTTTAGCTATGTTAGAGCGAAGATGTCATCACGCACACTTCTAGGAGCCCCGCACGAAGGGGTGGCTATTTGACACACTAATCAGACCAGCTATGATGTATGCTTCGACAATTTGGGCCCCAAGCCTCACAGTCACCTTGTGGAGTGTGATCGGGACACCATAAGTATGTATGATCTTGTGATTACTTCGCAGGAAACAGTCCGTGCCACTTCACATCATCAGGGTAGAGCTCGTTGCACCACCCATGGTAGTAGATGCACTATTCTAGACTATTTGCTTTATTCAGAGGATGAGGAAGCTCCCTATGGACAAACTCATACGTAGAGCATTTGAGGCATCTATACAAATATGAGAATCAAGATATGAGAGAGCTTGGTACATTCAGGTTAGAACCTCATTTGATAGTCATGGACTTGATATGGACACATTGCTTCCCTTTCAGTATGACCCCTACTCACCTCACATCCACCTCTCCCATAGTGAGAGGAATGCTGTGCTCAGACAAGATCTCTCGAAGCTCTATATTAGTCAGACATGGCTCACACCACACATGAGATCGAGACTCTCACACTATCGAGAACAGTTCTCACACATACTAGCACACAGTTTCATCTAGTGACCATGCTACATGGATACTTACATGCCTCATAGCTCAAGGGTAGGGATTGGCCAGTTGAGAGTCTCATCACACTAACTAGAGATTGAGACGAGAAGAGCCACAAACATTCCCACAGACGAGCAGATATGCAGGATATGCAAAGTAGAGATGGAGGATGAGGAGCACTTTGTATGCAGTCAAAGGACTCTGTTTACAAAACAGCCCACCCTCAAACAGATCGTTGACTCCAGAGATCAGCGAAAGCTCAGGAGATTCTTACTAGAGATACAGAGTCACATAGATTCCCTACTCCATCCCACCGCAGCCGCCCAAGCAAGAGGGAGATAGAGTCAGCTCACTAGCTTCTTTGTTCTACGATGCTCAATTCACACATCGAGACTCTAGAGGGGTGACTCTTTAGTAGGTGTAGACCTCTTGAGCTAGGAGACAACCCCGTGCTCTAGGATATGGGGCCCCAACCGACATCAGATTGCAGAGATCCACACTCCTAACCATCACGTCATGGAGGAGAGACAATCCTAGATGATGGTTGATCCCACTCCATTCATCAAGGCAGCCCTGACTCCATCTCCACCTATGTACCACATCTTACACCCACCCACTAGTATAGGATGGAGCTCCTTGGTCACTCAAATGAAATCTCATGCTTGTACTACCCTTTTGCATATAGACTATCATAGATATAGCACTCTATACACACACACACCCCCCCCCAAAAAAAAAAAAAAAACACTTTCATGGGCATCTCCACAAGCATACTACAGAGACCTTTATTGACTTTACCAGTTTTTTCAGCACTTTTATCTTTTATCTTTTCTGATTGACATAAGACACACCCATGTACATTGATTTGTCTCATAGGCCAAATTCGGCCCCCTAATAGACATAAAAACATTTTCTTCTTTCTTTTCTTTCTTTCTCTCCCTCTCTCTACCCCTCCCCCTCCCAACCTTGGCCCCAATCAGCAAGTCTCTCTCTCTCTCTCTCTCTCTCTCTCTCTCTCTCTCTCTCTCTCTCTCTCTCTCTCTCTCTCTCTCTCTCTCTCTCTCTCTCTCTCTCTCTCTCTCTCTCTCTCTCTCTCTCTCTCTCTCTCTCTCTCTCTCTCTTGGCTCCCAAGCTGGAGGAACAGTTGGCCACCTTAGAGCATGCCCTCCGAGAGTTGATAGGAAAACACAAGAAAGAAGGAGATTTTGCACTGAACGGGGTTACCCGTAGAGTTGTCGCCCTCGAAGCCAAGGTGGCAACCTTGGAGAAGGAAAACGAATCCCTTCGGGAAGAGCTTCTCGCTACCCACAAACAGCACTCACGGGACCTGGAGGAGTTGCACACTACGCTTACTGATATGAAAACGAAACTGGACAGCATGCACGAGGAGGGGGAGATCGCTCCACATCTAGAGGACATTCGGGTGACTATCAAGGAGTGTATGGAGGTGGTGCAGAACGAGCTTGAGACTAAGAAAGATGGATGGGTCCGACAGGAGGCAAAGAAGAACAACCACCGTGAGGAGATCCACATAGTGCATACCACCATTGAGGAGGAGCGGATGCGATAGGCCCGCAGGCTCAATGTTCACGTCTCCGGCCTCACAGAGACAGACGGATCACCAGAGCAGGACGGGCGTCGCTTGTGCACATTACTTGGATACTGCGCGGATGAGCCTCTCCCTTTCACCAGAGTATGGAGAGCAGGACGGGACACCACACGGAGCAGAGCACTTATCCTTCAGTTCTCAGATGAGGCCAGGAGGAGAGACTTTCTCAGACGACGGGCGGTACTACGCACTACACCGGGCACCCCCATCTATTTGGATGACGACCTCACACGGATGCAGGTAGAGCACAGACGGGCATGCATGCCACGTGTCCTCCAGGCCAGACGAGAGGGACATCGTGCCCTCTACAGAGACCGTCAGATCATCATTGATGGACGGCCCATTGACTAGGGATTCGCGGCCTATGAGACAGCACACCAGGAGGTGCACATTGCAGTCTGGAACTGCAATGGATCTTTATGGACACATCCAGGGCGCCTCGAGGAGGTGATGGAGGGCAGAGACATTATCTTCTTGACAGAGACACACGAGAGCCCGGGGAGGAGCCTACCGAGGATTGAGGGCTATATGTGGGAGTCAGCTCACCGCCGCCAGATGAGACAGCACACCACACGGGGATCAGGAGGAGTAGCCGTGCTCTATAGACAGTCGTTACAGCACAGGGTACAGGTGGTAGCCAGAGACCTAGAGGCACGTTTCATGTGGATACGCTTGCAGCTATCAGAGGAGAGAGCAGCGTACTTCGCCGTATGCTATATTGCACCCATTGGTTCACGCTTCACACATTCCCTTGAGCAGCTATCAGGAGGGGAGGGACCAGACATCACATCGCCATATGACTGCCTCAGTGACACGATTATGGAGTATACGGGGATGGGTGAAGTCTTCCTTGTAGGAGACTTCAATGCCCGCACTCAGAGCCACCAGTGTGATATCTACGACTTTGACGACCCTGAGATGCTTCGTACCATAGAGGACATGCCTACACTCAGAGCCTCAGCCGACACCGCCACACCCACCTTATATGGCCGACACTTACTCCAGATGGGAGCAGCACACCGTCTCGTTATATATAATGGGATGGAGAGCTGGCCCACCTCGCGCGGTCTCACCTGCATTCCACCCACGACACCACAGGGGGCAGTGTGGTAGACTATGTTATCGGACCTCCGGAGGCGACACATCTGATCACCTCATTCACTATCACACCCTTACCGATTGGAGCTGATCACGCATATCTTGCCCTATCCATTCGCGGCTCACCATGCATACCCCACCCCGTCACCATACAGCCACGAGCCCGTACCACCATTCACTTTAGACATGAGCTAGCACATATCTATAGCTCCCATGTTCGAGAGCGCATCTACTCCCTTGATCCCTCTGCCTCCTTGGACACCCTCACCGCCCACTTCTCCTCGATCCTCCATACATCCGCTACTCTCAGCTTCCCATACACCACCCATAGCACTGCACATCCGACACGGCTGGGGCATACACCCCAGAATAGATGGTACGATGAGGAGTGTAGGCGACTATACCGACATCTCAGAACACAGAGTATCTTGGGATCCATCACAAAGAGGGAGGCACGACGACAGATGCAAGCCCTCACACGCCGGAAGCGGCGAGCTTTCGAGGAGCGACAGGAGGCAGAGTTGATCGACCTTCTCATGAGTAGGGATTGTGCCACCGCGTGGAGGGCACTACGTGAGCCACGTCCACCTACACCCATAGCAGATCCTTCGACTTGGCACACCTACGCCCAGAGGTTATATGACGTCCCAGGACAGCCACCATTACCGATTCCTTCCACACCGCGTCCGGTGATATCCACCCTCTTCACAGCAGGCATGGTACGACAGGCCATCCATAGGCTACAGCATGGCCGTTTTGCAGACCACACGGGGCTACAGGGAGAGCACTTTATATACGCAGCACTTTATATACGCAGAAGATGTAGTTTCCCACTTGATCGCCCATCTCTTCAACCGTGCTTTGGTTGAGGGATTACCCGACTCATGGACTATGCATACCATTACACCTATCCATAAGTCCGGCGATATGATGGACCCAGGGAACTACAGGACTATTATGATAGGCCATATCCTGGCCAAGATCTATGGGGCCGTACTAGAGGCAGAGCTCAGTACACACACTGAGGCAGCGGGGATCAGAGCACCCGGCCAGGCAGGCTTCCGCCGCACTTTCTCCACCATCGACCACATCTTCGTGCTTCGTTGCTTGATTGAGAGCGCGAAGGCGAGGAAGCACAGACTATACTGTTGCCTTGTGGATTTCCGCAAAGCCTTCGACATGGTCCCTCGAGAGAGACTACTACGGAGGCTCCAGGAGTTACAGCTTCCATCAGACATGCTATGGGCCATCCACGCTTTGTATGCACGAGTCACAAGCAGGGTACGCTGCCCCCGCGGTCTATCAGACAGCCTTGTTAGCACCATTGGTGTGAAACAAAGTTGCCCTCTCTCACCCACTCTCTTTGGTCTCTACATCGACGAGATCACGGAGTATATACAGCGAGCACGAGGGCGAGGAGGAGACCTCGGAGGTACGCCAGTACATATCCTATTATATGCTGATGACATTGTCCTTCTCTCAGAGTCACAGGAGGGGTTGCAGTCACATTTACAGGCGCTCGATACCTTTTGCATGGAGAGAGGACTCACAGTGAACCTTGGCAAGACCAAGGTCATGATCTTCCATACCTCCAGGACAGTACGCCATCGCGCCTCTTTCACGGCAGCTGGAGGACAGATAGAGGTAGTGGACTCCTACGTCTACCTAGGTATCACCTTCTCGGGCAGCACAGGGGTATTCTCCATGGCACAGGCTGCGAGAGATAGATTGACGCGAGGTTATGTGGCACTTGCAGGATTGGAGAGACGCTGCTTTCAGACACATTTTCAGGAGCCCCGGACTAAGGGGTGGCTCTTTGACACTCTAGTGACACCCGCATTGATGTACGCAGCAGCAGTATGGGCACCAGGGATCACAGAGGCGATGTGGACGCAGATTGAGAGGCCCCAGATCACCATGATATCACGCTTGCTGCGCAGCAAGCCCTCCGTTCCACATGACATTATACGAGCTGAGCTTGGCACACCACCGATGCTAGTGGAGGCCCTCTTCCAGTTGGTGACCTTTATTCTGAGAGTCAGAGAGCTCCCCACTAGCCGACTCACCAGGCTTGCATTTGAGAGCTCTAGACATTTGGCAGAGACAGGGCATGAGAGAGTATGGTATGCACAGACTTACCGATGGTTAGCAGACCATGGCATGAGCATTACGGATCTCCCCCCTTTTCAGTATGACCTCTCTTCCCCCCACATTACCCTCTCTCGTTCGGAGAGGAATAGGATCATCCGTCAGGACCTACTACAGATACACGTCAGGGAGACATGGATAGCACCACGGGGGCCTCTTCCCACAAAGAGGCAACACTACAGAGAGCACTTCCTGACTGTGACAGCGGATGGTGTCATTCAGAGACCACGATACATGGATACATATATGGCACCAGCTGAGAGAGTGGCCATTGGGCAGCTCAGAGTATCATCACACCAGCTCGAGATTGAGATTGGGCGAGCCACACATACCCCCAGGGATGAGCGATTATGCAGGATATGTAGAGAGGAGGTGGAGGACGAGGAGCACTACACATGTAGATGCCAGGCATATGAGGACATCAGAGACCGCTACCCGCAGCTCTTCAGGGGGGGGCCTAGAGAGATCAGGGCTTTATTGGGGACAGAGGACCAACGCCCTCTAGGTCGTTTCCTAGTAGAGCTCCAGCATCGTCCCGCATCACTCCTCCAGCAGCAGATGGAGATACACCTGACCCCCCCCCCTCAGACTTATATTACAGATTTTTTCAGACCCACATACACTCGAGGGCCCAGCTCGATGCGGGGTGTCACATTACACAGAGCAGAGGAGCTTAGACGAAAGCTTCGACGATCGAGACCCCTTGTCCGGAGAGCTCGTCCACATCAGAGAGAGATTCAGGCAATTCACGCACGCCATGACATGGAGATACAGAGACGTCAGCGGCGCACCCCTATCGATTTGGACGCCCAGAGCATTTTGAGGATCGCCATGATGCCTTACCCACCGATGCATTATATCCTACACCCACTCCAGGCATTTAGGGGGTTGTGATACCATCGAGCCTCCCCTCCCTATGCATATCATATTTGTATCTCACCCATTGAGCATATAGAGTGCATACCCATAGCACCCCACACCCTTGATACGAGCTACTATCCCTCCTTTTATACCCGTTTGCAGTACTCACACTTTATTTTCGTTTTGGATCACAGTGGATTGGATCATACTGATGTATATGTTTTGTCTCATAGGCCGATTTTGGCCTCTAATAGACGTTAAAAAGTCTTTCTTTCTTTCTTTCTTTCTTTCTCTCTCTCTCTCTCTCTCTCTCTCTCTCTCTCTCTCTCTCTCTCTCTCTCTCTCTCTCTCTCTCTCTCTCTCTCTCTCTCTCTCTCTCTCTCTCTCTCTCTCTCTCTCTCTCTCTCTCTCTCTCTCTCTCTCCCCCCCACACACAGTTGGACTTCATACAGAAGCAGGGAGGAGATGGCATTGAGGTACGAGGGACCACAGTCCACATTCTTTTATATGCTGATAATATTGTCTTGGTTTCAGAGTCTACGGAGGGTCTTCAGCATCACTTACACTACCTAGACAATTTTTCCACACACAGAGAGGGCTATCAGCAAAGTCACCCGAGGACGGGGACGAAGCCTAGGGTGTCCCAGGACGGGTCCCTGGATGGCATCAAAAAATCGTTGATTTTTTCAAAATAATGAGATGAAAGTCATGGACAAATAATTCCTCAACATATGAAATGAACAATAAGAAGCAAAACATAGAAAAAAGGTGTTTTTTAAGTATAAACAATGAGCACGTTGAGTCGTTGACAGTTGAATATTCAAAGTTAGTAGTTAACTATTACTCTAAGAGTGGAAACTTACAAGTGATAAGTTTAATGTATTTCATCATGTCAAAAAATAGAGTCTACATCATCATCATATCAAAAAGATGTTACACCATGAGATAAAAAGATCTTACATCATACGATTTATGGACAAATGTCAAAAAGACTACATATGATGGGAACATAAATGAGAAATGTAAAAGGCTACAACATATATGTGATGACTATGGAGAATCCAAGTGGGGAGTCACAATGACAGACTCATTTTCTGCAACACAATCAGTGGTTTCTGCATCTTCATGTTCTTCATTTACCACTTGGTCCGATGCTTGCTCTACCCCCCATTCTCTGAAAGGATCTCCCTCCATGCATTGTGTCCGTCAAAGCATCCTCAAATTTGCACTGAAAAACACAAGATCACTAGCACGCTGCAGACCAAGCCTGTTCCGCCTTTTAGAGGCTACATGTCCATACACACTCCATAGTTCTGGACCATCAAAACCAAAATCCTCCCATCATAGGGCAGCACCAACTATTTTGTCAATTTTTGCATCATAACTCATCATATAAACACATTCTTTTGTTCTTAGTCCATTTAAGCAGCATTAGAACATGAACAGAAGTGAAAATCATCATAACTTCACCTCTAAACATTTCGTTCAATAGATTATATTTTAATAAAAGTTCATACGTTTCGTCTTTGTGATATGGAACTCTTCTAGAAATATTGGTGCACTAACAATAACTTAAAGTGATGGAATAAGGGTGTGTAGTTCTACATAGATTATGTTGTGATTTCATGTGCTCATTGGCACACCAATTTTAATAAAGTGCATGTAGAGCACTTCGTCGGTGGTTAGGTGCTTGTGGTGCACTTGATTATGTTTTCGAAATTACATTTGTGCAGCTAATGGAAACCAAAACATGATTTCATAAAGCAAAATACTATCGGACACAAAAGAGACTAGCAAAATGATCCATGAACCATGTACAAAAAAAGTTATATATTTCATAAATGAAGCATGTACAAGAGTGTGGCAAACCATTGTCCAGTTCTTACCTCCCTTAATGTTTTGAGTTCTTCAAGCTCTTGTCGTATCTGAGCGAGACCTTCCAAAGTACCCTTTGTCCTCTTCTCGATTTCTTTGAAGCTTTAAGGTCTCTAGTTCCTTTCTCAAGGCTATCACCATATCTTCATCTTGGGGGAAAGTCTTTCCTGGATGTGTTCCAAAATGAACCCGTGCAGCCTCAATCCTTGTGGTTGCTGCATCAAATTCTCTTAAGGTGGCATCCGGTCTCAAAAGCTCTCTAAGCTTCTGCTGTGTAGATTTCGGCAAGGTTTTCTCCACCCACTTCTTAACAAGGAAATCCCCCCCTGGTTCTGGCAATCTTGCCACGAGTGACCTTGCCCGCATCATAAGTTCTGAAAATGATTCTCCCATATGCAAAATTAGATTCTCAAGTTCACCTAACGTTCTTTTTGTAGAGTTACCTGGCCGAAATGCATCTCTGAATTCAATCCTCAATGCTTCCCATGTTTGGAAATGGTTTTCAGCGTATTGGCTGAATCATTTGTCGACCAATCCTTCAAGGGTTGATGGAAAGAGAGCAAGGAAGGCATCCTGTCGTTGCTGTAAGCCCCTGCTCTTACAAATTGAAAGAAATCTTCGTACATGATCTTCAGGATCTTCATTAGCACCGCCATGAAATGAAGAAAATCTAATATTTATCCTTGACAGAAGAGCAGAAAGTTCCTCTGCCATAGCCTTATTAAGAAGAGTGTCTTGAGGTAAAGTCTTTTGAGTTTTAGCCTTGTCGTCTAACCCTTCTATTCTGGAAGCTAGGCTTGAGGCGGATAGACTTCTTATGGGTGTTAGGTAAGGGTATGGCCTTCTTCTGTGGTAACTTTTGATTGGTGTCTTCTTAGGGCTTAGCTGCTTCTCTTTGCTAGCTCTGGTGTGGGCCATGGACCATCTTGAGAACTATTTTCAAGAGAGGAAATAATGGGAGAGTGATTAGATGGGAGGAGATGGCTCACCCTGGTAAAGGAAGTCGCCCAAATGAAGAGGTCATCGAGAAGAAGGAGGAGTCTTCGCCCAAGAAGAGGTTGCTCAAGAGGAGAAGGAGGAGTCACCCAAGAAGCCAAGAGAGGAGGAGGAGGAGTCACCCAAGAAGCAAAGAGAGGAGGAGGAGGAGTCCAAAAAGCCAAGAGAGGAGGAAGAGGAGGAGGAGTTGCCCACAAAGCCAAGAGAGGAGGGGGAGGAGTCGTCGTTTAAAAAGCCAAGAGAGGAGGAAGAGGAGGAGGAGTCGCCCACAAAGCCAAGAAAGGAGGGGGAGGAGGAGGAGGAGGAGTCGCCCAAAGGCCAAGAGAGGAGGAAGAGGAGGAGTCACCCAAAAAGCCAAGAGAGGAGGGGAAGGAGGAGGACTCGCCCAAAGCCAAGAGAGGAGGAAGAGGGGGAGGAGTCGCCCAAAAAGCCAAGAGAGGAGGAGGAGTCGCCCAAGAAGCCAAGACAGGAGGAGGAGGAGTCATCTAAGAAGCCAAGAGAGAAGGAAGAGGAGGAGGATTCGCCCAAAAAGCCAAGAGAGGAGGAGTCGCCCAAGCTTGCCCTAAGGAGGATAGGTGGCCCTGGGCACTCAAACTCTAAGCGATTTCTCAAGGAAAAGGAAATCTCCAGAAGCCCTGTCCCACCATGCGTGCCAAATTTTCACCTGTAGGTGGTGAAGTGAAGTGTGTGGGTGCAAGGAATGCAAAATGCACTACTCCTGGAGAACATGTAAGCACATGGGCGCATTAGAGCACATTACCATAATAGGCACTTATCACCAAGCCTCCTTATCACCACTACAAACTACACTTAGGAGTAAGAGTCACAAGTGCAGCAAGCATGCAACATAATAGAGCACAAGACAGCACCATATTCAACACAAACTAGGGAAACCAAATGTAACACAATCTGTATAAGCCATTAGCTAATCATACCACTTATCCTACAAATGCAAAACAATGGGACAACAGAATTCAATCTCCAAGTATTCTCACATAAGTAGCATAAGCAAACAACATAAGCAGGTCTCTACGAGCTCTAAGCCTGCTCTCACTCTCAGCTATAGTCTCCTGTAGTGTGCACTATATGCTATATGTTTCTCTCTTGAGATTTTCCCTTTTTATAGGAGAGGGGTGAGGAACCGGTTACAATAGGAGAGTTTGTTACACGGGAGTAATGGGAAGATAATGCACTAGGCGGTTTCATTTATCAGCATGGCCGCCAGTACCAGACTTTGTCGTGTAATGATGAGTGGCTAGGTCCCACTTGGCCGCCTTGTCAGGTTTGCTTGTCTGGGCATGCCTTGGTCATGCAGTCACCCAACTCTACCATCTAGACATCTTGGTGCCCAACTCTAGTGTTTGGACGTCTTTGCGCACAACTCCAGATTTTGGACATCTTGGTGCCCAACTCCAGATTTTTGGAGATTTAGGACATCTTGGCGACCAACTCCAAATTTTGGACGTCTTGGTGCCCAACTCCAGATTTTGGAGATTTTGGACGTCATGGAGCCCAACTCCAGATTTTGGACGTCTTGGCGCCCAATTTGATATTTGGTCCCTTGGTGCCATTTTTACTCTGTCCTTCAAAATATTTATTCTACAACCCTCTTTAGCTAGCTAATAAACATAAATAATCACCTATATTGCTTGGAAGATGATCCACTAACTATACGATCAAAACAGATATGATAGAAGATAAAGCAAGATCAAAACTTGTTATTTTGGTTGATACACTTGTTCAATGTTTCGAACCATTCTCTGAGTATAGAAGCACTTGATTAAATTCCTTTTGGGGAACTCTAATTAGCTTAACAAGCTACCAATCATGAGTGATATCATAAAAAATGATGGACTACATGCAGAGAAATATGTTTAGCAAATCAACCAAGCATCCCGACATTTACGGGCCTTGACCATCAACAGGCTGGATTAATATCTGACGATTGCGAGAAGCATTACTAATGAAACTTTGTAAGATTAAAATAGACACTATGCTGAATCTATCATGCTTTAAATCATGGGAAAATGATCAACTAAACAGTGAGAACAAGCTCTGGCAAGATCACTGTTCTGATGGAGTTATGACAGAGAAGTGATATGAGAATGTAATGATCATATATTTATTAACCATGTACAAATACAAACTCATTGGCAATCAACCATTGCTCAATGAATGAGAAGTGAGTGAGCTATGAGATGAGCTCCTCTTCTCAATGAGAGTACATAAAAAATGATCTCTGAATCTCGAGATAGATGAGGGTCTTTCAGATCCTCTTTTTATAGTTTTTTGTTGGAGCCAAAGGATTTGAATTCAAATTCAAATCTCTACCTATAAGTGAATGCTATAGTATAGGACTGATACTCCCTTGACTCAACTACCAAATGATACGAGATTTTGTGCTTCCTTTCTCCTCCTGGGTATGTTTCAGTTTTACAAGAGTAATTGTGAAGTAGAATTACAAGAAGTTGAACATATGAACCCTTCAAAAGGTTATGTCATGAAGTTAAGCATAAGTGAGATGATCAAGTGTGTGGGCTTGTGCTTAATTGCACCAACACCTAGTGTCTTGGAGCAAATGTAAATTATCTACCTTATTTTTCTCCTCTTGCTATCCTCTTGAAGCCCTGATGTGGATCCTTAACATATGCTCCATGCTTTGTGAACTTGACCTGCAAACCTTTCTCTACAATCTTGCCAACACTTATGAAATTCTTTGTCATGGTCGGCACATACAATGCCTTGCTCAATAGGTTCATATTTCCATTTGGAGTCTTCACATTCTTAATCTTCTCCACTCGATGCCTTTTATTATCTCTTGTTTGGACTTCATGCCTATTTCTTAGGTCTTCCAAGTCTGAAAGTAGAGCTAGATTGCCTGCTACATGATTTGAGCATATAGAACACATGTTCATTTGCTTTACCTTGCTTCATAGTCATATTCATCAAAAGTAATGAGTCCTCTTGAGTTTGACCATATGCATAGTTGTTGTAATCTCTTCTACCTCTATATCCTCCTTGGTAGTTGTTGTTGTAGCCATTGTTGTTGTTGAACCCTCCTCTTGAGCTTCCATATCCATCTCTATTATAGCCTCTTTCTCTTTGATTTCTAGGGTTCCTGAAGCAATTCTCAGTAATGTGGTTAGTCAAACCACATATGGCACATGGAGAGGAGATTTGAGATCTCACCCCTGCCATGTCTTCCTCCTTTGCCTCTTCCTCTTAAACCTCTACCTCTACTTGCAAAGTTTGCTTAAGAGGTACTACCTTCATCATCAGATTTTTTTGCTTTTTCCTTTACCATCCCTACTCTTGTTCTTATCTATATATAGGGTAGAGGATTGATTACCTTTTGAGTTGTCTCCATTCTTCATAAGCTTTGCCTCATGTATGAACAATTTTCCCACGAGGGTGTTGAAGTCATGAACCTACATGTCCATGTATAGGTCCATGGCTATGGTGAAGGCTTCCCATTGGTCATCTTCCTTTATTCCATTTATCACTTGCCTTACTATATGCTCTTCATCTATGACTTCTCCAATGCTCCCAAGTTGATGTGTTAAGTCCATATTGGTGACAAAATGAGTCACACTTTCCTTGGGCATCTTCTTGAGTGTGGTGAACTCCATCCAAAGTTGGTTCTTTCTAGCTTTAGTACTTGATGAGAAGAATGTTTCAAGAGCATTCCAAGTCTCTTGTGAAGTCTTGGAGCTCCTCATGTGTGGAAGTAAAAAATCAGAGATTGAGTTAAGAATGTATGACCTCGCTAGAGCATCCTTTGAGCACCATTTGATTAGCCTCTCTTGTTCTTCTTGAGTTGGTTGTCCTTTGCTTTTGAGGATTGGCATCATCTCATCTCCACAAATGTAATCATGAAGATTTCTCCCTTGAAGATATGCTTCCATTCTAAGTGACCAAGTTGAGTAGTTACCTCGATCCAATTTGTCTATGGATGAAGGAAATCCATCTCCCATGTTGAGTTGATGTAGCTCTGATACCACTACAAGGAGATGGTTGGATACACTCCAGAGATGAGCTGGTAATGCACAAAACCTACTCTACACCTTCCAACAACAGAGGCTTGAGTGGTGATGAACGACCGCCAAGACGATGGTAAGGCAGCGAGCAGGAGCATGCTTTGGAGGGAGACATCAAGTGTGAGTCCTGATAGGAGGGCATTGTCCAAGAGGGTCTGCCAATTATCTAGAAATTGGGTTGTGGATTGATGTTCCAGCAGTGTAGCAGTTAGGAGTCGTTTGAGAGAAGTGACACGAGTGATAAGGTCCTCGTGGTGGTAGTGTGACCTGTGAGTACTCCACATGGTGGCAGAGGTTGTGCAGAGTCGAACGAGCTGGGCTTGGCGATCACCGAGGTGAAAGAGTATTTCTGCTTGTGCCTGCAAATCCTTTGAGTTCCAGTCAGGTAGGTGAGGTGAGTTGTCTGCTGGTTTGGGTGTCATTCCCGAGACTACATCCCATATGGATGCATGCTTCAGCAAGACAGTGACTCGCATGGCCCATGTGAGGTAGTTGGTGCCATCGCGTTTGTCGAGGTTGTAGCTTCGTATAGTTGAAGGCATAGAAGCCTGTGGATGGTGCGCCATGCTGCTATCAGGATGAGCAGAAGGCAGAGAGCAGAGACCAGGAGGCAAAGAGTTAAGTGCTGAGTATGCAGAAGGTAGTGATCACTCTGTCTGCGAGCTTACTGTGATACCATGTTGAAATGACAGTTCACAGACAACAGCAAGAACAGCAGCAAGAAGACTCCACAAACTAAAAAACTGAACTGAAAAACTCTATTGCAAATACAAGTTTAAATAAGAAACTGAGGCTGGAAAGCCTATTGCCTAAGGGAGTGGTGTTGCAGGGTTATGGTTATGGTTATGGTCCAGGTAGTGAGCTTCTTTGTATGTATAAAAACCATCTATCTACCTTTCCATCCAGCTCTCACACATGCATATACATACACACAAACACACACACAGATTTTCATACTTGAGAACACTATTTCATATCCAAATTATTCAACAAGAAGCTGGAATTGAGGCTATAAAAGTTCCAGAAGGGTTTGTGGACTCACTCTTCATTGTAAACATTGGAGCTCAGGTTGTCAAAGTTGGACTTGGAGGTGCGAAGATTATATCTTTTTGCAAGTTCCCAGATTGGATTTACATGTTTTCCCCCAACTCCTTCCACCCAGTTCGCACCGATTTCAACTGTATAACCAGAGAAATCAGTGTTGACCATTCTTCCACCAATTTTATCTGTAGCCTCCAGTATAAGGAAGTCATTAATTCCATGATCGGAGAGAGTCTTTGCTGCCATGATTCCTGAACAGAAAAGGCTGTAAATACTAAAACTTTGTGCTGAACATCCTCTTAGTTAGTAAATTTGTAACATGTGCTTAATTAGTAAATTTATATAGAATACTTAAAATGTCCAAAAGAAAATGTATCACCACAAGCTTCCATCGGAGCAACTCCCTAGTTAAGTTAACATAGCTTGAGAAGAGGGGGAATAAATAGGTATATATCAACAACGCTGAATCCATCCTTATTTGATAAACTAATGAAGGGAGGAAACATACTTTCTCCTCATCATCATTTAACGGTTGCCCATAAAGAGCCACAAATATAGCTGATGAGGTATTGGCTAGCCCTTGCTAAAAAATGCACTAAACTACATCTGCAATTCCTACCACAATGTAGATCCACGGGAAAGATACGGCATGAACAATGAAAGATGAAAAGGCATCCAACAGCTCCTCGCTCAAAACAAGTAGCTGGTATTATGATTGTATTCATGATGCTTAGAAGTGGAATTTGGAAATAATAAACCATGAATAGTGAATAGATATAGATATGGATCTAGATGCCATCATCCACACATTATCGTGTGCACACGAACAGAATAACATAAATATGCACATACAGATATACATAAATGCACGTGGACAACTTATACGTACATGTAATGGGTCCAGTGCAAGAATATGCATGTGTCTTGACCATATAAAACGTAGTGAATCAAGCCATTCATTCACATACATACTTTGTTTTATTTAGAGACACATAAAACATAGGATAAACGTATAGCGATACAAAGTACATGTACCGAGAATGTGCAATAATTCAGTAGACTGCCATGCAGTCTAGAAAAGGGAATCAGTAAGAATCTGTACACAAGAACTTGTTTAATGTGGTAGCACTTGTGCACCGAATGTCATTGCTCTTTGAAAAGAGAAGCCTGACTCTTTAACTAAAAAATGAACCATAACACCCAGAAACCAAGATGATGAAAGAGCCAAATGCAATGTATATCATGTTGTCTCTAACTCCCAAATACCATACCATACGGAGTGATTGATGTACAAGCTGTGCAAGCCACCTTAAAATGAGTCCCCATGAACGTTTAATGTGGCAGAAGCCCTAGAAGATACGAGTAATTGATTCTATTTGGTTACTGCAGATGAGCACAAGAAAGATAGAGCTAAGGAGGTGCGGCATTGAATGAAACTACTCGTATAAAGTTCACTAACTGACACCCTCCATAGGAAACCATGGTAGTTGGGAGGGAGTTTCTTGCCTCACATGTATGTAAATATTCTTTGCCACAATACATTTGACCTATTGCAGCCAGAACAACAATCACATGTGAACGCCAAGTCAAACAATGAAATGAGCACAGAACAGTAAGATGCAGTCGATGCCTTAAACCATTTTCTCAATGACAAGGACTTCCAATGCAACTCATGGTGAACATCAACAAAAGCATGGGGCCGATAAAATTCGTTGTACTTATTAGATAAGAGAATTCATTCTGCTCAAAATATGAAGGCCCTAAATCATAGTCCTTTTGCATACAAGAGGGAGATCCATTAACCAATATTAAAGCAATAAGTTTCAACAACTTTTTGTCGAACTATTGGACACTAAATCACAGCATAAGAGTTATAGGCTTAGGGTGTTGATGTGAACAAAATATTGACTCATAAAGTAATGAGTTACCCGCACCCTACCTCTTCGATTCCATCGTAATCATCTAAGCATACATGTCCATGATCAATGTAGCAATGTTATAGTGTGGGAATGGAGCCTCAAAACGACACGCAAGGATATTTTAGATCACAAATCTAAGGCCCATAAATGCACCCTTAAAGTACACAATCCTAGCAACAATTATTTTGTGCATAATGATGGCCCAAGGATAGTAGGACTCGACAAATTTTGGGATAAATGTACATGCTCACACGTGTGTGATGAAAAATGCCAATGACTCCTAATCTACATTTATTTTGTGGTTGCATAAGCATACTCCACGCACAAGTTACAACAAAGAATGCAGATTGTTTTTGCCAAAGGAAGGATTTTAAGGATTAAAACAAACGGTCTCAAAAAGGACTAAGGTCCATTCAATCAAAGGCAGGTAATACATAATGTACAATTGTGATATGCTTTGCAAGATACAGAGATGCAAACGGAGAGATGCATGAAACCAAAATGGCTCTTCAAGTTCAACCCAAGCTTTCTCAGTTGTAAAATGATGATCATGTATCTCTACACATTATTAAGAATTTTCCCCTCTAGTTGCAAATATGAACAGCCTTCTCAATAACGTGTACACATACATGAATCATCATTACAACCGAGAAAGCTTGGGTTGAACTTAACCATATAGTCACAAAGCATGCTGCAAGATTGGCAGGGGCAAGGATTATTGGAATCTTGAAATGTTTAGAAGAGGTGGAATCCAGGGCAGTTATGTTGCCCATAGGAATAGAATTGTGGTAGCGATGGATGGTGCCCTATATGAACAGTACCCATTATCCAAGCCTGGTTGGGGTTATAGAGATTTGAGGGTTCTTCAAACCTGCTGGGTGTATAGAGATCACAATCAGATATCATTCTTGAAGGGGTTTGGAGTGCAGAACAAGAGGAGGAAGGAGGACATGGAATGAGAGAGAAGAGAGGAACGACGCGCGGATATGCGTGGGAGCCTCGAAACCCACATAATGATCTCCCTTGAGGCAATGCTCTATATATGATGTATATATATAAATATGGGGGTAAGTTCACATGACCCTTACATCCCCAACAATCTCCCACTTAAGGGTCAATGTGACCATAAGTGGTAACACATATACAAAGAATGATGTAGGACTATACAATAATGTACAGGAAGAGTCCGAATCTCTACCCATACCAAATCAGCCTACACCAACCGCCTCGAACAAGGTGTATCCATGCACCTCAAACTGCTCTAGACTCATATCAATAAGAGTCGAGCTCATATCTGACTGATGCAAGAACTCATGAAGTTCCTGCAAAGCTCCCACTCGCTCTATGCCTGTGCCAATCATCAAGCGACTAACAACTCCAAGTGCAAATGCTCCAATAGCAACTGCAATGCCTAGTCTCGAGCATAATAACTCGTATATCAGACTCCCGAATGCTGACGAAACCTGTGCTATCCTGGCTAGCCTAAGTATGCCAGCCATGCCTGTATCCAAGGCATCCAAAGCACCATCATCAAGACCAACATGTCCTGAAATATCTGTGTCAACATCTGGCATGAGCGAATCCAAGAATGACTGCATAACTGCTGACTCCTCAACATATAAATCAGCCATGCTCACAACCAAGGATGTATCTAGCTGTGCATCATGAGAGCTAATATGCTCTACCATACACTGTATACCATGAGAGCAATCCTGCTCTATCACACCAAGTGTATGATCATGCTCCACATGAGCTAACTGCACAACATCAATACCAAGGTCAAACTGATGATCACACTCTAACTGAGTATCATCACAATGCTCTACATGAGCATCCACATCATGCTCTAAAGCATCCAACTGAGCATCCAAAGTATGCTCCATAAGAGCATCCATATGATCAATAAAATCATGCTCTATATAAGCATCATGAGCATCCAAAACATGCTCTACATATGCATCCATCTGAGCATCTGAATCCTGCCATACATGTGCATCATGAATGTCAATAGCCATATGTGTAGGTAGACAAAATGAGACATGACGAGTCTCACATCGCACATAAGGCTGAACTCCCACTGAGACGAGACTGTCTCTCACATGAAGTACTTGCAGTGGATACCTGTGCCCAATCCTGGCACCTCTGACAAGCATAAGCTGTCCCAACTGCAACTGAAAATGATGCTCACCAAGGAATGCATAACATCTGCTCTCCTGTAACTGGCTAACTGAAATCAAGCTCATAGAGAATGAAGGCACATGACGTACATGTCTAAGCATAAGTGATGCTCCACTAGGTAGCATAATGCATACATCTCCTGCACCCTCAATATCATATGTCGTACCATCAGGCATGTGCACACATCCACGACTCTCACCTGAGAATCGACAAAACCAATCACGATGTGGAGTAACATGAAAAGTGGCTAATGCATCAAGCAACCAAGCCATATGTGTGCTATCCAATGAACAAGAGGAATCATGAGATGAACTATAGGAGAAAGTGATATCACCATCACTAGCATAATCAACTACCATAGAATCTCCTGAAACCACTACCTGACCTGCATCACGTGCATATCTCTGACGTCGTCGTCGCATCCGCCTGAAGCAACGTCGTCGAGTATGGCCATCACGGCCACAGTGCCAACATCGAAGTCGTCGATGTGATCTATGTCTAACATGAGTGAATGGACTCGCATACATATCATGTAGTCTCTGCCATAATGCACTACTCGTCTCCTCATACATAACAGACTCATATATAGAATCCACAAGCTGTAATCGGATAGTGGAGCTGGCCAATGCATCCATATCCATCCATACGTGATCGGGCATGTCACGAGGCCTCTGTGCATCTCTATGCACATACATGTGTAACCCTGCACGAACCAATGTATGCCACATCTGAGCTTTCCATCTCGGAAAGTCAGTACCATCGAATCGAGAAGACACCATGCTGGCAATCCAAGACTAGCAATGTAATAAGAGACTAGAATAATACTCTATCCTCAGTAGGATCATACCTGCATATCCATATGCATAATGCACATCATAAATGTCTCGCTGGAGAAGAAACCATGTGAACCACCTGTCACATAACCATGCATCTAGCATGCACATAAAAACACGAGCATAAGCCTGCTCACCAAGTCTCCAAAGTGATCAAGTAGATGTGAAAGAATCCTGGGAAAATTTCGACAGAGTATCCCCTGAAAACTGAGCAATCAAACAAGATAACCAATAGCAAAAGAACAATGAGTAACCTGTCACCACCTGTCACTGATCCAAGCAAAGATAATGGAAACTACATGTGCCAAAAAGCTAATGGCAATACACGCCAATACAATGGTGATGCATCTCCCACTTAAGAATGAATCCTACAAGATGGTCCAACCTGTCATGAACAATGTGTGACCAAGTCCATGTGAATGGAGATGATCAATGATCCAAAGCTATCACACAAGCTTCAAGATCTACTAGAGCTCCTTTCTAGCATAAAAGCCGATGAAATTTCGGCAGCATCTCCTCTGTAAAATGGACTCTAGAACCAAAATAACCATGTGGGAATCACCATCCACATAAGCCAAGAATCACACTGGCAAATATATATCAATCAATGACCAAATGCTAATAACGGTGACAAATAAACATGTAACTGAGGCTCCAATTTGGATCATGTACCTGCAAAGAAAACAAAGATACAAGTACCAACCAAGATCCACAATCAACTCTCATAGAATTGTGTGCAACCGATAACTAAATCCATAACCAAGTGGCATAAGCAAGATATAGACCACAATGCCACTATACATCCATGATCAAACTCATGATGACATAAACCTCAAAAAGAGTATACCACAATGTCATCTTACATGTCAAATACGTGACAAGATCATGCTCTACTCTCATATGGAGGAGCTACCACAATGATCATACATGTACAATGCCTTCAAGCTCTAAGAATAAGAGCTTGCACACCAAAAATTCTCTCTCGAAGAAGTTCCAAAGCAAATTCAACCTCCAAGTGCAATTGGGGTTGTTTAGGCAAAACTGTACTGCTCTGTGTTTTGCTGTTTCAGAGGTGATAATCTCTGAATCTGAACTTTTGGTCTTCCGCAAACTTGAAGATCCACTTCTTGGCTACGTAACGACATAAAGAACACCTCAATCGGAGGTGCGTAGCTCAAGATATGTTCAAAACAAACACCTGCTGTCAATTTCACTTTCACTTGCAACAGTACTGCTCTGTATTCTGCACTTTCGGCAATCTAAAACTCAGAATCTGGATCTGAGTTCTTCTACAAAGTTGTAGCTATCTTTCCAAGCTACAAGCAGCAAGTTAAATCATCGCATTCCGAGCTGTAGAACTCAAATTATGACAAAAAAACCGACCTGCTGTCCTACTCAATGTAGATTCGTCTTCTACAATTCTCTGCGTTTTTTCGAATTTTCGGCACTTCAGAAGTCTGAACCAGGTTCTGCGCCCTTCTGTGAAGTTGTACCTCTCTGTGTTAGCTACACACAGAACTTTAAAACGCGTCAATCCAAGCTTCCTAGCTCGAGTTATGACCGAAATACTGAACAGCTGTCAAGAGATGCCGACCTGCACTTTCTCCTCTTCTCACCTAAGCTTCCATTGAAGCTTCTTGCACACCAGCCTTCAACATGCTCTGATACCAATGAAGGGGTTTGGAGTGCAGAACAAGAGGAGGAAGGAGGACATGGAATGAGAGAGAAGAGAGGAACGACGCGCGGATATGCGTGGGAGCCTCGAAACCCACATAATGATCTCCCTTGAGGCAATGCTCTATATATGATGTATATATATAAATATGGGGGTAAGGTCACATGACCCTTACATCCCCAACAATTCTCCTTGAACACTTATGAAATCAAGTGGACTTGCAGTCTGAAACAATCTTAGGACACCATTGAAGCTTAGACATCACAAAGACCTCTAATCTATAGGATTGTGCATGATAACATTTAAGGGGAACCTTTTCTGTTCGGATTTAAGCTAGACTCTGGGGTTACTAATGACTTGCACATTTGCATTGCCTGTTGTGATACTTTCTCAGTATCAATTTGTGCTTTCCATGTGATATCCTCTTGTACTCACCTTTCTGCTGCTACTGTAAAAGTGAAGCATCATTTATTTCCTGAAAACGTATCTGATCAGGTTTTCTTTCCAACTGGTTTCTTCTTATTTCAATCACTTTTTGTGTTGGAGGAGATGGTGGACACCTTCCAAAGATGAGATGGTGCTGCAAATTCCTGCTTCACACCTGCCAAAACTGAGTTAATGAATGCAAAGTAGACCTCTTGAGCCTTCTAGGAAGCATAAATAATCACCCAAGTACTTTGGAAGATGATCCTCAAATCATTGGATCAAAACAGATTACTTGGACCTTTCACCATGAACCAAAACTTGCTATCTTGGTCACCACGCCTGCTCAGAGAAATGACATTCTGAATCCAATCATCATCTTGAACTTGTTTAATTTAGTCTTATCCAAAGACTTAGTTAGCATATCCGCACATTGTAGGTTTGCAGATACAAAGGACAATTTTATGTCCTTGCTAAGTAGCTTCTCTCTTACATAATGATAAGGGACTTTAATATGCTTAGTCCTTGCATGATACACAAGATTTGCAGCCAAATGTAGTGAGCTAGTATTATCTCCAAAGATCATTGGAGTGTATGTATGAAGCCCCAAGTCTTAGTAGAGCAGCTTTAACCACATTGCCTCTTGTGTTGCGTTTGCTAAGCCCCTATATTCAGCTTCAGTTGATGACAATGCCATAGTTGGTTGTTTCTTTGATGACCATGAAATCAACTTAGACCCTACAAAAGATAAGTAGCCAAAGATGCTCCTCCTATCATCTTTTGAACCAGCCCAATCTCCATCAGAGTATAGCTTGATATCCAAGTCAGATGTGAATGGATAAAATAGCCCTTCATTTATGGTACTCGTCAAGTACTTTAATATCCTTTTGGAAGCTTCCATGTGAGGTTTTCTTGGTGTATGCATGAATTGACTCAATGTACTCACTCCATAGCATATATCTACTCTTGTTAGGCTTGCATAATTGAGACTTCCAACAAGACTTTGATAACCTGTAATGTCTTCAAGAAGCTCTCCTTCATGAGTACTAAGTTTGTGATTCAATTCCATGGGTGTACCTACAATTTTTGCATTTTCCATCTTGAACTTAACTAGCATATCATGGATGTACTTTCTCTGAGTAATGAAAACACCATAATCTGTATAAACAATCTCTAAACCAAGAAAATATGTAAGCAATCCAAGATCATTGACCTTGAACTCTTCCTTCATCTGAGTCTTGATCTTCTTGATGCCACTCGCATCATTTCCTCTAATAATGATATCATCCACATAAACACATAGATAAATAACCTCTGAATTAGTCTTCTTAAAGAACAATGAAGAATTTGCCTTGCTTGCAACAAAACCTTGATCCTGCAAGTATGTGACAAGCCTATGGTTCCAAGCTCTAGGAGCTTGCTTTAAACCATACAATGCCTTGATTTACATACATAATCAAGTTTATCTTTGTCTTCATAACTTGGTGGTTGAGCAATGTAGACTTTTTCAGAGATCCACCCATTAAAGAATGCATTTTTAACATCTAATTGGTACAAGTTCCAATTCTTTGAAGCAACTTTTGTATCCTCTTTTGTTGAATGGTTGTCGATGTGACTTTCCAAATTGGCATGCTCCACATTTGTAAATCATATGTTGCTTTGACACATTTGGGATGCCAAGAACACTTTGATCCCTGCATATTTGCTTCAATGTCCTTTCACCTATATGTCCTAGTCTCTTATGCCACATCTCCAATTCAGATAGGTTTTGGTCCTTATAATTGAAGAGAGCAATTTTTCTTGTATCTTCAACTTCAAAGGTAAAAATTCTACCAAATTTCTCATCTTTTCCAATCCTCTTAAAGTCTTCTTGAGGATCCTCCACATATGCTCCATGCCTTGTCAATTCAACGTGTAAACCTTTCTCAACAATCTGTCCAACACTGATTAGATTCTTGGTTATTGTTTGCACATACAATACCTTGCTTACAAGATTCATGTTACCATCAGATGCTTTAACATTTCCAATCTTCTTTACTGAGTGCCCAGTTTCATCACCTGTCTGAACTTCATGCTTTCCTTTGTGTTCTTCAAGGTCAGACAATAGCGCTACATTGCCTGCTACATGATTGAAGCAACTAGAATCAATATAGAATAGGTACTCATCATATTTACCTTGCTTGGCTATCATATTCATGAGTAATAGGGAAACCTCTTGATCATCTATATAGTGGTTGTAGTCTCTCCTTCCTCTGAAGCCTCTTTGATAGTTGTTGTTATAGCCTTGGTTGTAATTGTGATGGTAGTTTTATTCTCCATTATTGAACCTACCTCTTGATTGTCCATTGCCTCCTCTATGGAAGCCTCTTCCTATCTGATTCCTTGTGTTCCTGAAGCATTCATATGCGGTATAATTGGTCAAGCCACAAATGTTGCAAGATGAAGAGTTATATGGTCTCCCCCTGCCTTGTTTTCCTCCTCTACCCCTTCCTCTAGTACCTCTTCCTCTACATGTGAAATTCACTTGAGAGGTACGTACATCTTCTTCATTGTTCTCAAATCCATGTGCAGCAAGCCAACATGTATCTTTTCATTCCTGCTACTTTATTCGGCACAATGCTATTTCTCCATAGACTTTCATAAACTAAATTCCCAAATAATGGTGCAATCCCTCCAAATGTGACATCTCAAAAGAAGCATGCAAATCAGCCTACATGCTTAACAATATGCTTCTCATTGAGAAAAATGGGCAGCATATCATCAACATATACAACAATCATTAGAAGTACATCATCTACATGCTTAACGTATAAAGTGCTCTCAATTGGATTGTTCTCAAATCCACGTGCTAGTATCTTTTCATCGCTGCTACTTTGTTCAGCACAAATGCTATTTCTCCATAGACTTTCATAAACTAAATGCCCAAATAATGATTCAATCCCTCCAAATCTGACATCTCAAAAGAAGCATGCAGATCGGCCTCAAAATTCAACAATGTGCTTCTTGTTAGGACCAAGTGAGCATAATATCATCAACATATACAACAATGATTACAAGTAGAAGGTCCTTTTAATTGGACTTTTCAAATCCACGTGCTTGTATTATCTATACAATGCTTTTTTTTATTTGCATACTTTGTTTTCATTCCCTTTATGCACAAAAACCATCGGAGTGAAATACATGCACTTGTCCATGTAAAAGCACCATCCAAAAATGAATTTTCAATGTCCAATTGATCTACATTGGAACCATGATGAGCTTCGAGTGGAAAGATGGTACGAACGGTTATCATTCGACGCATGGGAGCAAAGGATTCATCAAAATCAATGCCCTTCTCTTGAACATAACATTTGATAACAAGTTTAACCTTATACCTATCAATTGTTCCATCAAACTTATGTTTGAGCTTGTATATACATCTATTGCCAATGGCCTTTTTGTCAAGAGTCAAAGTACATAAAGACCAAGTACCATTCTTCATAATAGCATTCTATTTTGATTGCATAACCATCCAATTCTATGAATTTTGTGCTTCATCAAAAGAAAAAAAAAATCATTCTCATTAGAAAGTCTAAATGAAACCATTGCATAACAATATGATGCAAAAGAAGCATTATGAAAGCTTAAACAAGTATGATATGACAAAGGTGCATCTAATTTGCTCTCTCAAAGTCTCCACCAATCATGTAGGCATACTTTTTGCCTCTTCGATGTCAACTCTCTCATTGCTAAATGCATCTGCATAAAAAATAGAATGATCCGCATCTTCATTTGAACCTTATAAAGGCTATGAAATTGTCTCGCTAGAAGAAGCATTTGACTTTGCACTTGTAAAACAAAGTAGCAAAAGTATCATTCACATCCATTGAGCTAAAAAATATCTCCTTAGCACATGAAAGTAGGGGCTGAACTGCAACTTTCACAAAGAAAACATCATGACTAACCAAAATGCATTTGGTTTCTAAATTATAGAGATGATATACTTTGCTTTTAGAATTATATCAAAAAAATTTATTTCACCGCCTTATCATCCAATTTTCTATGTTTTTTTCAAGCACTAACACATGGGCAAGAGATGGCTTGCAACCATGCAAAGCCTCATATGGATTGATGGACTTCAATGCTTTGTTTGGACACTGATTAAGTACATATGCTCCACACATAATAACTTCAACCCCAAAACTATGTGGTAAAGCCTGATTTTTAACCATTCACCTTTCCATTTCCATTAGAGACCTATTCTTCCTCTCAAAGAAATCTATTTTATTGAGATGCGTACACCATTGTACATTGATATTTTATCCCATACTCAACCAAGAATGCATTAAACTGAGAAGACATGTACTCCCCCCACGATCAATATGGATGGTTTCCATTTTACATGCTTACAAATTTTCAAACATAACAAAAAACTATTTAATGAAGATAGACACTTCCGATTTCTCTATCAATGAGGAAATCTATGCATGCATAGAAAAGTCATCAATGAAAGTCATGAAGTGTAAGTAATCCCCAAAAGAAGCTATCTGCATAGAATAACAAATATCATTGTGAACAAGCTACAATTTATGTACAACTCTATCTGAATCATCTTTGAAGAAGGAAGAACGCTACATTTTATCCAAAATACAATCTCCACAAACATGCTTGAAAGGTGCCTCAATTTTGTCCAAAGAGTACACCATTTCATACTTCTACAAGTGAATCAAAAAAGCAAATTCAAGATGACCTAAGTGCACACGTCAAAGTTTTGCATCTAAATAATCTGAGAGTAATGGACTTCACATGTTGAATCATTCTCAAATTTTGCATAATCTATGAGCTTATAGAGCCCACGTCATAAAATGCTAAACGAAATGATACCATCACCATTCGAGAGATCGTTAATTTTAGATCTGTTACCAATAAATTTAACAACCCAATCGATCTTGGCTAGTGCTTAAATTGATAGCAGATTAAATATTGGCTAGCGATGAAATGATAACACATTTTTCTTGATCCCTAACACATATAAGACATCTGACAATGTGAAAGTACTACCATCAGCAATAGTAAGAATGAACTTTTTGACTCCCATGACAAGATAAGATGAGTTGTTAGCACATGTCTCAATATTCCAAGTAGGAGCACGCTCAAGTGAATTGGAAAAATTGCCCTGCAAAATAATATGTTTAGCTATAACACTATTAAAATATCTAACATCAAATTCTACTACAAACATACACTTCTCGTGAAAAGATGGATCATCGTTGCAATGAATAGTAAACACCTATTCTTCGTAACAAGATTCGTGGACTCTGTTTTAGATTTAAAATCTTCTATAACTACCATTCTCCTTTTCTGTATTTTTTCTTCATCATTATCTTTGTTCTTTGAAGATGGAGCATTAGCAAATTTTTTATTACTAATAGACGAGCTCCATTTGCGATTGCTTCTCTGCATGCTAAGAAAGTTTGATTTACAGCACACTTTATTAACCTATTTTGTCCGGAATCATCTTCTTGCAATAAAATATAGACTAGCTACTAATAGACTTGCTCCATCTGCCTTTGCTTTTCTACATGCTAAGAAAGCTTGATTTGCAACACATATTATTAACTTGTTTTATCTAAATTGATCTCATGCAATAAAACATAGACTAAGAAAGCTTGATTTGCAACACACATTATTAACCTGTTTTATCTAAATTGATCTCGTGCAATAAAACATAGACTAACTCCTTAAAAGTTAAGGCATTTGGATTGCCTTTCATCATCATACAAAGAGAAAAAATAAAACTCTAATCTAGAAATGGTATGCACAAATGAACTATTTGCCAAAATTTCATCAATAAAAGAATTAATTTCTCTTTCAAATCCTTGATCCCTATCACCATTAGGGCGAAAAACGGCCGAAAAGGGGCTGTTTGCTAATGAGAGATTAAGGAAATTGACAAATAGCATCTTTCCACGTGTACAAGAATATAACATTGCTGTCTCTTTTAACCGTATGGAGAATTTCTTTTTTTAATAAAATTTTCTTTCAAAGCGCCGCTAAAGTGATGAAGAGTCTCGTATTCAGTGTACAATTTTTCGGTTTGATGCAAAAAAAGATACTTTTGCACACTACACAAAGCATATTCTCGAATTTCCAAGAAGGAATTGATTTTTGAAGATACGAAATATTTTTGGGTTCACAAAATGTCATGATCATTCAACGACAGGGTTAACATCAAATCAAAAGTTTCCACGTGTACAAAGCCTTTTTTTCTATAAATACTACCAAAATTTGTGAACGTCGGTTTCTCGCTTTGAACATTCTTCTTCTCCTAAGTTCAAATGGCTTCTTCTTCTCGTCATCCTTCCAATCACGTAACTTCATGTGAGGTTTACAATAGAAGAGAGGATTCTTTGTGGAAACCTCTTTCCGTGAAAGTAAATGACTGGGTTACTATGCTTCCTAGCTGTAGAGGTGCCCATAAAGTCAAGCGTGCCAAAAGAGACAACACAAGAAACCATTAGAAGGGACGTATTCTCAATTTCAAATTGAAGAGATGCGGTTGGTTTGCACGAGTACAGCATGTGTACACCGCTAAGGATCTTGTTCTAGAAAATCATCTGCAATTCCCTTCGTACTGTAAGTGAAGTTTGACAATGCTCTTCTATCATTCCAGTTGATTTTGTATAATGAAACATATGTTTTTGTACTGCAGATATCTTTCCTTCCAATATTGTGGAATGGCAACCTGTTGAATGTTTAACAGGAACATTCAGAGTTCTTCATAAGGAATATGCAGAACTCATGTATGCAGAGAAATCTGTTCAATTCTTCAATAGCATAGAGTTATTTGTCCATTATGCAGATTATCAAGTGCCGTCAGGGAGGAGTTCTTATGAATTCTTGTACACGTACCTAGTCCTTGCATCTCTTCATTAGATTGGGATGCTCCTGATCATTCAACAGTTTCAAGTTTTCTCTGCAAAATTAAATTTGACATCTAGAAGGCAATGTCAGCAGGCCGAATTTCGAGAAGGATAAAGATTCAATGGTTTTTGCCTATTCATGTCTTTGTAGCATGCTTTAAAAACATGTTATTACAGAAAACAAAAACAATGTGGTTGAATAGGAGAGTCCCTATTTCAGAGATTGATGATGTTTTAGGTAGGGAATGGGATAGCAAAGAAGTTCAAAAGCTAGGTGACATTATTTTATGTAAAGTTAGTCCCAATTCTCTTTCAATCTCATATCAGATATATCGACAATCTCTGGTTCTAGGATATGACTATAGAAGGTGGAAAAAAAAGCTTGGACTTTGGATAGCCTTGGACTCAGAGGAGAGCTGTCCAGAATTTGAGTTAGAAGTATTGATTCATCCAGATTTTCAATCAAGGAAAATAATTGTCACTGCAAATTGGAATCTCAGAAATGTAAGGGAGCTTCTAGAATACCTTGATGAGGTATCATCTCAGTGTAGATTCTCAATTGATGATGCAATAGTTAACATTAGATCAGAGAAATCATTATCTTGCATAAGCTGCCTGCCACCAAGGGTGATTAAGTTCCAACCTTTAAGATTGTAACAAGTTAACCTTGACATTCTTACATAATGTATCTTCATCTAATAGAAGCTTCTATTGATACTTCCATTGAATTTTCTTGGCAGGATGGTTACAAACAATGTGTGTTAAATTATTAATTTTAAATGTCTTAGATATTTTTTAGGTCCTTAATTTCATATTTCCATTGATTTTTTTTTGCAGGAGTGAATTGATGACTAAGAAATAATTATACAGGAACTTGCATAAGTTAATTCTAGATGAAGAAGAGATCTAGAATTGAATATCTAATTTCAATTTAATAATTATAGTCTATCAAAGGTGCACACTAGTCTCAGTTAAATAATTTGATTCTATCCAACTTTTCTATCCTCAAGTAATGCAAGAGAAATTATCATGGTACACATAACAAGTAATATAAGAGAGTGTGGAGAACTTGGTGCAAATTCCAATCCAAGGTTTGGTATTTCAATATTAGAAGAGCATGTATTAAGGCATAAAGCAGAGGAGACGAGATAAGTGAAGACGACCGATGCAAGCGACTAGTGCAATCTGAAATTGTCGGATGGCCCTTATCGCTTACATCGGTCGTGTTAGCAAACTACCGCGAGAGAAATTATCATGGTACAAACGCAAACTACCAAGTAATATAAGAGAGTGTGGAGAACTTGGTGCAAATTCCAATCCAAGGTTTGGTATTTCAGTATTAGAAGAGCATGTCTTAAGGCATAAAGCAGAGGAGACAAGATAAGTGAAGACGACCGATGCAAGCGACTAGTGCAATCTGAAATTGTCGGATGGCCCTTATCGCTTACATCGGTCGTGTTAGCAAACTACCGCGAGAGAAATTATCATGGTACAAATGCAAACTACCAAGTAATATAAGAGAGTGTGGAGAACTTGGTGCAAATTCCAATCCAAGGTTTGGTATTTCAATATTAGAAGAGCATGTCTTAAGGCATAAAGCAGAGGAGACGAGATAAGTGAAGACGACCGATGCAAGCGACTAGTGCAATCTGAAATTGTCGGATGGCCCTTTTCGCTTACATCGGTCGTGTTAGCAAACTACCGCGAGAGACTTCAAGAAGTGACCTTGCGTAAAGATTTGACTCACGAGTATAAAAACTAGCAACAACGATGAAATGGATAATACGACCGATGCAAGCGATAGGGGCAATCCAAGATTCTCCGATTCCCCGTATCGCTTGTATCGGTCGTGTCCTCTTAATTCTTTATGTCCTTCTGTAACTTCTCGAATTTAAACACTTTCCAACAAGAATGAAGTAAAAAACCCACAATGCATTCATAATTGTGACATTAATAAACTTAATTGGACCATCCAATGAACTTTTGTCAAACTCTCAAGAGGCTCAATACAAGTGTGACCATCTTCCAGATGAAGATTGGCATAACTACATACAATTTGTTAAAAAATAAATCTTCCAACCTTGGTTGGTTTTACAATTGATTTCAATCTAAGACTCAAAAATTGATTTAACCCTTTCTATCCTTTTTAGAGCCTTGCTTTCTCTGTTGCTTCTGTCCCTTTTTGGAGCTTTCAGCTTGACTCTTTATGTTGTTCCCATGCTTTAGTGGTGAGTGAAGAGGAAGCCCTTTCTTTTTATCTTTAGACTGTTTTTTATCAGGTGGAGGGGGTGGAGGTGAGTCTGGATCATATGGGCAGATTGCATGTTTCATGATACTATTTATTGCTCTCTCTCTGATCAAGATGATCCATGCATCCGGGTAGTCTGATAAATTCAATTCAGGACTGTGGAACCTTCTTTCCAAGAATCTTACAGCATTTGCAATCACTCTCCAGCCACATGATGTTGAGTCTCTCTGCAATGGCACATGAATTTGGCTGTATCCAAATTGCTTTTGTTCATTCATTTTAGCTATTCCTGGAAAATTCTGATCAATATGCATCTTGAGAAGCTTTGCAGCACTGCATTGTAAAGTGAAAATCAAAACGGGGCATGGCTTTAAAATAGAGAACAACAAAATGTATAGTAACTTACACTTTGCAATTCCCATGCTGTGATGGAAGAGAATTGAGGAAAAGAGCTTGATATGCATTGAAGTCCACAATAATCAAACTCCAATGGCCCCTGTCAATGAGTTGCATGTAAATATACTTTCTTAAATGAAACAAATATGTTTCCAAAATGAAGATGAATACTTACTTTTCAATATATGGGTAAATAACACATTCTACTTCTTCTGTAAAATCCTGTAGAAAGGACTTGGCATCTCCATGTTTATGCAAAAAACACTGTGTCACCAGAGGATCTAAAATAAATACTTTTCTTTGAACCGCTTCCTCACATTGTTGAAGAAGAACCCTACAAATCAAGAAATAAAAATGCAGTTAAGGAACTAGGAAATTATGCAAAACAAAAGCATTTTAAGGCCTCTAGATATACCTGAGTGAAATGTTGACCACACTATCTGATATTTCAACATGAAGCTCCCTCAACATTTTGTTATCTTCAGGTCTAATGTCAAGAAACAATTCATTTTGCCATGGCATTGCAACATTAACTATTACCTGCCCATCTCCTTTCTTGAGGAGCTCTTTATTTGCTTTCTGTAACTTTTGAATCTGGGTTAAGATGGCACTTTCCTTTGTAAATAATCCCTGGTTTTTCCTCTCCTCCTCACTATTTGCTGCAGTTCTAGTCTCATGATCATGAGTGACTTGAGCGTTGATCTCTTCAATGACAACTGTTGTTTTAGGTGCTCGAGCTGGAGGTATATTTAAAATATCGAAGAATTTTTTATCGTGGTGATCAATAGGAACCAGAGCTTTATCAAACTTATATCTTATTCTTGAAACAATAACATAATCCTTCGCCATTAGTGTTACCCTATGAGAATGAGCAGCACATAAGTAGGCATTATTCATGAAATCAATAGCAAAGTCCTCTGCAGCTTCTTGCAGGCATAGCAGTGCTTGAGTTTGCCACCTCACATTGACAAAGGATGAGGTCTTCATCAAAGAACAGAGGTTGGCTGAGATCTGCTTGACAACTCTCATAAATGGAAGTCTTGGGATCAACAATCCCACAGACTTTTGAGCTCTTCTAATTTCCCTCAAGGACTTTACATGGTAGTTGACCCTTTTTTTTGAAGGCTTGTCTGGCACATTGGCTTGAACCTTCTGGGAATTTTGCTCCTGGACATTTTCCCCTTGGGCATTTTTGTCCTAACCCTCAGGGTACAACTTCCTTGCTGTCTTTTTGGTTCTAGCCATACTCTGCATAAAATCAGTCTTTAGGCAAGGAATTAGGAAAAGTGGAATATTCCACTGTCAAAACTTACTCTCAAAAAGCTATGATCAATGACTCTTTCCACTATCAGAGGCACGACCGATGCAAGCGATAACAGTCATCCGGAAATGCCCGGATGTCCCTGATCGCTTGCATCGGTCGTCTTTAAATTAATCATCAAATATCAATAAATAATATCTTACAATGCAAAATACTCAATTATCACTAAGATAAAGATAATTGGAAAACTATAATCAATGACTCTTTCCACTATCAGAGGCACGACCGATGCAAGCGATAGCAGTCATCCGGAAATGCCCGGATGTCCCTGATCGCTTGCATCGGTCGTCTTCAAATTTATCATCAAATATCAATGAAATATATCTTACAATTCAAAATACTCAATTATCACTAAGAAAACGATAATTGGAAAACTATAATGAATGACTCTTTCCACTATCAGAGGCACGACCGATGCAAGCGATAGCAGTCATCCAAAAATGCTCGTATGTCCCTGATCGCTTGCATCGGTCGTCTTTAAATTTATCATGAAATATCAATAAAATATATCTTACAATGCAAAATACTCAATTACCACTAAGAAAAAGATAATTGGAAAACTATAATCAATGACTTGTTCCACTGTAAGAGACACGACCGATCCAAGCGGTAAGAGTTATCCGTAAATGCCCGGACGTCCCTCATCGCTTGCATCGGTCGTCCCTGAATTCATCATCATATTTCAATAAATAGTAGTTAAAATAAAGGTAACAATGCGTTATACTCAAGCATAGCAAAGGAAACCAAAATTTGCAAGCTATGATCAAGGACTCAATGATATTAAAAAACATGACCGATCCAAGCGATTAGGGTTATCCAAAAATCTCGGATGTCCCTAATCGCTTGCATCGATCGTGTCCACATTACCTTACGTAGAGAGCGCTCTCTATAGAAATTGTGAAGTAGCCTAAAAACGTGGTGGCAATGGAACCTCGACGCTTGGCAAGTGTTGACAGAAAAAAATGAAGGAAATGAATAGGGAAGCTTAAATAGGTCCCAAAACTGAGTTGATCATTGTGCCACGTGGCATGCCCCGATTGGTCCACGTCAGATACCCGTTGCGAATTCCTACTATGATTGGTCCACCTCATTCGACCGTTTCTTCCCTCCTCGCCTATAGAAAGCTACTTCCTTCACAAACTCAAACTTTCAACCTTCAGAGAACTTGTCTCACTAGAGACACGACCGATCCAAGCGATAAGAGTCATCCGTAAATGCCCGGATGTCACTCATCGCTTGCATCGGTCGTCCCTGAATTCATCATCATATTTCAATAAATAGAAGTTAAAATAAAGGTAACAATGCGTTATACTCAAGCAACACAAAAGAAACCAAAATTTGCAAGGTATGATCAAGGACTCGATGCTATTTAAAAAACATGACCGATCCAAGCGATTAGGGTTATCCAAAAATCTCGGATGTCCCTAATCGCTTGCATCGGTCGTGTCCACATTACCTTACGGAGAGAGCGCTCTCTATAGAAATTGTGAAGTAGCCAAAAAACTTGGTGGCAATGGAACCTCCACGCTTGGCAAGTGTTGACAAAAAAAAAAGAAGCAAATGAATAGGGAAGCTTAAATAGGTCCCAAAACTGAGTTGACCGTTGTGCCACGTGGCATGCCCCGATTGGTCCACGTCAGATACCCGTTGCGAATTCCAATGTATTTTGCCACGTGGCATGATTTGATTGATCCACGTCATCTATCCGTTGCATCGGGCAACGTACACTTTGCCACGTGGCACTCTGTGATTGGTCCACCTCATTCGACCGTTTCTTCCCTCCTCGCCTATAAATACCTATTTCTTCACAAACTCAAACTTTCAACCTTCAGAGAATTTCTCACCTACATGTGTATTTTTCTTTCGTCGCCGACACGACCGATACAAGCAATTTTCGCCGTTTGACCTACGTTGACTCGCTCTAGTCGCTTGCATCGGTTGTGTTCTCCTAATAGACATACAAGAGAAGCTGCAGCTTAGATGGAGGTAATGAATGAGATCCTTAGTGTCTCTCCATCAGAGAAACTTCTTGATTTCATGGTTCAAGAGGGTTTAAGTGTAGATTATTTTCCTGATGCAATGACCATATTCAACCCCGAAATTGATTTTGAAAAACTCTTAGAGAACTCGAAAAGTTTTCTTAAGGATGAGTGGGAGATTTTCTTGGGGTTGGTCAATGGGAGGATCCTTTCTATTTCTCAAAAAACGTATGTCCATCCTCACATCTTTGGGAAGGATCCAATAGATAGGGCTAAAATCACAAGAAAATGCAGAAGGATATCCCCTTTGCCAGGGAAGCTTGATTTATGCCCAGAGCATGAAAAGGACTGCTGCTTGCTCCCTTTAAACATTGCTTTCTTGATATGGCTTGATCATATCTCAGTTGAAAGGGAGGAAAATGTTCATGATGAAGACGAGCCTTGCTTAGAGCTGGCACTTGAGGCTAGCTCAAAAACTATGAAAGGTGTCATGGAGATTGTTGAGGAGATCAATCTCCAAGCAGAAGAAGAGCAGGTCAAAGATTTTGATGTGGCCACTTTTAAAGCAGAGACTGCAATAAGGGAGCCAACTGAAGAAGTTCAAGTGTCTGAGAAGTCCCTACTTCTCCCAAATCTACCTTTTTACTTTATCTCTGGGAAAGACTTCATACCTCTATTTTACATTCAGGAACTTTTCAATCTAAGGGAGGACTACTGTCTTGCAGCTATAGCTGAGGCAGAAGAAGTTGCAAGGAGATTCATCAATAAGAAAGGAGAAAGAAGAGAGGAATTTTTGCGTCTTGATTTGGATTTGTCTAATGAAGAATTCAAAGATTCATCACAAGATCTTTCAAAATGCTTTGAGAAAGCTATCTCAGAGAAGCCAAAACTTGCTGATGAAGAGTTTGATGAGCATCAGAAGCAACTTGGAATATACTCGTTTGGACGTGGCTATTCATTCTTGGATGTCGCTGAGGACAAAGGAACAATTTGTATTAACTCAAAAGAGCTCATTGAGGAGGAAGATGAGGTCAAGGTATGTTGTTTGATATATTCTATCAATTAAAGTTTTTGTCCCAGATCTCTATTTTTAAGTGAGAAAATGACCACGACCGATGCAAGTGATACAACCTAACGGATAATCTCCGTTGGGCCTTATCGCTTGTATCGGTCGTGTTCGGACTTGAAGAGGAAGATGAGGTCAAGTATGTAGTAAAATATATTCTCATGATTTAAAGGCAAAGGAGATGAGATGGGCTTGATGCAAAATCTCTATCTTGTGTCAGTTTGTCCAAGTTCTCCATTAGAAGTGTCAGAAGTCGATCACGACCGATGCAAGCGACAAGGCCCATCAGATATTTTCCGTCGGGCCTCATCGCTTGCATCGGTCGTGTTTGGACTTTAGGAAGATGACGTCAAGGTATGCAGTTAACTATATTCTCAAGAACTTTAGGTTAAGGATATGAGATGGGACCAATGCAAAATCTCTTTCTTGTATCAGATTTGTCCAAGTTCTCCATTCGAAGTGTCAGAAATGGATCACGACCAATGCAAGCGATTAGGCCCATCGGATATTTTCCGTTGGGCCTCATCGCTTGCATCGGTCGTGTTTGGACTTGAGGAAGATGACGTCAAGGTATACAGTTAACTATGTTCTCAAGAACTTTAGGTTAAGGATATGAGATGGGACCAATGCAAAATCTCTTTCTTGTATCAGATTTGTCCAAGTTCTCCATTCGAAGTGTCAGAAATGGATCACGACCGATGCAAGCGATTAGGCCCATCGGATATTTTCCGCTTGGCCTCATCGCTTGCATCGGTCGTGTTTGGACTTGAGGAAGATGACGTCAAGGTATACAGTTAACTATGTTCTCAAGAACTTTAGGTTAAGGATATGAGATGGGACCAATGCAAAATCTCTTTCTTGTATCAGATTTGTCCAAGTTCTCCATTCGAAGTGTCAGAAATGGATCACGACCGATGCAAGCGATTAGGCCCATCGGATATTTTCCGCTGGGCCTTATCGCTTGTATCGATCGTGTCTAGGAGTTGCATGCAGCAATGATAATACATGTCTTGCTTGTGGGAATTCCCCTCATTTATCAAACATTAGATGTTTCTAGGCAGTTTGCAAATAGATATTGATGACGACCGATGCAAGCGATAACGACAATCTGAATTTCTCTGAAGACCCTTATCGCTTGCATCAGTCGTGTCTCTTGCTTTTCTTTCTAATAGTTTCAAGTTACTTCACATGTTTCCTTAAGTGTGCTTGCACTTCATCTAACCATGTTTTTCATCTTTATCACAGTTAACTTTATTGGATGAAGACAATTACCTTGGCAGGGGCAAGGGAACAAGAAAAGCCTTAGAAGAGAAAGGGAAAGCAAAGGTGGATATTCATTCTATTATCCACTATCTTCCAAAGTTGAACCCAGACACTTTTTGTGTTATTCACAAGCACTATAGTGAGGAGCCAGACTTTGCATTGTTCTGCTTGAGGACTCTATCAAAATACATGGGTTTTACTCCAATACCCTTTAATGCTTTCAGAGTTTTATTGCTTGAAAGAGCAACTGCATTCAGAATTTTTGGATATGCCCCAGGACTCAATGCTTCAAGGGCAGGGTACTTTCTTTGTTATTCAAGCTATGCAATGGCTGCAGGGGTGTCAGATTTAAAAAGCATTGCTGGATACAGGAGAAAAGAGTTCCTGAGATATAGAGGTGATTTGCCAGAGCCAAGCTCTTTCAAAAGGCTCAAGGAATGACTTGATTTTTTCAAATTCTATATCTCAACAAATGTACATATACAGAAATTGCCCAATGTGATATAAGACATTGCAAATTTTTTTGGTGTAATTGTTATTGATTCTCTGGTCAAAGTCATCTGATGGTAGTAGACATATTTCTTTTCAAAGCATAATACATCATGAAATGTACATACATGACATCTTTTATTTCTCAAAGAAATAAAAGACATTGCAAATATTAAAGCTCTGTTTGAAATGTGGTCTTTTTCAGTTTGTGATATTGATACATGATTTGTCTGGAGATAGCCATATCCTTCTGATTATATTTGGCATGAGGTCCTTTGTAATTGTCTTCTAAAGAACCAATCAAAAAGCTCTCTGAAGGCATTGCTCTTTGTTACTCCTCCTCCTTTCCTTGTACACCTAAAGAAGCTTGTCCTTGCTTGATAATGAGATTTTTCCATGCCTTGGGTGTTCCACATGGCAAGTGGTTCTTTTTCTGCAAAGAATGCACCATGCACAAGAAGAATATGCTGGAAAGCAGAAGAATTTCATTAGATCTTTATTTCAATTAAAAATAAATAAATTGAATAAAATATCTTTGGAGCTCACCAAGTAGTATGTTATGTCTTTGGCACCCCATGCCTCTATGATGGTTTCTATAAGCTCTGTGGTCGCCTTTCTGAAATCTGTCACATAACTTTTTGATGTTACCTGCTGCCTCATGATCTTTAAAAGATTATCTAGTTTGACCCACACCTCCATTCTCTTTTATGCTATTTCTGGTTTGCTTTTTACATTAGTTGTGACCTCACAAAATGTTTTCCATGAATTCCACATGGCATTAAGTTGTTTGCCATCATGGTTGCTGAAGAATCTCCTTGCTTTTGCACCTCCCATTGAGACATCCTGTAAAACATCACCTGTATTTTGTGAAAGCTTTGGATCTTTTCTTAGATGAACATCACCACCATGAAACCCCATTTCTGAAAGAAGACATTCACATTTTTTATGCATTCATCTGCAAGAGTTGTAGGCTTGATAGAATATGCATAATCCAAGTGAAGACGGACCAACTTGTCAATGATTCTTAACTCTGCATGTAGTGTACATATGTGTACATTTGTCAATGCTATTGGAAGTATGGGATCCCAAATCATTGAAGAAGATGAGTAGTTACGAAGAATAACATTTTGTCTAGAAGGAGCCTCTTCACCCTCAGCTCTAGTAATCCATCCATTTGTGCCTGGGCTTTGCATGCAGTACAAGCAAGGGTATTTAGAATTTGCTCCCCCACTTATACCAAACATGCATTTGAGTGTCTTTAGGTCTCCACTCAAATGCCACTCAACTTGAAAGTTTTCGTAGTCTTTGACATTCAACAATTCTCCTGCATGATGCCCTTGGATAACATTTGGAATGTTTGTCTGTGAAAATAACCATTTAAGTGTTTTATGGCTCTCAGATGGAACTTGAGCACAGCCAACCCACCATAACTCCATTTCTGATTGTACTTTGAGAGATGGAGTATCCAATTTCCCAATGCTATAGTCCAAAGCTTTGTTCATCAGTGCAATGCTTATTCTCTCCATCTTTTGATGTTTTTTAAGCTCAGCTTCATCAAGTTTGATTACAAATTTCAATAGACCAGAACATTCATGCTCTTTTATATTATAGAACTGAACCATGTATGTTTGAAGTTTTATAACATCTATCCATATGTTGTTAAATGCATTGTAAGTGAAATGTAACTTTTGTTTTCCTACTTCGTAAGGCATGTTACCGTGAATATGTTTATATTCACCAAATACTGATGTGATCTTCTTATTCAAGTAGAGCCAAAACTTTCCTACATGATGGGGTCTAGGCAATCCAAAACTTCTAACTTTGTTAAATTTTAAAAATTCACACCAAACTTTTGAAATTGCTCTATAACCTTTCCTACTCACTCCGACACTATCACAAATATTTTGAATTTGAGATGGTTCTAGTAAAAGATTCATTTCTGTCATGAGTTTTTGAAAAACAAAGCGTTTCAAGCATGTATTTTCATTTAGTTTCAATAGTCTTAAAACATCATTTTGACTCAAAATTTCATTACAGAAATGTATGCGCTCAAAACTGCTCGACATATTGAAACCTAGCACATTTGTCACATGATCTCTAACAATTTTCATTCTTTTCTTTTTCTGGCCAGATTTTTCAGTCAAATCTAAAAAAGGTTTTACTCGTTTTGACCGCATTCTCAAACATATAGGAGTTTCTTTCATTTTTTTAAAAGACTCTAACTGAGAAGATAAAGTGGATAATTTGTTTTCTAGCTCCCTCATATGTAAATTCTTCTGATGTAGTGTGTTTTGTAAATAGTTTATGTATTGTACATAATTCCTTGAAATATCCCAGAGCCTTGAACAATAGCCTCGTAAACCATCCTCACCATCTCCCACAAATCTAATCAGATCATGAAGATTATGAAAAGGGGGGTACCTTCCAGTTTGTGGATCAATTGGATAAACAGATCCATCTGTCCATATGTCGATATGTTTCTTGCCTTCCTTTCGCAATCCATCCACTTCAAGAGGATGAAGAGCCCTTCGAAATACGTTTCTTGTCGTCGCATACTCCTGACTAACTGCAATGTTGATATGGAACTTTTTACAATGATTTCGATTGTTTGAAAGCTCAGGGAGAGTATTTGGGTTAACGTTCTCCATGGTCTGCTATGAAAAATGACCAGCAAGTGTCTAAAATGACGTGAAAGGGAGAAACAGGCTTGCTATGAAAAGTAGAGAAAAAAAGCGCAAAACGTCATCAGCACACATTATATAGGTCCGTGAACAAGAGGAAAATTCAACTTTTGAGGCGTAAGATATCACACAAACTTCGAGGCGTAAGATATCACACAAACTTTTCATGATTATATGATACGAGTTTCTCTCTCTTCAAAATTTGCATAAGATACGTTTTAAATGAACTTACACAGAATTTCTTAAAGGATTTGACAACTTTAATCCCGATTAAGCACAACTAATTGAAATCCTTACACGGCCCTTTTTGGGCCGTTTTTCGCCCTAATGCATATAAGACATCTAACAATATGAAAGTACTACCATCAGCAATAGGAAGAATGAATTTTCCAACTCCCATGACAAAATAAGAGTTGTTAGCACATGTGCCAATATTTGTTGTAGTAGTAAGCTCAAGTGAAGTGAAAAACTTGCATTGCAAGATAATACGTTTAGTTGCACCACTATCAAAGTACCAAACATTGGAGTTTACTACAAACATACACTTCTCATGAAAAGATAGGTCATAGATTCAATGAATAATAAACACCCATTCTTTGTAACAAGATTTGAAGACTTGCTTTAGATGTAGAGTCCTCAATAGCAACCATTCATACTTCTTTCTTGTTTGAACCTTTTGAATTCAACTTAGAATAACTAATGACATTATCATTTGCCTTAGAATAACTCTTAATGATATTATCATTTGTCTTATAATACTTACAACACATAATATTGTTTTTGCTTTTTTGTTTTCTTTTCATCTTTATCTTTCTTCGTTGAAGATGGAGCATTAGCAAATTTTTGTTCACTAATAGACAAGCTCCATGTGCCTTTTAATGAACTATTTTGCAAGATTTCATCAATACAAATTATTTTCTCTTTCAAATCCTTGGTCCTTCGCACATATAAGACATCTAACAATGTGAAACTACTACTATCAGCAATAGTAACAATGAGCTTTCCAACTCCTATGACAAAATAAGAGGAGTTGTTAACACATGTGCCAATATTCCGTGTAAGAAGAGACTCAAGTGAAGTGAAAAACTACACTGCAAGATAATATGTTTAGTAGGCACTATCAATATATCAAACGTCAAAGAATACTACAAATATACACTACTGATAAAAAGATAGTTCATTAACAAGCAAATTTTTGTTTATTAATAAACAAGCTCCATTTGCCTTTTCTTTTCTTCATGCTTAGAAATCTTGATTTGCAACACACATTATTAACCTATTTTTTGTCTAGTTTGATCTTCTTAAATAAAACATAGACTAACTCCTCATTGGTTAAGGCATTTGGATTGCCTTTCATCATCATACAAAGAGTAGAAACAAAACTATGATAAGAATTAGGAAGACCATTTAGAATGGTATGCAAAAATGAACTATCTAGCAAGATTTGACCAACAAATCATTTTTCTTTCAAATCCTTGATCCGTAGCATCATAAAACATCTGACAATATAGACATACTACCATCAATAATAATATGAATGAACTTTCCATCTCCCATGACAAGTTAAGAGGAGTTTCTAGCATGTGCCAATATTCATTGTAGAAGCATGCTCAAGCACTACAAGAAAAAGGGGGGCGTAGCGACGCCCCCGAATCGGGAAAAAAACAAAAACCGTCGCTTATGCGACGAAACCGTCGCATAAGCGACGGTAAAAATTTCGGATTTTTTTTTTTGGCCGAGCATCGTCGCATAAGCGACGATAGGGTCGCATAAGCGACGCTAAACCAGAAGCGTCGCTAGTAGCGTCGCAGGTTAGCGATGCACTTAACGACGATGGCAAACTGCAGAGCGTCGCATATGCGACGCTCTGGAATGTAAAAAAAAAAATTCAATTCTCCCGGCACATTTGTGCCGGGCCTTGAACGCGAGGAAGAATACAGACCGAGAGAGAGAGAGAGAGAGACATACAACGCGCGAGAGGGAGAGAGAGAAGCGAGACATACACAAGGTATGCGCACACACACACTCACACACACACATATACACGCATAGACACACACACACATACGCAGACACACACACACATACACACAAATACACACATAGACACACATACACAAGACGCGCACACACATACACACACATAGACGCTCACACACATACACACACATATACACTCACAGACACATACACACATAATGATGCATCCACACACATACACATGCATACACACATAGACACACATATACACACACACACATATGCATACACACACACATAGAGAGACATACACACACATACACATACATGCATACACATACACACATAAACACATACACACACATAGACACATACACACATAAACACATACACACTCATAGGTACACACACATACACATAGACACACACACATATAGTATATACACACACATGCACACATAGACACATACACACATACACATGCATACACACACATACACATGCATACACACATACAGACACATATACACACACATACACACACATATATGCATACACACACATAGAGAGACATACACACATAAACACATACATGCATACATTTGCATACATAATGCATATGCATATGCATATAATGTACATACATACTTACATGCATACATAATGCACATGCATAGATACATACACACACACAGATACATACACACATAGACACATACACACACATGAACACATACATACTCATAGATACACACACATACACACACAGACACACATACACATAGACGCGCACGCACATACACACACATAGACGCTCACACACATACACACACATACACACACATATACACTCACAGACACATACACACATAATGATGCATCCACACACATACACATGCATACACACATAGACACACATACACACACACACATATGCATACACACACACATAGAGAGACATACACACACATACACATACATGCATACACATACACACATAAACACATACACACACATAGACACATACACACATAAACACATACACACTCATAGGTACACACATATACACATAGACACACACACATATAGTATATACACACACATGCACACATAGACACATACACACATACACATGCATACACACACATACACATGCATACACACATACAGACACATATACACACACATACACACACATATATGCATACACACACATAGAGAGACATACACACATAAACACATACATGCATACATTTGCATACATAATGCATATGCATATGCATATAATGTACATACATACTTACATGCATACATAATGCACATGCATAGATACATACACACACACAGATACATACACACATAGACACATACACACACATGAACACATACATACTCATAGATACACACACATACACATAGACACACACACATACACACACATACACACATAATGATGCATACAAACACATACAGATGCATACACACATACAGACACATGTACACACACATACACACATAATGATGCATACACACACATACACATGCATACACACATACAGACACATGTACACACACATTCACACACACATTCACACACACATTCACACACACATTCACACACATTCACACACATATACATACATGCATACATATTGCATATGCATATGCATACATACATACTTACATGCATATGCATACACACACATATGCATACATACATACTTACATGCATATGCATACACATGCATATGCATACACATGCATATGCATACACATGCATATGCATATGCATACATAATGCATATGCATATGCATACATAATGCATATGCATATGCATACATAATGCATATGCATATGCATACATAATGCATATGCATATGCATACATAATGCATATGCATATGCATACATAATGCATATGCATATGCATACATAATGCATATGCATATGCATACATAATGCATATGCATATGCATACATAATGCATATGCATATGCATACATAATGCATATGCATATGCATACATATGCATATGCATACATAATGCATATGCATATGCATACATACATACTTATATGCATACATAATGCACATGCTTACATACACTGTCATAATGTATACACACACACATACACACATAGACACATACACACATAATTATGCATACACACACATAGATATGCATACACACACATATGCATACATACATGCATACATACATGCATACACATACACACACATAGATACATACATACACACTCATAGACACACACACATACACATAGACACACACATATACACACACATACACACATAGACACATGCACACGTAATGATGCATACACACATACACATGCATACATAGACACACATAATAATGCATACACACACATACATATGCATACACACACAGGCATACAAACATATACACACATATACACACACACATGCATACACACATATACACACACATATACACATATACACATACACATGCATACACACACACATGCATACACACATACAAACACATATACACACACACATACACACATAGATACATACACACATAATGATGCATACACACATACACATGCATACATAGACACACATAATAATGCATACACACACATACATATGCATACACATTAATATGCATACATACATGCATACACATACACACTTAGACACATAGACACACATAGATACATACATACACATAAACACATACACACTCATAAACACACACACATACACATAGACACACACACATATACACACACATATACACACACATACACACATAGACACATGCACATGCAATGATGCATACACACGTACAAATGCATACATAGACACACATAATGATGCATACACACACATACATATGCATACACACACATGCATACATACATGCATACACATACACACATAGATACATACACACACGTAGATACATACATATACATAAACACATACACACTCATAGACACACACACATACACATAGACAACACACACATATACCTACACACATACACACAGATGCATACACACACATACACATGCATGCACACACATACACATGCATACACACACATACACGTATATATATATTGATTTCTAACCATTTTGTTTTATATGTTAGGTATTATGGATCCCAGTAAAGAGAGAAAGGCGAAACTCACTCTCATAAAAAGTCTTATGAGAGCAAGAGTTCCGTCAGATACTCTAGGGGCCATAATGCGGGACTACGCAGACATGTCCGATGAGGAGCTGGATTATACAATCCAGATGCTTACGCGATCAGACGAGGGCTCTTCTGCGGATCCACATGCAGGAAGAGAGCTATCTGCTCATAGGTATGTTTTTTTTCATAATTTTTTTTAATGATATTATAGCACATATTTTTATTTATTTCTATCTATCTATTTTTAGGACACCTATACCACCTCCAGCACGTGATAGCAGAGCAGAGTTGCCTATGAGGACATGCATAGGCACCTTAGGACTAGAGTGCGACATAGAGCCAGAGGGGAACATTGTGTACATAGGGAATGGATTGGAGTTCAAGAGAAGAATGCGGGCACTATGCGACTCTTACCTGCGCTTTATCCACTTACCATGGAAGTAAGTAAAAGTTTTACATATAAATTGAAATGTATATCTTATGTTTTATTTACATTATGTTTTTTATTTTTGTAGTGAGCATGATGAGAGGGATAAAAAGTACGTGCTTAGTTCACTTGAGACAGAGTTTGGGACAGGATGGTCCCTTAAGTGGTGTTTAAAAGAGATGCGGACACTTATGGCTCATCGTCGCGACAATGCACGGTATGTATGTATATGAGAGAGAGAGAGAGAGAGAGAGAGAGAGAGAGAGAGAGAGAGAGAGAGAGAGAGAGAGAGAGAGAGAGAGAGCTATGTATGTATGTACGTATGTATGTATCTATATATGCATCTATGTATGTATGATGTCATTCCTAAAATCTATTACTCTATGTTTACTGAAAGGCATGTATATTAACTTATATATGTATCTAATATACATGTTTCTATTTTTGTAGTATGTATGTATGCATGTGTATCATGTATGTATACATCTATGTGTTGTGTATAAATGTAATATGTATATACTATGTGTATATATACATAAAAATGTGTGTATTACATTACACGTATGTATGTAGTATATATTTACTGCTATGTATGTAATATAATATAATCCATGTATGTATGTGTGTGTGTATATATGTATGTATGTATCTATGTATCTATATATATCTATATATATATATATATATATATATATATATATATATATATATATATATATATATATATATATATATATATATATATATATATATATATATATATATACACACACACACACACATATACATATAAAAAAATCTAAAATAAAAATTGATTTGTACGCAACTTTATCGCAACTTGGGGTTCGCAACTTGAACCCGTTGCTAACGCGTTAGCAACCCGTTGCCTACGACGTTGCCATCCCGTTGCTAACCACTATGAGAGAGACAGAGAGCACTAATCTCGATATTAGGGTTTTGAAATCCCTAATTTAAAAACACTAATTCAACCTTTTAGCCATATGTTTGAAGTATATATACACCTCCGACGTCCTACTAGAGAGATGTCTCTCCTCCCAACCTTATGCCTCTATATATAGCTACTCGAATCAACGAGGATCATGATTCATAATATATGTAAAGATATATACACATCATGTAGATAGGATACATAAATATAAAATGGAGTAGATATATTATGCTTCACACATACATGCCTAAATGCACACATAAATATATATATACATACTAACATATTTACATGTACATATTTACACATACATGTACATGCCTACATGCACACATAAACATATATATACATGCATACATATTTACATGTACATATTTACACATAGACACATATACATATATACATGTACACAATTATAAACACTTGCATATATTACGTACATGAATACATGTATACATATATCACACACATGCAAACACATACATATACATGAAATACATATATATGCATACTAATATATGTATACATATAATACACATGAATACACACACATATGCATACATACATGATAAAAATTTACTCCTCGAAGATAAAGCTATATATAAAATAATTAGGCATACCCCCGAGCTTCATGTTCTAACTTAGAAGAACATGATTTCATCTCTCTTGTAGGATTCATCGTTATTCAAGTTAATAAAAAAAACCTATTATATATATCCATTCAGAAGCTTCAAGTTACTATCTAATCTGCTCATATGTTTTCATTATTGCCATCATTTTGGTAAGACATCAATATAGTCTCATCTTCATTATCCTTATTGATTTCATTTATTTCTTCTATTGTTAAATCTATGTTCTCATGAATCACATCATCTATTGGTGGATTAATATCTATTTCTGGTAATTCCTCTTCCTCATCAGTAGAATCAGCATGTAGAGAATTATCCTCTTCATCAAAAAGATTAGTATCATTATCACGTATAATGAGTCTAATTTCTATTCCAGATGTTGATGTATCAGTATCTGATGCTGAATCATCAAGAGGACTTTCTTCAATCTCTCTAACAATAAACTGTTCAAACAATGACCTACCTCTAGGTTGCACATGAATGACTTGCCACCAAGGATGAGCATCTGGGTTTTTATAAAAAAATGCTTGTTCAATATGCCTAGGAAGAATATATGGTTCTTTAGTAGATCGCATTACCTTGGAAGAATCAATTGCCCAAAACCCAGATAATTCCTTTCTTATTGTAGAATTACTACCTTTATACTCCGCTCGATACCAGTCAACCTTCAAAATGACCGATCACAATATATAACAACAAAAACGTCCCATTATTAGGTGCTTAAAAAAAAACTAACTCTAAAAAAAATATATAAACTTTTTTCTACCTGTTTGAATGTACGAAATGAAATTTCGTAGATACCAACAATAGTTCCTACGTAACCAAGTTCGCTATCTATAAGGTTCGTGTCTTTTGAGCTAGCACGTGATAGTTGCTTGAAACAAGCAACAATACTAGAATCCTCTGTTTTACGTAAAGAATCAATGGATTTGATTCTAATATGCTGTCCAAAAGCCCACATATTAGTGAACATTCGAGCCTGCAAAATAAATTGAATTAGTAAATAGAAACTAACATACATATATGAAAAAAATAAAATATATATTTTAATAAAATTACCTTTTGTTCACAACCTATCATTAACTCTCTTTGCTCATCTGAGATTTCTTCATTATTTGCGTTGGCGCGTTGCAAACGACTATATAGCCAATCCGTGAAAGAAGGTATATCTGTAATCTCATTATTATCGAGATTACGTCTAGATCTTTTGTTTTTTCGCCTTTTACTTTGGAGACTTTGAAGTTCCTCGTACTCGCTAACGAATGCTTGCATGCATTCGCTATTATATGCTACAAAAGTAGAAACATCATTTTTTTCTTGAAATGTAAATGAGAATGGAACCCCCTTACCTGATAATACCTCATCGGTTATTTTTGAAGAAGACTCGTTGGTCCATGCACGTGGAGCTTCTTCATGAACTCTTTCAAGGTACTCACTAACGTAATACATGCACTCTTCAAGCATCCAACCCTTTGCCATGGATCCTTCTGGTTTTGCTCTTTGTCGCACATAACCTTTTAGTATTCCCATAAATCGCTCGACCCAAAACATCCATCGAGTGTTGACAACACCGGCAATCTCTATCTCATCTACAAGATGGACTAGTAAATGAACTTGAATATCAAAAAATGAAGTAGGAAGTTCTTTTTCCATCAAACATAGTAGCTCTTTGCATTCACGTTTTTTTTGTGGGATCGAATTTTTATCGATCTCTTTGGATGTAATCCACCTATACAAATCATAAAAACAATTGTAAAGAAGTTAATTAAAAAATAAAAGGTATCCAATATTCAAACATATTAAATATAAAAGTATCATAATTACCTTATAAGTGATCCAAGACGATAGATGACATCTCGTACTCCTTTCGTTGTACATCCATCGATAACCAAAGGTAAAATATGTTTCAAAAAGTTATGCCAGTCATGGGTCTTTAATCCAGATAAGCTCTTATCATCCATAGTAAACATGTTTTGAAACGATGCTCCATATCCTGTAGGAGTCTTGATCAATTGAATTCTATTGTTGATAGTCTGTATCTCTTTTGTCGTAAGTACCCAAGGAGCAGATGCATAAGTCGTTTCTTATCGATGTCTATCAAAAACTGGCCATAACTTTGGTTTGGATTTTTGATCTTTCAAATCATTCCTTGATGTTGTGGTATCTTTTAGTCCAAGAAGATGCTGCCATAGTGAATAACCAATATTTTTGAATATATGCATAGGATCAAGAAGATGACATACTTTTAACTCTTTCCAATACTCCAAAGAATACCATATTGATATGTTCTCTGCGAGTGCCAATTTCCCTTTACCTTTGTTCACATACTCATTATCTGAATCATCACTGAAGATTTCTGCTTCTGGATCTATCAGAGGTCCATCTGTCCATTTTTTATACCAATCTATAGGCGTCATAGGTTTTGGATACTGGCCTGTTTCAAGCTTTCCATTAAAATGTATCGCTTCTCTTTTAGATCTTAATGGATGATCATCAGGCAAGAATCGTCGATGTCGAAGATAAATATTTTTGTTGAGATTCTTACTATAGATTGATCTCAACCAATCACCACAATATGGACAAGCTTTATAACCCTTAGTAGATATTCCTGCATCATGGAAAATGATAAAAATATAATTAGATTAAATCATATTTATTTACATGCATATTGAATAAAAAAATTACATCAATACCTGAACAAACGCCATATCCAGGAAAATCGTGAATAGTCCAAGCCACAATACCACGAATCGTAATATGTCTTTCATTGATGCTTTTTGATATATCAATGACATTAATACCTCTCCATAATTCTTGAAGATCGTCAATGAGAGGAGCAAGATATACATTCATATCTTTAACTTGTCTTTTGCCTGGGATTAAAAGTGAAAGCATTAAATGTTCCTTTTTAATGCTAAGATATGGCGGAAGATTGTAGTTTATGACTACCACTGGCCATGTTGACCATTTACTGGATTTCATGGAGAATGGATTAACCCCATCTAATGCAACTCCTAACTTTAGATTCTGTGGATTTTGTGCAAATTCAGGCCATGTAGAATCAATATGCTGAAAAGCAACACTATCATGAGGAATTCTGATTATTCCATCAGTACTTTTGTGATCATGTCCCCAAGTCAAAAGCTTTGATAATTCGGGGCTTTGAAACATATGTCTAATCCGTGGAGCCAATGGAAAATGTCTCAATACCTTATTCGGGATTTTACCTTCTTCACCCTTATATCGAGGAGATTGACATTTGGGACATGTCAAAGAGTCTGCATATTCACCTCTATATAAAATACAATCGTTAGGACATGCATGTATACATTGATAATCCATACCAAGATTGTTGATTATCTTCTTCATTTCATCATGTGAGGTAGGAAGAATATTTTGACTTGGTAAAAACTTTTCAGATAATAACCTGTAAGTTTATCAAAAAAATGATATATTAAAGAAAGTAAATAAATAAATATACATATATATATATATATGCATATAATTTTATATATGTGTATGCTTATGTGCATCTTTCAAAATATTTCCACAAAATTTGATTGTTTTGGATGGCAGGATATGATTGTTTGTTTTGGAGGATATGAAGTATATACTTTCATTGAATGATTTGTCGATTCTATCATATGTTCAGTTTGAAAGTGCGAGAAGAGAGTTTATAATTGCTATTCAAAGAATTTGGCACTGTTTATAGGCCATACGATGGTGACCTGGATGAATCGCATGCACAGAGGTTACTCAAGATAGAGCAACCTGATTATAAGGGACTAGTACTAGCAGGATTCCTGGGGTATGCAGTAAACCTCTTGCATGTATATGTGTGATCCTCTCAAGCCACCATGATTTCCACTTTGTATCCTAAAGTTCAAATGCTCATCATTGACATGCAAGAGGTTTACTACATACCCTAGGAATCTTGCTGGCACTAGTCCATTATAATCAGATTGCTCTATCTTGAGTAACCTCTGTGCATGCGATGCATCCAGGTCACCATTGTATGGCCTATAAACAATGCCAAATTCTTTGAATACAAATTATAAATCCGCTTCTCACACTTTCAAACTGAACATATGCGTGAATCGACAAATCATTCAATGAAGGTACATACTTCATATCCTCCAAAACAAACAATCGTATCCTGCCATCCAAACAATCAAATTTTTTACGAATATTTTGAAAGATTCATTAATAGTTTTAAAAGATGCGCATATATATAAGTAGATAGAAAATTGAAAATTATACCTTAATAGTGTCGAAACAGATACATTACTCCATCCAAAACGATTTTGAAGGTTGAGAATAAGTAAGCTTGCACTTAGTCGTGTCAAACGACTTCCTTCATATACATGCTTTAGACATTCCTCTCGAAGATATTTCTCATTTTTAGAAATATCCATGCTCTCACTGTCATTTTGATACCAATCCTCAATAAAATCTGCCATGCCATCATCTTCATCATTGTCACACAAATCTTGTACTTTATCATCTTTTGAATATAGATCTTTCAACTTTGCATATTGCACAGGATTAGTTTTGCGTAGCCTCCTCATGGAAGCTTCTGATAAATGAGGTCTTATTGGTAATTGTGAATGTTGTGGACGAATATCATCAACATCATACGTTGGAATCTACACATATAAATAAAACTCATTAGTATTCCATAAATGAATAAAAATTAAACTTCAAATATAAAATTAAGTATATAACTTATTAAATATGGATAGAAAATTTTTATTCTCTCTAGCTAAAAGGTGCTCTTGGAGGTCTACGCAATCCATAATTCACTAATAGTTCATCACCAGCATGTAATGTAGTAATAGCATTGACAACTATGTATCTTGATACATCTCTACTCATGTATGGTGATTCATGACTATTTTCACGCTCCTCAAATGTGCAATTAGTCCTTGAACTATTATGTAACCCTCGACTACTATTTATTAAACCTGCTATATTTCCATGTGTGTAAGGTCTTCCATCAATATATAATCTTTCATTTTCTGCATGTAAAATCCTTCTACTAGTAAGAGATGCTGCGTTCAAGCATATTCCATAAGTACTCATGCTTTGAACATAACGTGAAAGTCGATGCCAATCTCCCCATCCATATATAGGACCACAAAATGACATAAGAGTGACTTCAGAGTTCGGAGGCACATACAAATCCTCTACAATAAAGAGACCACGACCAGCATTAGTAATAGTGGATGGAGCAATCATATAGCGATTACCCCAAAAGTTGAAAACCTCTCCATCTAAAGGAAGTGGTCCTCTATTCCATCCTCCATATCTTCTTCTATCATATGTTTGTACTAAAGAACGATCACGAGCTGGCAATGGATAATCTCCAGCCGTTTCATTCTCTAAACCAGGAGGTAGAGGATTTCTAGAAACCTCTGCTTGTAATTGATGAACAACAAGTCCATGACGTGTACGAGGTATATTAACATTATGAGAAAAATCATTATCATCATCATCATCGAGCAAGTATTCCTGTATATCAATAATAATTTGATTTTATACATGGTTTTTAAATAAAAAAATGACATTAATATATATATAAAATACATACCCAAGCATTATCACGTTGACTAGGTGATGGTGCATGCTCAAAAGTACCATACTCTGCCTCATGTTCAATACATTCCAATCGTGGTCTTCGATACGTGCCATAACAAGAGTTACACCAACATATAATATGCTCTTGATAGTAAAATTCATCATAATTCCTATCGGAGGGCACATGTGAAGTCGTTGCATGGGTAGGAGGTGGTGGAGTACCCTCTGATTGATCAGAATCTGCACATCATAAGAAACATAAAAAAAAATATATAAGTTATGTATCCATCAAATATAGTTAAAATTAAATATTTCATATACTTACAGTATAAAGTCGTTGCACGATGAGGAGACGGTGGTGGAGTTCCATCTGATTGATCAGAATCTACAAATAATGGTATTTGATATTAATAATTTGATTATCTACATAAATAAAAAATTCACATATACATATTTACACATACACACATATTCACATATACACATTTATACATACACACATATTCACATATACACAACACATATTATTGTGGGATAAATGCATGTATTTTGTATGAATGTGTATATGCATGCATGTGTGTGTACGTATATATGTGGATATGTATATGTGTGTTTATGTTATATGTATGTATATGTGTATATATATACATATATGCATGCGTATATGTTTGCATGTATATGTGTATGTGGGTATGTGTATGTGTATGTGTATGTGTATATGTGTGTATATATGTGTATGTATTCTGACTTTTTTTTCTGTTTGAGATTAAATTAACAGGAGATATTGTATGGTCGAAAAAAATAAGAGGCGAGCTAACATACCACCTGAGTCGTGGCAGTTTTTTCGTAGACAGCTACGTCTTCAGGAGTCATTTCCTCAGTAGAAGGTACACAAATTAATAGTTTATATTTATAATTTTTAGATATTTTAGTAATTTTTTAATTTAATTTATGTATTTTTTTCCTTGAATAAACAGGCTGCTGCAAGGAAGAGAGTGGAGTCGGGCCACACATCGCACTTAGGCCAAATGGGCCATAATGGTTTTGTAGCTACGTTTGTAAGTATATGTGTTATTGTGAGTATATTTTTTATTTTAGTTAAAATGCAAGCAACTAATGTTTTTTATTTGTTTCATTGCAGCGAAAGGATTATGGCCGATATCCTACGAAACACGAGATTGAGTATGCTACACATTTTGGATATCGGCGTTTGAGCGAGTATATACAAGATCATCCTGATGCCTTTGTGAGTATTTTTAAATTTTATATAATTATTTTGTTGTTATGAATGTTTTAATTATTTTATTGATTTATGTTTGTTATATGTAATACAGGAGTATTATGGGGAGACAAATATGGATGAGGTGGAGAGACAGACACAGGAGGGACGATCTCGATCGTCACAGGGTGATCATGAGGATGAGGATGAGGAAGATCCATCTGATCATGATATTGCTGATGATGATGATGATCATGATGACGATGATTAGGATTTTAGACGTTGATTATGACATTGGATTATGTATTTACATTGATATATACATATATTTATCTATATATTTTTCATTTCAGTCATGTTTTGAATTGTGTGTATGGTATTAAGTAATGAAGAGTTTTGTTCTATTGATTTTTATTATTGTTTATATTAAGCATGTGTTTTAATACTTTAATTATATAATTCATTCATATGTGTGTACCTAAGTGTATATATGTGTGTGTATATGTATGTATGTGCATGTGTATGTGTGTGTATATGTATGTATGTGCATGTGTATGTGTGTGTATATGTATGTATGTGCATGTGCATGTATAAGTGCATATGTGTGTATGAGTATGTGCATGTGCATGTGTATGTGTGTATATGTATATGCATGTATATGTATAACTCTATGTGTATGTGTGTGTATGTGCATGTATATGTGTATATGTGCATGTGTATGTGTGCATATATGTATGTATATGCATGTGCATGTATAAGTGTATATGTATGTATCAATATGTGCATGTTCTTGTGTATGTGTGTGTATATGTATAACTCTATGTGTATGTGTGTGTATGTGCATGTATATGTGTATATGTAGGTATATGCATGTGTGTGTGCTTCTTCGTCATGTATAAGTGTATGAGTGCATATCAATAAGTGTGAGTATGGTATGTAATGAAAATAACACAATTCAAATGATCTACAAATAATAGAAATTGTACTTACAATTGTGATCCATAGTTTTTGCTTGGTTAGCTTCTTGAATAACCTGCAATAAAAAGAGAGAAGAGAAAGAGAGAAGAGAAAGAGAGAAGAGCGAGAGAGAGAGAGAGAGAGAGAGAGAGAGATCTAGAGAGAGAGAGAGAGATCTAGAGAGAGAGATATCTAGAGAGAGAGAGTGAGATCTAGAGAGAGAGAGATCTAGAGAGAGATCTAGAGAGAGAGAGAGAAAATTCAAAGAGACAAAGATGTAGAAAGAGAGAAACAAAGACAGAGGGAGACAATAACAGAGAGCTTAAGCAAAACAACAATTCTGCATATACTTGCTTCAGCTCGTAAGCGCAGCGCAATTGCGAACGTTGGAGAGCTCTTCGATCGGATGCGTGAAAATGCCGATTGCAGAGCCTCCAACGTTTTAATTTTTGTCCGTCAACAGATCGTCGTATAAGCGATGCAACACGTCGTCGTATAAGCGATGCAATAGACCGTCGCTTATGTACCGTCGCTTATGCGACGCTAAAAAGCGTCGCATAAGGAGCGTCGCTTAAGCGACGCCTTTAACAAGCGTCGTTTAAGCGACGTTAGGCATATACCGTCGCAAATACCGTCGTTTTTTGCGTCGTATAATCGACGGTCCGCGCTCGACGGTATTTCCGACGCAAGTTGCAATTTTACAGCGACGAAATTCTGTCGCGTTAACCGTCGCTACACGCCCGTATTCCTTGTAGTGAAGTGAAGTGAAAAAACTATTGTGTGATGATATGTTTACTTGCATTACTATCAAAATATCAGACATCAAAGTCTACTATAAACATACTCTTCTCATGAAAAGATGGATCACAATTGCCATGAATAGTAAACACCCATTCTTCATAACAAGATTCATAAACTATGTTTTAGATGTAGAATCCTCTATAGCAACCATTCCAACCTCTTCTTTTTTACCTCTTTTGAAGTCATTTTAGGATAGCTCTTAACGACATGATCATTTCTTACAATACTTAGAACATTGTTTTTGCTTTGTTGATTTTTTTTGCATCTTTATCTTTCTTCTTTGAAGATGGAGCATTAACATATTTCTTCTTACTAGTAGATGAACTCCATTTGCCTTTGCTTTTCTACATGCTAAGAAAGCTTGATTTGCAACACACAATATTAACATGTTTTAAATCTGGATTGACCTCCTTGCAATTAAACAAAGCCCAACTGCTCAAAATTTAAGGTATTTGGATTGTCTTTCTTCATCATAGGAAGAGAGGAAAAACACCATAAGAATCTGGAAAGACTAGAATGGTATGCAAAAATGAGCTATCTGACAAGATTTTGTAAGTAGAAATTAATTTCTCTTTCAAATTATCTTTGATCTTTGTCAAAAACATATCCATTGAATCTCCTTCATTCATATGCTCACTCTACAACTGTTTTAGAAGGTAAATAATAGAAGCCTCATTTCTTGGCTTGTCTAGAGTGATAAGAATATCCCAACCACCTATTATTACTATAATTACAAGTATAAGAGTATGTATTCCATATCTTGCACAATATTCCAAAAACCTTTTGCCATCAATACATGATGCATCATGTATGCCGACAATAGGTAGTTAGAACATACAAAACAACATGCTTCACCTATTATCCAACTTATCCTCACAAGGAAACATACAAAACAAGATGCATCACCTATTATCACTATAATTACAAGTATAAAAATTATCTTTAACACAACATGCATCACCTATTATCACTATAATTATAAGAGTATGTATTTCATATCTTGCACAATATTCCAAAAGCCTTTTGCCATCCATACATGATGCATCATCTATGCCCACAATAAGTAGTTAGAACCATCCAACTTATCCTCAAAAGGAAACATACAAAATACATCATTGCTCTCAACCATGGTCAATGACTATATATCTTGATGCATTTGATTGTTTTTCTAAAAAGCTAAACAAAAATGTCCAACGGAGCTCCGCTAGACTTGTGGAAGACTTTGAAGCACCTATACTAACGAACTAAAACATACACAAATGTTTAACACAAAAAAACAAAATTGCATACATAGTCATTGCAATAGTCCATTCAGAGACTAAAAAACGAGCTCAAATGAAAGTTTAAACGCAACAAAATGAAAATGTTTAGAGCTACTATTAACTTTAAGTATGCTCATCAATTTTCATGTTATTCTAAGACTAATCAAAAGTATGTCAATGATGACCTAGAAAAAGAAACGACATGCTTTAATATCAGTTATTGAAGTTCAAGAATTGCAAAGATATGCAAACAATACAAGGAAGAAAAAGAAACTTGGAGAAGAACAAAACATACAATGTATTACCAAGTGAATGTACAAAAGATAATGACTCGTTAGAATTACAAATATATATACAAACCAAGGAAAAAAAAACCTCCTAAAGAGGAAAAAGAGTGCCCTATCAATCCTAAGTGTGTCCAAACACATCATTACCAAAATATCAACCAAATACCATACCTCTCAACGTACAACATTATAATTCAATTCATGTTTGTGGAGTACCATGCTCTAAAACTAGGATTAGATACAAATCACTGTATATTGTAACATGGCATCTAACTCCATGATCTCCGCTTGACAATCTCTATTGCTTCATATGTGATCACTTGCATAATAGGGAATGATGCAATCAATGTCATCAGCTAATCATATACAAAAGGACACAATGATACAAGTTTACTCCATGAGCAATGAACACATCATTCTTTGTCATATGGCATGTGTTCTACATGTATTGCTAAGAAAGCTATTAGTCATGCTCTGGTTTTCTTCATGAGGAAGAGCATGCAAGATATCACATGTGAACAATAAATGGAGATGAAAGATCTATGAAGCCACCTGCTAGATGCCAAAGGAGGAGACACGCCAAGAAGAATGGCAACATGAAGAATGTGATGGCAAGCCTTGTTGTTCAGAGATAATATGTGGAAGCTTGCAAAGTTCATCGTAAACAAATGTAGATCAAGTGTCTCCATATGAACAAATATACATGCATAAATATCCATAGCATCGATGTAGTGCTATGTTCATGCAAAGATTGATAGGCATGCTTGGGAAATTGCATAGGTTAGCATACATGTTTTGCATACGTGCGTACAAATAGCTCTTTTTAATTAGGGGCATTGATACCATGTATAGACACGTACGATGGAGAAGAAGCCTTTATCAACACAGCTGAATATGCCTCCATACAAAAACACCATGTCACGATAAAAGGTGCAGAACCTTAAGCAAGTTCACAGTATCTATGGATGGCAAAAAATCAATTTAGATCCCAACCTCCGACATGATGATTGTTGAACTTTCTCTAGAAATATCTCTCAGCTCGGCATGAAGGGAAAGAGATACACAGCATAATCCATGCATTGGCCTTCAAAAATATGACAAAGTGCAGGCTCTAGAAAGCTCTCCCTCAGCTCAGCATGAAGGCAAAGAGATACACAGCGTAATCCATGCGCTGGCCTTTAAAAACATGCCAAAGCGCAGGCAAGCCATTGAACTATCTCTTTCTAGCAGGCATTGAAGCCTCAGAGAACGAAAATGAGCATTGTGTTGGGAATCCCATCCCAGTCTTATGCTAGAAGACGAAGTCAAAGGAAGTTAGAAAATGAAGGCTGGAGACTCAAGAGGCAGCCTCAGACTGCTAGAGCGCCAGTCTTACAGCTAGGGACATTTCAATGAAGGCGATTGCGGATGACAGCTATAGAACTGAATTCTTCCGCACTCTCCACACCTGACAACGGAAATGGAATGTTATTACTGTGAAATAAAGAAGAGAGTGCTTTGCCTTCTGCGAATTGAACAGAAATACACACATAAATTGATCCCAGGGTGATTCTGTAAATTGTTGGAAGATAACTTATTTTTCTTGAAATGATAGATATAACTTATATTGTTGGTTTGAGCTGAAATTTGAAATACGATCATCGTGGGACTTGATGCTAGACTAAGATTCCTACAACAGATCTATCCACCAATCACGTGCTTCTGAAATATATCAGAAATTTTCGGCGATGAAGATTACAGAAGCTATTTTCTGTTAGCAATCCATTTTGCAATCCATGCTGAGGTTTCGGATTAGGGGACCCTATAGCTCGCACATCCGTTGGCCGCTATAACGTTATTTTCTCGCCTGGTGTCAAGATGAAAGTGTGGAGAAGACGATGATGTAGCGACACACACAGAGACGCATAACTTCTCGTATATTCATTGATAAGATCGATTACATCTTTATAGATTATACGCGGCTATTCGTACCACCGCGTGTGCCCGTAGGCATTACATATCTTTGTCCGGTCACTTACTAACATACTCTAACATTTCCCCTCTCTTCTGAAGGGAAACATCAGAGATGTTTAGCTTCACACAGCTTTTATTTATATTGACATAGTAGGCTAGTCTATATGCATAGTGCATTACATTCATGAGATGCAAATAGATTACTAAACTACGGAGAGAAGATGGGAGTTGAGCTTTACCTTTGCTTCCATTCGCTGCGTTCGCAGCATCCTTGGTGTGTGCTAGAAAAACGCTTCAAAACGACAAAATGCCTAAAGCCGGTGCTAATGCTTTACAGATTCTAAATTCGTTTATACAATATATGTACAGCATCTGGGAAGCATGTACAAATCCATGAAGGTTTTCTTCGAACGATTTCCAATGACAAAGCAGTTGAGAATGCTTAACTGTGCTCCCAAATTCCCAGAGAAGTACCATGCGATCTTAAATCGGCTAACCGAATCAAGGTCGGCTATCGTATGAATCTTGAGCATTGGCTTGCAAGTTTCTGCTAATCGGTTCACGGCCCACGGGTCTCTACGCTCGTTGCTCTCATCGCGCATTGTGTTGTAGCATATCACTGTCGGATGTTCTCTGCGACATTGGGTGCTTTTGATAGGGCAGTCGACACTGGAGGCTAAAGTGTATCACAAGGCGTGAGAGCGAGCTGGACAAAGAAGACGTGTTGAAGGATGGCGCAAGCTGAGAAGGTTCAGAGAGGCATCCGTCAGCTCCAACAGCAACATCATCAATCGATTCTTCAGCAGCGTTCAAACAGCATCGTTCTGCGACAGACATGAAACGCAACGCAGAAAGTCACCCGGCAAGGAGGTAGATTGTTCGCGACTCTTGATTTCTGTGACAGACATGGTTCTTCCATCTGCGACAGACGGCTTCGGCTATAGATGGGTTTGGCGATAGACCAATATCCACTATCTGCGATAAACGAATTTGGCGACAGACGATAAATAAGTTTGCACGACGGCCCTCCCTCGATTTCAACGCTCTTGGCTATCGCTCGAAGTTTGCGCAGCAACAGACACCTTTTCGATCACCTCATTCGGTCTATCGCGACGGATAGTAGGGGGCGCGACAGGCGGCTTTTTTCTTCTGCGATAGACAACTCCGCAACAGACGATCTTGACAATAGACCAGTTGGTCTATCGTGATTCGTGGCTGAACTCACGATAGACTACTCCTCTTTTTTAACATCATTCAGTCATGTCTTTCTCGATTGACAGTAAATAAATCTTATGTGAATCATTGTCTACCACGATAGTCACCATCGCGATTCGCGTTAGTGTGTGTAACTTGGCTTAAGCGCCTGCAAGGAGTTATTAAAAAAGAAAAAAAAGAGAGAAAAAAAGACCAAAAAGGAAGACACTAGTAGAGAGAGAAGATACGAAGAAAAAGAAGAGAAAAAAGTAAAAAAGAAAAAAGAGCTATGTATTAATGTCGGATGCTCGTGGGCTATTCAAGTAAGTGGTGAAGATGTCCCGCATGAGGGTGATGGTAATGTTATCCGCCTCATTTGTAATGCCCTGTAACTTGCCATACTCCTCTCCTGCATTGTGGGATTTGGGGGGTCCCATGGGCACTAGTCCCACTCACTTGTAACTTTTTCTCTTTATTATAATTAAAGTCCGGGAGATTAAGCTAAGGCTGAACTTCCTTTATTTAAAAAAAAAGTAAGTGGTGAAGATGTCCCGGTTCGTTGGCCTCGTGGTTGGGCCTCTCGCCTCTTGAGGCGGGGGTGAGGGTTCAACCCTTGGCAGCAACAAGTAGGGACATTTTGTATTCCAGAAATTGTTATATGTGGCTGTTGGCCACCGTTTGACCATCCTTGCAGTAGTTGTGACCGTCGTTCAGCCCAGTTGTAAACCCCTGTTCTTGTGGGATAAGGGGGGTCCCATGGGTACTATGCTCTTCCTTGTACAATTGCAATTTCAAAGTTAAAGTCCGGGGGAGTAGGCCTCGGCCGAACCTCCATTAAAAAAATAAAAATTAAAAAAAAAAAAAGTAAGTGGTGAAGCTCTTCTTTTTTCCGAATCTTTTATCTTTTGTTTAAGTTTGTACTCGTGGAAGTTGGCGGCCTTTTTTGTTTGGGGAAAGTCTCTCTTCATCTAAAGAATATAAAGCTGTTAGTGGTTTTGGGGGAAGTTTTTTTGGTCTTTAAGATGTCGTCCCTTATTCCCTCGTTTGTCTTGAGCAATGTGGCTCCCCCCAGTCCGCGTGCCCCCTTGAGATGGATTCCGTCCCAGCGGACATCGCACCACTGGTGGTCTCTTTGTGCAAGGAGTCTGTGGCGACAAAGCAAGAAGAACTGATGAAAACTTGTCTGATCGGTCAAATGTTTGGCCTTAAGCCCCCTCTTAAAAGTGTGAGAACTTGGCTTTGCAAGGAGTGGTTCTCACGCGGCCTAATTGTCTGCAAATGTCAATTCCTGCTGACGAATCACCTGCTTCTAGTATTTGAGAACGAAGAGATGACATTCCAAGCCCTGCAAGCCGGCTCTTAGCAAGTGGGCCGGTCCACCCTTTTCCTTTTTAAGTGGACCCCAGACTTTGTTCCGAACAGATCAAAGCCCCTTCGTTACTCGTTTTGGGTGGAGCTTCCCAACCTACCTTACTTTTTGTATGGATTTCTTCGCAAAATCGTTTCACCAATCGGTCGCTCGATGGCCTCAAGAGAGGATGTTGGGGGGATAATCTACGATGGTGCTCAACATTCTTTCAATGCAAGATGGCACCCATAGATCTGTGTTGAAAGAGACCTGAACCAGGTCCTTCCCTCGAAAATCTCCATAAACTATGGAGATGGTAAGACCTGGACACAAGAGGTTACTTACAAGAATTTTCCAAACGCGTGCTTCCGGTGCGGGCATCAAGGTCATAGGATCAAAGACTACCCCCTGAAGAAAAGTGTGAAGAGAGATGGTGGATGCAATCCAAAGATGAGTAGGTGCTGCTACAACCAGCTTCACACCAGCCAACTGAGACTTTAGAGTTGATTAGTAGACCCTTTAAGCTTCCTAAATCCACCAAAATATCAGCCAAGTACTTTGGAACATGTATCCCAAAAGTTTAAGTCAAGACAAACTATTTGCGAAATGACTAGCTCAAAAAACTTGCTATTTTTGGACATACACCTGCTGGAAAAAATGAACAGTGCTCTCAACCTGGTAAGAATTTGAAAAGTTCCTTTTGGGAATAGCAAATAGACTTAGCAAGCTTCCCAATCCAAGTTAAAACACTTCAAATGATGGACTGAGCACTGAGAACAAGTTTCATCAATTTCTGGAACATGCCCACCATTCTCGGGGCTCTGCAGAGATAGACCAATGAGCAGTAAAATGCAGATATCTCCAAAAGTATTAATCCAATGACCTTGAAAATTTATAGGTAAAAAGTAGACAGTATGAGCTATCCAACGCAAGTTAAATCACTGAAAAAGGTGCAGTAAAACTTGAGATATGACCTTCTGAAGTTACTACTCTGAGTGAGTATAGCAGAGAACAAAACAGAGAAGTAAATGGTGATAGATGTATAGATTCACATATGATTACAACCACATTGGCAATGAATCTTTGCACAATGGGAGTAGAATGATAGAGCTATGGAGTAAGCTCTTCAATCTCTACAAAATGACATCAAGTGGTCACGTACAAGGCTTGCTAATCGCCTCTTCCTTCTTGCTCCTTTTATAGCTATTCTTGGAGGGAGTTTTGAATTCGAATTCGAATGACTCCACCTAAAAGTGATCCCCAAAGTTAAGAGAGATTCCCTCAGCTCTAAATTTCGTGGTTTTAGGTAGTTAGAATCACGAATTTGCTTTTACATCATGGATGAGGTAAGCCATCCTTTTCCTTTTTTCTTTTTCCATTTACAAGAGATAAAATGTACTCTTTTACAAGAGGTGTTCACATGACTACTCATGTGACTTACAAATGAGGATAATATCAAGCATATCAAGCATGTAGGCTTGGGCAAAATGCACCAACAGCTCCCCCTCAAGCCTAACATGCTTGGCCTCCAAATAAGTCTTCAATTGTCCTTGATTTCCTGCAAGCCAATCATCAACTTGAATCTACTTAATTTCGTACCATCAAGAGCTTTCGTCAACATGTCTGCACATTGCATATCTGTAGAGACATAGGATAGTTGAATATCCTTGCTCATTAGCTTCTCCCTTACGTAATGGTAGTGGACTTCAATATGCTTGGTTCTAGCATGGTATACCGGATTAGCTGCTAGATGTAGTGAGCTTGTGTTGTCACCAAAAATGTGAGGTGTTGAAGAATGAAGTCCAAGATCTGTGTACAAAGACTTTAACCACATGATTTCTTGAGTTGCATTAGCCAAACCTCTATATTCGGCTTCGGTAGAAGATAATGCCACAGTTGGTTGCTTCTTCGATGACCAAGAAATGATTTTTGAACCTACAAATGATATATACTCGGATGTGCTTCTTCTATCATCTCTAGATCCGACCCAATCTGCATCTGAGTAGACCTTTAGCTCAATATCTGAAGTATATGAATAGAACAAACCTTCATTCATGGTCCCTTTTAGGTACTTGAGGACTCTCTTGGCCGCTTCCATATGTGGTCTTCTCGGCTTATGCATAAACTTGACTCAATATGCTAACACTATAGCATATATCCACCCTTGTGAGTGTTGCATAGTTCAAACTTCCAACCAAGCTTTGATAGCTTGTGATGTCTTCAATTGGCTCTCCTTCATAAGCACTAAGCTTATGATTTTGCTCCATAGGTGTACCTGCACACTTGGTATTTTCCATCTTGAACTTGACGAGCATGTCATGCACATACTTCCTTTGTGTGATGTATATACCTGAATCTGTGTAGATCAACTCCAATCCAAGAAAATAAGTGAGTGGTCCGAGGTCACTTATTTTGAACTCCTCCTTCATTTGAGCCTTTACTTCTTTGATTCCTTCAAGATCATTGCTTGTGATAATAATATCATCAACATACACACATAAATAGATCACTTCAGATCCATTCCTCTTTATGAACAAAGAGGTATCCGCCTTGCTAGCTTTGAATCCTTGGTCCTGCAAATAAGTCACCAATCTGAAATTCCAAGCTCTTGGAGCTTGCTTCAATCCATACAAAGCTTTCTTTAGTTTGCATACATAGTTAGGATGATGTGCATCCTCATATCCAGGAGGTTGTGCCATATACACTTCCTCAGAAATCCATCCATTCAAGAAAGCATTCTTTACATCAAGTTGATAAAGATTCCAATTTCTAGATGCAGCAAGACTAATGAGAACCCTAATTGTAGGCATTTTTGCAACAGGAGAGAAAGTCTCCTCATAATCAATACCATGGGTTTGAGCAAACCCTTTAGCAACTAACCTTGCTTTGTGTCTATTTATACTTCCATCTGGATTCCTCTTGATTTTGTATATCCATCGAGATCCGATTATCTTCATAGATGGCTTGTTAGGTACAAGCTCCCAAGTGTCATTCTCCTTCAAGGCTTCCATTTCTTCATCCATTGCATCTCTCCAAGCTTTCTTGCTTTGTGCTTCTTCAAATGTGGTAGGTTCTTCATTGGTTGAATCCTTTGCAATGTAGATTGAGTGCTTGGTGACCAAAGAAGTATCATAACCAAACCTCTCTGGTTTCTTCTTCTCCCTCGAAGACCTTCTAAGTGGTTGATGTGAGCTCTCGGGTCCATATGTAGCATCCTGCATCTTTGCTTTTCCTTTGTTCTTCCATAGCTTTAGTCTTTCCAAGTCTTCTAGGTCAATCTCCGAATCACTCTCTTCAATCTGCTTTGGCTCCTTTGGTTGAAGTGATGGAAAATCTTCATCCAAGTCATAAGGTAGCTTCACTTTCCTGTCATCATCAAACCATGATTTGTTTTCATCAAAAATTACATCTCTACTCACAGAAAATCCTTTATTGGTTGGATTGTACAATCTATATCCTTTTTGGTTTTGATCATAACCAATGAATACACACTTCTCTGCCTTGGGATCCAATTTCCCTCTTACTTGAGAAGGAATGTGAGCATAGGCTAAGCATCCAAAGATTTTGCAATGCTCTAGACTAGGTCTTCTTCCATTCCACACTTCATATGGAGTGGTTCCATCTAGTGACTTAGATGGAAGTCTATTTATGAGATATGTGGTTGTCGACACAGCCTCTGCCCATAGGTAGTTCGGCAATCCCTTTTTGTTGAGCATGGACCTTGCAGCTTCGACAATAGCTCTGTTCCTCCTCTCTGCTACACCATTGAGTTCAGGTGTATACCTTGTAGTGACTTCCCTTTTAATGCCTCTTTCATGCAAGAAGGCATCAAATTCAAAAGAGAAGTATTCTCCTCCACCATCTGATCTGAGTCGTTTCAAAGTCCTACCTATTTGGTTTTCAACAAGAGCAATATACTTCTTAAAGCAATTAAACACTTCATCTTGTGCTTCATGAAAAACAGAATGGTCCACCGGCTATAATCATCTATGAAAGACACATAATATCTTGAGCCTGATATAGATGGCTCCTTACTTGGACCCCACACATCCGTGTGCACTAGATCCAAAGGATTTTGATACATATATCCTTTCTTATTGAAAGGTTGTCTATGAGCCTTGCCGAGTTGACAAGCTTCACACTTATAAATCATATGTTGCCTTGTGATATTAGGCAAACCAAGTACACTTTGGTCCCTGCAAATATGCTTGAGTGTCCTCTCACCAATGTGAGCAAGCCTTTTGTGCCATATCTCCAACTCTGTTAGAGTTTGAGATCCATAGCTAAACAAAGCTATGTTCTTTGTATCTTCCACTTCAAAAGTGAAAAGCCTTCCTGTCTTTTCTCCTTTGGCAATCCTTCGAAAGCCTTGCCTTGGGTCTTCAACATATGCTCCAAATCGATTGAATCTAACCTGCAATCCTTTTTCAACAATCTGTCCAACACTTATTAAATTTTTGGTAATTGTAGGGACATACAAGACTTTGCTTAAGAGGTTCATATTCCCATCTGATGTCTTCACATTACCTATCTTCTCCACTGAGTGCTTTGTGTCATCTCCTGTCTGCACTTCATGCTTGTTATGAGGATCTTCCAAATCAGAAAGTAAAGCCACATTTCCTGCTACATGGTTCGAGCATCCCGAATCAATGTAAAATATGTGATCATCATCCTTACCCTTCTTCGCTGATAGATTCATAATCAATAATGAATCTTCTTGACTTTGGTCCTCTGCATAGTTATTGTAGTCTCTTCTTCCACTATGGCCACTTTGATAGTTGTTGTTGTTGTTGTAATTGTTGTTGTAGTAGTTGTTGTTGTAGCCTCCATTGTATCTGCCTCTATTTGATCCATAGCCACCTCTATTGAATACTCTTCCTCTTGAGTTCCTCGGGTTCCTGAAACATTCTTCAGTAGTATGGTTAGATAAGCCACATATGTTGCAAGGTTGAGATGATTGGAATCTCCCCCTGCCTTGCTTTCCACCTCTGCCTCTTCCTCTAGCTCTTCCTCTACCTGCAAAGTTTTCTTGGAAAGAGCTTCCTTCATCTTCATTCTTCCTATTCTTTGACTTGTCCTTGACCTTAGCTTTATCAGAATATAAGGCAGAAGTTTGATTACCTCTTGAGGACTCACCACCTTTGCTAATCTTTGCTTCATGAGTGAAGAGTTGGCCCATGAGTGTGTTGAGGTCGGGTACATGCATATCCATGTATAAATCCATGGCTGTTGTGAATGACTCCCACTTGTCGTCTGCTTTGATTCCATTTATGATTTGTCTAATGATTTGTTCCTCTTTGATTACCTCTCCAATGCTTCCAAGTTGATCGGAAATATCCTTCATCTTTGAGACATAATCAGTCACATTTTGCTTCGGGCTTTTCTTCATTGTTGTGAACTCCATCCACAATTGGTTCTTCCTCGCTCGAGTGTTGGAAGAGAAGAAAGAAGCAAGTGCATTCCAGGTCTCTCTTGATGTCTTGCATCCCTTGACATGAGGTAAAAGAAAATCAGAGATTGAGTTTAGAATATAGGACCTTGCGAGTGCATCCTTCGAACACCAATTCGAAAGTCCTTCCACTTCTTCATGTGATGGTTGCCCTTTGTTCCTCATGGTTGGCATTGCTTCATCTCCGGATATGAATCCATATAGATTCCTCCCTTGAAGGTAAGCCTCCATCCTTAGAGACCATGCCGGGTAATTGTTTCGATCCAATTTGTCAATTGTTGATGGAAATCCATCTCCCATGTTGCTTGACTATGCTCTGATACCACTGTGAAGAGAGATGGTGGATGCAATCCAAAGATGAGTAGGTGCTGCTACAACCAGCTTCACACCAGCCAACTCAGACTTCAGAGTTGATTAGTAGACCCTTTAAGCTTCCTAAATCCACCAAAATATCAGCCAAGTACTTTGGAACATGTATCCCAAAAGTTTAAGTCAAGACAGACTAGTTGCGAAATGACTAGCTCCCAAAACTTGCTATTTTTGGACATACACCTGCTGGAAAAAATGAATAGTGCTCTCAACCTGGTAAGAATTTGAAAAGTTCCTTTTGGGCATAGCAAATAGACTTAGCAAGCTTCCCAATCCAAGTTAGAAAACTTCAAATGATGGACTGAGCACTGAGAACAAGTTTCATCAATTTCTGGAACATGCCCACCATTCTCGGGGCTCTGCAGAGATAGACCAGTGAGCTGTAAAATGCAGATATCTCCAAAATTATTAATCTAATGACCTTTAAAATTTATAGGTAGAAATTAGACAGTATGAGCTATCCAACGCAAGTTAAATCACTGAAAAAGGTTCAGTAAAACTCGAGATATGACCTTCTGAAGTTACTGCTCTGAGTGAGTATAGCAGAGAACAAAACAGAGAAGTAAATGGTGATAGATGTATAGATTCACATATGATTACAACCACATTGGCAATGAATCTTTGCACAATGGGAGTAGAATGATAGAGCTATGGAGTAAGCTCTTCAATCTCTACAAAATGACATCAAGTGGTCACGTACAAGGCTTGCTAATCGCCTCTTCCTTCTTGCTCCTTTTATAGCTACTCTTGGAGGGAGTTTTGAATTCGAATTCGAATGACTCCACCTAAAAGTGATCCCCAAAGTTAGGAGAGATTCCCTCAGCTCTAAATTTCATGGTTTTAGGTAGTTAGAACCACGAATTTGCTTTTACATCATGGATGAGGTAATCCATCCTTTTCCTTTTTTCTTTTTCCATTTACAAGAGATAAAATGTACTCTTTTACAAGAGGTGTTCACATGACTACTCATGTGACTTACAAATGAGGATAATATCAAGCATGTAGGCTTGGGCAAAATGCACCAACAAAAAGTACCAATAAAAACAAGCTTAAACCAGATGGGACCCTGGATCCTTTCCCCCAAGATGACACTCGCGGTCATCCCCCTCCGATGGAGGAAGAAGAGGGAACTCGCGTTGCTGAGACGGATTCAGAAGGATTCACTGAAGTAAGATGCAGGAGGAAAGTTAGCCCTATAAGATCAATAGCAAGGAACAGTACGACAATTGCCCCCTCGAATAACATGTATTGTAACCTAGAAAAGGAGATTAATGAGGTCGACTTCCCAGGGGACAACCTCTATGAAGAAGACCCCACTGATAATACCCTTGGGTGCCAGCAAAGAAGACAACCAAGAAGGATACACTACGACTAAAGAGGAAGGCTTCACTACTAGCAATGAAGACAACCCAGACAGCGAAAGCTCCTCTCTTGCTCCTACCCTTCCGGTATGCTTTCCAAGATTACCGCAACAAAAGTCTAAGCTTAAAAGTAAACAACCTTCAGGCATGCCTTGGAAGGGCCCCCTCAAGAGTAGGATCCTAAGTCAAGAAGTTGGGAGGAAAAAAGAAGACCACAAGAAGAAAAAAGATCGGGTCCCTCCCCTCAAAGAGGGCAACCATCAATAATGAAATTCACATCACTAAATGTCAGGGGTCTGTCTGACCCATCAAGATTGGCGATTCTTGGCGAGTGGTTCAAAGACAAGTGCCTCAACCCTGACTTTATCTGCTTACAAGAGATTAAAATCGACGGAGAGGATCTCCAGAAACGGCTTAAATGCATTTCTCCGAACCACCTTTGGTTCTAGAGGAGGGTGCTGCTATCGGTATTAGTCACTCCTTGTCCGGCAATGTGACCTCGACTTTTGAAGATCAGAATCATCGTTGGATTGCTGCTTCCATCGGGTCCCCTTCCCAGCTCAGTGTGGTCTCAATTTATGCCCCTAATGGAGAAGGAGATAGAATGGATACTTGGGCCTCCCTCGACTCCCTTTCACAGAATGTTCTGATTTGTGGGGACTTCAACACCCTTGGTTTCATGCTTGTCAGACATCATTTTCCCTCCCCTCTGTCCACCAAGAAATTGCTGAAGTGTGGGCGGAAGCCTTTGCCTACTATAATGAACCAGCTAAATGTTGGAGAAACGTGGTGGAAAGGACTCGAAAAATTTTGATCATGACTCAAAAGGCCATAAGAGATATCCAGAAAAAAAGAAGAGAAACGGTGTACCGGAGGCTCTCGCGGCTTGAAGAAGAGGTGAACAAAGGTAATTTACATTGCCAACAAGGTCTTTTGAAAATCGGGGGAAGACCAAGATTAGAGGAGGAGGTTCATAGGAAAAATCTACAAATTTTCTTCAAAGATTGGTGGGCGGGGAAGGCCGACAAAGCATCAAAAGAGATGTGTAACATCCTCAAAAGGAAACAAGCTAGGGAATCCATCCCCCTATTGGTCGATAACAATGGAACCGAATGTAGCACGGAAGTTGAAAATAGATCTATCATCGTCAAGCACTTTACCAATCTTCTCGGGGTCTCAACTCCTCCTTCCCCCCACAGGCGCGACTCCATGGCAACCATCTGAAGGGTTGCTCAATCTAGAATCCCACAGAACATGATTGCTCTGCTGGATGCTAACATTTCCGAGAATGAAATTATCGAGGTTATTGATGCCCTTCCCAATGGGAAAAGTCCAGGTCCGGATGGTCTCACCAATGAGTTTTTCAAGTCCTTCAAACATGAGGTGGCCACCCCACTACGTCTCGTGTGGCAAGAGGCTCTCTCCTTCGGTGCCCTCCCTGAGTGTCTTAATAATGGCGTCATCAAGTTAATCCACAAAAGGGGAGATAATAACAAAATTGAAAATTGGCGTCCGATTACCATGCTCCAAACAAGATACAAGATAATTGCAAAAGCTATCGCCAACAAAATCTCTTGTCATCTAATCTCTTGTCGATATTTGGGAAGCCCTTGCTTTTGCTGAGGAGTCTGCTCAAGATCTGGCGTTCATTAAGATCGACTTCGACAAAGCATATGATAGATTGGAATGGGACTTTATTCTTCAATCATTGAAAGACCTTTGTTGCTCTAGCACAATGGTGAGAACCACGTTAAGAAGCTCCACCTCCTTAATGTCAATCCGCGGAAGAGATAGGAGTGATATGAAGATCGTGAATGTAAGATGAAGTGAGAATGAAGGTGAGAAGCATAGAGATGCACACACACATACACACACACCACGAAGAGACAAGCAAGACACAATGGAAAGTGAGAAATCAACTCTATTACTCAAGAACACTCTTACAAGCTCAAAATAGCTCTAAGCTCTTCTCTACTCACACAAGCTAACCTCAAAAATGAGCTCTCTAGCTCTTTTTATAGTTTCTAGACTAGTTTTGACCGGTTTCACATCTAGTGACCGGCATAGTTAAAAAATAGGTCCTAAGTGCTATTTGAAAGGGCAAACGGTGTCTAAAAATAACCAAAATTGATATGCTCATTCTACCTAAGCTCCTCAAGCTCGAGGACTCCTTGGCTTGCACAAAATGGAGCTAGAAATTAAGAAAAGGGTTTTTCTATATTACATATGTTACAATAGTGATAAAAATCACTGTTGGAGGTTTTTGAAAAGTATTTTAAAACATAATTCTTTGAAAAAAAGATCCGACTGACTCCCTGCTCTGTCTTTACATGTTTCCGCGTCTTCTATGCCTCTGGCTGCTGCCAACACCCCCCTCCCTCTCGCTTCTGTCGTCCTCGACAGAACCTTGTTGTGCGGTCTGTCGGATGTAGTTCTGTAGTAGTTCCTGAGCGAGGGTGTGTTCTGAGATCTGAATGCCTCGGGCCAAATCTGCCTCGAGTTTCTCCCAATCAATTGGTTGCGGTTCATCGGGTGGTGGGAGCCGATAATGTGTGGAATATACCATCTGTTCACAGGCGAATAAGTGTAAGAGGTGGGTGGGCCTGCTGATGAACACCTCTGAATGGTATTCCCAAAAACCGGTTGTGAACATCTCTTCGAAAGTCTGCTTGTAGCATGCCGGTAAATATTTAATTCTGCAATGCCATGCATAACACCCGTAGCGATGGCGTTGTACTCATATCATATGCAAGATCTAAATTGCCATGCTCGAAGCCCGGGGTGTTTACATGAGGTGCCTTTATACGACGGAAGACTTTAAAAACCATTTGCATCAGGTCAAAGATTTTGACCGTGATGTGCGCTGCTATATCATCCATGTGTTTCAAGTGAGGGAGCCAGTGACGAATCGTGGCCATCATGTATCCCACTGTCGGTAGGTCTATGGGTGGCTTGAAATATGGGTAATTTAACCAATCCTGGCACTGCTTGTTAATTTGTACTTTAATAGCAAATGCTGTCCAGGAGCGGCGAGGTGGCACTCGTCCCCAACATGGGTTGTATTTCAAATGTAGTGGTGCCTTTACCCAAGTACTCATCATCTCAAGTAGGGCGACTGTAAAATTCTTTCCTCAATCATTGCCATTGCGTGCAGCTGCGCCTCTACTCGTGCTGAGTGGGTGGTTCCAAGCTCTTCCACTGTCTTCATCCATGCGGGGGTTGGAAGTTCATAAGTCATCTGGCCTTCAGCCGTGACTCGTCCGCCTGGGATGGGTTGTGGTTCGTAGGCTTCTTCAAATGTTTCCTCCACCGGGATGGTTACATTTTCTTCATCGGCTGGGAGCTCTGGTGGGGAATCTGGCCGTGGTGGTGCTTCATATATAGCTATCCGCGATTCAAGAGTGGATACCTGGGCCCGTAATGCGTTGAGTTCCTCTAGGATGTCAGGAGAAGGGTCCACAGGAGCTGGTAATCCTTGCGGTGCAGGTGCTCTGAGCTGGAGTAGTTTATGATCTTCCTTTAGCTTCTGATACTCTTTGTTTATTCGATCGTATTCATCGAGCAATCTTATGTGATCATCGAGCAACATTTTCATTGATTCGGAAGGTACTGCTTTGAACCGGCTAGGACTTAATGGTTGGTCTGGGTTATCGAGAGCAACTTCTAAATTTTCTCTATTCTGCTCTTGTAGCCGCTGGTTCTCTTCCTTTGCTGCTGCTAGGTGTCTTCTGAGTAAGCCCATGTTCCGAGTCAGTGTCGCATTGCGAACTGTCTAGGCCCTTAACAAATTGTCAAGATCAGCAATGGCCTCTTTGGCTTTCTCTTCACTTTCTAATTCCAGCTTGTGGTATGCCTCGCGTAAGTCTTGGTATCGAGTATTCAATGAGGCATTCTCAATAGACAATGAGTTAAGCTGCGACTGCAAATCGTTGGTTGTCCTCTGCAGCTGCTGATAATTATTTCCAAGAGATGTGAATTCATCTCTTACTTGCGTCATACACGTGAACATTTGTCGAAATGTTGTGTCTATGGTAGGTGATAATAATAATGGTGGGCTAAGTGAAGATGCAGTGGGTGTAGATGCAAAGGGAACGGGGAATGGGGGTGGGAAAGTGGATGCTGTGGTGATTGTGGAAAATTGTGGTGTGCTTAAATATTGTGGTGCCACAAATGAAGTGAGTGGAGGTGCGGTGGGTGGTGATATATCCATATCGTTGGATGTAGTGTCGAGTGCGGTGACTATGAATATTGGTGTGATCGTGGGTAAGTGTGTGGATGTAAATACAGGATTTACAAAGGTCGAAGAAAAATTTACAGAAGGGTTGTCTTGGACAGCTTGATGGAGAGGGGAAAGAGGGGTTACGGTTGGTCGGGGAGGTGAGACTGGGGAGAAGGTTAATGGAGGTGGGAATGGGAAAAGGGGTCTGGGAGGTGTTGGGAAGAATGGAAAAGATGAATGGAGAAATGGGTTGGATAGAAAGGTGGATAGGTTAGGGGGTAGACTAGGTTGAGAGGGTGCGGGAATTGTGGTCTGAACTTCTGCTACTCCGCCGGAGAAGGAAGATGTTGTTCTGGGAGAAGGGGGATGTATGGGGGAGACTGGATGGATGGGAGGTGATGTGGGAGCGGTTGGGGTGGTCGGTACTTCGACGACTGTGGTGGTATGTACAGCGGTAGTACGGGGTGGGGAGTCGACAATAATGGTGTCCTCTACCAAAGAGCTTTCAGGGACAAGACGTGCTTTCCTGGCCTGTTCTGAAGATTGTGCTCCTGTTGGGACACGAATGTATTCGCCTGGTTTTGATAATAGCCGTACGCGTCGGGGGTCATACTGTGGTAATGGTTTTCTTTGTAAATATCTCAAGGCTTCGGTAGGTCCGACTGATTTGACAAGCTCTCTGAAGCCTCTGATGTAGACTTCTTCGAACCCTCCTGAGACGAGTTCTTGTTCGATGATTGTTTGGCTTTCTTTGTCAGTCAACTTCTTGCGTGCCCAAACTTTTTCCATAGTACGATATAATTTTTTTATGGCTAACGTATAAGCTGCTGCTTCGAAGGTTGCTTCTTCATGCGTACTCGTGTCACCTTGGGTGTCCGTTTGTTGTCCCTGTTCGTCTGTCTGTACATGTTCTTGGGATTCATGTGTACCCTGGCTGGCTTCATCGTCTCCTTCGTCGTCATCTGTTGCTGTTCTTTTGTCATTTGAGCTTGATACGATTTGCCCTTGTGGTTGATCTCGGGGTGTGGTAGGGTAGCTGGGCCTTTCATATTCCTGAGAGAAGATCTGGCCTTCTGAAAACTGAAACTCACCTGAAAATACGTCGTGCATCTCAAAATCATATGTGGTGCGTGCTTGTTCTGTTTCTAAATGGGGTATCGGGAAAGAGAAAGCTTCCGCACCAATAGTGGTGGGAACTTCTATTGTAGTGGTGGTAGGTCCTGGGACTGTGGTTGTTGGAGTAGTGATTGTGTTGGTAGTGCCCTCCGTTACAACTGGTCTTGATAACCGTATACGAATAGGTTGTACTGTGGGAGTGGCTTCTGTCGGTGACTACTCTGGAGATGGTTGTGGTGAGGGTGATTCTGGCACTTGAAGGCAGGGGATAGTTCCTCTCATTCGATTTCCTGCTCTTCCTTTGCTGGCTTTCCTTGCTTTCTTTGTTGTCCCCTTGAATGCTTTTAACTCCTCACTGGTCATGGCATGCTCAATCGGTAAGTCATACGCCAAGCACATATATATAATTCTCGTAAGCACACAACATCCATTGCTGACTTTCTTTCGTTCCCATCTATGTTGTGCCAAATAGAGCTGATCAATTATCCAACTTGCTAGATCAATAGTCTGGGGTCCAGTACATGCTAGGTATAAGCCAAACAAGATTCTTTTGTTGGGCATGGTAAAGCAATCTTGAGCTGAGAAAGCAAAGTGTTGCATGCATATCCGTAATGGCTTGGAGAGCTCAAGGGTTATAGCTGAAATATCCTCCCACTTAGTAACGTCACCGCGTTTCATTGGCTCTGGAACTAGCCGTTCGCGCTCTGTCGGAGTGTGCGTTCCATGTATTTTGAGAGCTGCACGAATTAAATCTTTGGACAAATAAAACCTTCTGAATGGAGGGTCATTCACCAAGGATGGCAACATAAATGTGCCGGGTAGATCCTTGTTCTCCGAAATCGTCAAAGTGGTTACTAAGTAAAAGCATCTGTAAAAATCAGGTTTAGGAAAAGGGTCACTAAAATATTCTGTAAATCCGGCTCTTGCCCAAACATGTGTTAAGTCTTGTGTATTCTGTAGTCCTTCGAATTCTCTTGAGAAGAACTGATACTTGGCCCATGTGCGATAATCAAATGCCAAATTAGCCTCAAATATGAAATCAGCGTCCGCTAATGGTCCTGCTAGGCCTTGAAACCAGTGAGAATTACGATGAATCTTCTCAGTATATCCTCTAGGAGGATCGTCGATTGGCATGGGTCCTGGAAAACCTTGAAACTCTGGTGGTTGCATCGTCGGATGAGATTCCGCGAGTAGTTCTCCAATATTGGCCATTGGTGCACTGGGGCCAGCCTCTGATGGTCCTTCTTCGATTTGCATGATGATTGATGTGCTAATGGAAAAGATCTGCTACAAAAGATTAGCACATTAGTATGGAAATTAATTATGATCCCATTAAGGTGAGACCGCAATCCCTTTCCATAGCCGATGTGTAACCCGTGTAGCCAAGTGTTGTGCTGTGATTGATGCAATGCTTCTTGCAGAACTAGTGTAGGTCTCTAGACACCTACATGCGTTCAGATGATACATACATTTCTTGATGAGGTATTATTACAAGTGATGTTGGATTATAGTGTGTGGATTTATACAAGGTTTGGTCATGAATGAGTTATTACATGGTTGTAGATTAGTCGTGGTGGGAGTTATGTTAGACAAGGGGTTAGGAGAAGACTTCTGGATACGTTTCGGTATCCACTTCCTAAGAGTTTGTGATCGGGTTATAGGTCTCTGCGGAGGGATAAAAGATGATATCAGATTTGGTGGTATGGAGGGCTGAAAAGCTTTCCGAGGGGTGTATTTTACATGGCTTGAGGGTTGAGCTATAATACATGGTTTGGGTACCCAAATTTGCATGGGTGTGGGTCGATTCATAAGGTACTTCTTGGCGATCTGAATTTGTCGAATGGTCGAACTTGTAGAAGAAGGTCGAGGGAATGTTGGATACTGATTCTGCTTCTACCTTGACTTCTTCTTGTCATTATCTGCATTGTTGAAATCTGTCGGTACTTTATGTTCTTTTGGCAGCCATATTTTCCTTGTGCCACTTGCTTTGTGTTGCTGAGACTGCTTTCCTCTTTGCGTTGTCTGATGTTGTTGTCGGTCTGGGTTCCTTCGTCGTGGTTGACTCTGTTGTGGTTGAGGTTGAGAGGTCGAATGGACACTCTGCTTTGGAAAAGAAGGGAGGTCCAACACTTGCGTGACCTGCCCATTAGGGAGTGCTCCGTTTCGTATCTTTAATCTAGGCCAGTCCGCAGTAAGTGTGGAAGGATGGGCACCGCAGGGTGTTTTGCCCATGTGTCCGCTAATGCAACCCACCTGACCGTTGATTGTGTCCATCTGCCCTAGCGGTTGGGTAATTGCCCCTTCTAGTTTGCAGGAAGCCCCAGGGAAAATCTCCTGACGTCCTTCTGACTGACAACTGTCTATAGCCAAGCCCGAGTGGGTTGGTGTAGACGTAACGTGACTGATCTGACCAAAGATCTCCGGTCTTCCGTCGCATGCATTTCATAGGGTCTAGGGTTACAAATCTCAGTCGGAATGCCATTAGGGAAGTCAAGCGGTATCACTCGCTTCTGAACTAAGGTTCCAATGTGCAAGGAGCCTTGTCTAAGATTTAGGTCCACTGAGTGATCGTATAGCCAATCTTGGCCAAGGATTAGGGGTTCTATCAGGTCGTCATCATGGCACACTAGTAGCTTTGCTGTCATAGTCACTTCGTTTATGAGGATAAGAAGATCCACCTCACCCATGCAAGGGGTTTCCATGCCTCCTAGCCCTATGAGGTATGCCTCAATTGGCCGCATTTCTATTCCTGAATCCTTATAGTGGGACCATCTAATCGCACTAGTCGTAGCACTTGAGTTAATTAAAGCCCTGAGCTTTTGGCAAGGGTTGCCGTGCTCTAGCCTGACTGTAATGAATGGTCTCCTGTCCACTATGCTAGGATGAGTGGTTGACTTTACTTGACACATGGCCATGGGATATCTGGGTGATGTTTCCAGATGATTATAATGTTCTCTCCCTAGTCCTTGTCTTCTTAACTTCATGCGCTTAATGCATTCTATAGCTTCTGCTTGAGCTTCAGCTCGTATTCTATTTTCTTCCTCCTTATGCTTCTTTGCCAGCGTGAGTCGTCTAAGCATATCCTCAGTAAGAGGTTCCTGATATAGCCTGACTCTACAGCCACTGATGTAATTGGGCATTATATCTCCTTCTAGGGTGGTTAATTGTACGGCTCCACTTGTCGAGAGTCTGTTAATGATCATAGGTCCATAACCTCGCTTTTCTAACTTCCGTGCATGTTGCTTTAGCGTATATACTAGAACTAAATCTCCTTCTTTTAGGCCTTTATCTTTCACATGTGCATCAAAATATGCTTTCTGTCGCTTCTTTGCCGCGTATATTCCTGCTGCTCCTTTTAGCCTAGTTTCTCCTAATCGTTCCAAGTCCATTATTCTCGCTGATAATTCATGGCCGGTCCACTGATGTTCTTGTGCAACCCTAAGGGTCGGTATCAAGAAGTCCAAAGGAAGCATAGCATTCTGACCAAAAACCATTTGAAAGGGAGTTGCATTGAGTACGGTCTTATAGGCCACTCGATATGCCCAAACAGCGTGGTGTAACTGTTTTTCCCAATCTGAACATTTGTTGTTCACGAGTTTCGTCAGTACGTTACAAAGGATCTTGTTAGTGCTTTCAGCCTGACCATTGGCCTGAGGATGATATGGTGCGGATTTCTTATGAATCACCATAAAATCCTGTAACAAATATTCAATGACTTGGTTTAGAAAGTGAGTTCCTCGATCGCTCACTAACTCTATAGGCAATCCATATCTCGTAAAGACATTTTCAAATAAGAATTTTGCAGTCGTGTGTGCATCATTCTTTTTTGTGGCTTTTGCCTCTACCCATTTGGTGAGATAATCTGTGGCAACAATAATGTATTCAGCATGTGTTCCTTTTGCAGGGGGGTTAATGGGTCCTACAAAGTCTATGCCCCACTTAGAAAATGCACGTCCGCCCATCATGGGTTTCAATGGCATTTCATCTCTGCGAGTAGGAAACTGAGTTCTTTGGCACACATCACATCTCTTTACATAGGTATGTGCATCCATGTGAAGAGTGGGCCACCATAATCCTGCAAAGAGGATGGCTTTGATTATCCTATCTGGTCCGAAGTGACCTCCTGCAACACCTTGGTGTGCAGTCTCTAGTATGCTCAGATAATCGCTTTCATGAACACATTGTATTAAGTATCCATCTCGTCCTCTTTTGTATAGATTATCGCCAATAAGTGAATAGTCTTGAGCTTCCTGCTCTAGACTGCGTTGTCATGCTAAGGTCATTCCTTGAGGGAATGTTTTCGTCCTCAAGTATGTCACTAAAGGTTCACTCCAGTCTGGTGTGAGATACATGTGATATAATGTAGCATGTTCTACAGGTGGTCGTTCACAACAAACATGGCATTCTTTACACAACTTGTAGACATCTGCTTCCATCGTAGGCCAATATACTCCTAGTCTATGCAGAGTCTGTAATGTTCGATGTTTCGAATGATGTTGCTTTAATGCACCTATGTGTGCTAATTGCAACCACTTCGCATGTTCTGATTCATCTACACAACAAGCAAGAATCTTTTGATTATCCTGTTTATATATGCTTCCTGCTATGATTTGGTATCTCTGGGACTTGGTAATCGCTCCTTCTTTGATCTTTATCCTAGGATTTTTGGGTCCATACGTGAGAATAGGGACTATCGGCTTAGCCCATTCTAGTGCTATCTCAAGGTTAAACAAGTATGCATCTGGTAAATCATCCACTACTCCTTGAGGAGCTTCTCCTGAGGTTAATCTTGAAAGGTGGTCAGCTCTGAGATGTGCCTTTCCTTTCCTGACTACTACTTCAAACTCATACTCCATGAGTAATAGAAACCAACGTATTAGTCGTCCTGTGTTACATGGCTTGTTGACTAAATACAATAGGGCTTGATGGTCTGTAAAGAATTTGCACTTGTTTGCCAACAAATAGTGTGTGAACTTCTTTACTGCGTAGATCATTCCTAATCCTTCTCGTTCCGTAGTGGTGTAATTTCTTTCTGCTGCGTTCAATTGTCTGCTCGCGAATGCTATGGGGAGATCTATGTTACCTTCATTCGTGGGTTGCGCTAACACACATCCTATGGCATAGTTGGATGCATCCACATGTACATGGAATGGCTTACTCCAATCTGGGGTTGTCAATATAGGTGCTGAGCACAAACGTCGTTTGAGTTCATTGAATGAATTCTCACATTCATCTGTCCATTCAAAATGAGTCAAAAGAGAGTACAAAGGCTTGGCTATGATTGCATACATGTGTATGAATCTCCTATAATAACCGCAATGGCCCATAATTGCCTGTACCTCTTTCACATTAGTTGGTCTTGGTAATTCTGCAATTACTTTTACCTTTTCTTCATCTGTAGAGATTCCATTCTTTGACACAATGTGTCCTAAAATTTTGCCTTGTTTGACCATGAAAACACATTTTTCGGGGTTCAAACAAACCTGATATTCTCGACATTTGTCAAATATTTGTCTTAACTCAGGGATATGTGTCTGTCTTACATTTGAATGAGCACATAAGTCATCGACATAGACTTCCAAGTTCTTGCGTAAGAATTCCTTGAAAACATGACACATGAGTTGCTGGAAAGTGGCGGGTGCATTTGTTAAGCCAAATGGCATTACACAAAATGCAAATATGCCCCATTCTGTGGCAAAATCCATCTTGTGTTGATCTTCTGGAGCAATGGCTACTTGATTATAGCCTGAGAATCCATCAAGAAAGCTGTAAACTTCCTTGCCCGCAACTCTTTCCAATAAGTGTTCTGTGATAGGAAGGGGATAACTGTCCCTAATTGTGGCGGCATTAACTTTTTTAAGGTTAATACACACACGCAATTTTCCATTTTTCTTGGGCACAACCACAATGGGGGATACCCATTCCGTATGTTCAATTTCGTAAATGAATCCTGCTTCTATCAAGCGATCTATTTCCTCTTTAATCTTCGCAGCGTAGTTATCATTGTACGTGTACGGTTTCTGTTTCGTGGGTTTTGCATCTGGAGTCATAGGGATTCTATGAGAACATATATCTGGATCTACTCCTTTCAAATCTTTGTAACTCAAGGTGAACACATCTCTATATTCGGGCAATAGGGCAACTAATTCTTCTTCTTCTTCATTTGTCAAATCATGCCCTATGTATGTACATTTTTCTTCTTCTCCTTCTATGGCAACTATTATTTTTTTGGTTTTCTCTCGATTATCATATGCTTCTCCAATGTCAGCTTTTCTGTTAGGCATTCGTACCATGATTCGTCTATCTTTTATTTCGTACTTCTTGAAGTTCTCGGGAACCTCAAATAAAGATTCTTCTGTTTCTGACATGGTTTCTTTCTTCTTTCTCTTCTTGCCTTCACTCTTGCTAGTCACTTGAGTGGCTATCCTCACATCATTCATGATCTCTTCGTGGTTCTGAGGATGAGTTTCTACTTCGAAAAAATATTCTTCTTTTGATGCAAAGGGTGAGTCCATGATAATTGATTCTAAATCGAAATCACTTGCGTCCTCAAAGGCATCAGTGTTCGGTTCGCATTCTTCTAAAACGGAATCACTCATGAGTGGCTCTATCTTGAAAACTGAGATATCATAGCCATCCTCATCACAGTGGGGTGTCCATTGTTCCTCATTGATGGCTATGTCCATGGTTGCTAGGATTTCTGCCCAGCCATGGGGTTCGAATTCTTTGTCTGGAAATACTATAGGTGCGTAAGCTGGGTCTTGAAGGGTTCTTGGATGTTGTTCTGCACCTAAGGTCCTGGCTTCTAACCTTTCTTCCTCTTGTTTTGCAACTTTACACATCCATAGATGAGTGTCCTCGTGCAACCATGAGGGATCTGACTCCAAAGAGTGTACTGATTCTGTTTCTACTAGTGTCTTATGGATGGTATTCCATTGTATTGGGGGTACGTCTCGATGTGAATAGTCTTTAAGATTGACTTTAGTAGTCACTCCTAAATGTTGCAAGTACAAAGAATTAGTTCCCCAATCTTGTACAATTTGCAACTGACGCATGAATGGTCGTCCCAATATCATCTCATAAGCATAATTTTTTGCAAAGTCACAAATGGCGAAGGTATGCTCAAACTCCACACCACAAGTGGTGAGAGATATGCCTTCTAGTAAGCCTAATGGTTTCTCTATGTGTCCATCAGCCATTTGTAGCTTCATCCTGGTAGGTCTAAGTGCTGGCTTACCCCAACGTTTCCATAAAGCGGTGGTAGCGATGGCTACTCCGGCTCCTGAATCTAAGATGGCTTTCGTGGTGTAGCCCTGATGGGTTATTGGAAGATACGTGTTACCTTCCTCTCCTTCACTTACATCTCCGATCTTTTCTACGGGTATCTCTGGTACCTTCTTATGTGATCCTATCTGAGAGGAAGTTGTAGCAAGCTCAGGGAATCGATTTGCTACATGTTTCCACAGTTCTAGTTTTACCTTTAACAATTCCTCCAGAGTGAGATTACACTGTACTTTAGTGTTCTTGATTACTTCCGTATTTCTAGGGATTACTGATTCTTCATTCTTCACTATTATCGTGGGTGCTCTCATGCTAATAGACTTAGCTTCCCAAGGTCCTGTGAACTGAGGTAATTCTTGTAAAGAATTAGATTCAAAAGCTGTATGTTCACTCCGTTGTTCTTCCTCTACATCATTGTAAATAGAGGGGATGTCTTGGGGAAATTGCTCCTGCAAATCGTCTATTTCTTGAATAGGAGGATGAGTTCCTTGTTCTTTGCTCCATTTCTCTTCTTGGATTTCTCTCAAAAATTCATGTGAATATTTATGTATGGAAGACAGGTTGTCTTGACTTTCTGTATTGGGTACTTGAGACAGGGATGGTGCATTCCTTTCCTGTGTCTGTGGGACACTAAGATTCCTATGCTGATCCTTTTTCTCTTTGCTTTCTATCAAGTATTCTAGCCTCTCCATTAGTCCTTGAAAGTGTAGTTCAGGTTTTGCCATGTTATTCCAATTAAGATATCTAGAGGCTTCAAACAAAGCTTGTGCTAATTCTACCATCTTCATGCAAAGTTTAGTTCTCTCTATTTCTAGATCTGCTCGACGGTAGTTTTTACTCATTTCCGCTACTTGAGGTCCTTCTTTTATTCTAGCCTGATATGCGTGAAACATCATGTCTAGGTTTTCAGGTATGGGTTCCGCTAAAACTGATCCTGATTTCTGAGCTGGGTTCTCTTGATTCAATTCTTGTGAAGTCAATTCTAGAATTTTGGCTCTAGATTCTTTTAAACTTCCTTCCAACTCAATTATCCTTTTACTCCATTTTCTCTTAATTCTTTCTCTGGAATCTTTCCAAGATTTCGTTTTTTTACTGCTAGATCCTGCAACTTCACTAATTCCGGATACTTTCTCTTGATTAAGCTGTTGGTTCTGTAAGAGTGCCTGGGCTCTAGTTATAGCTTGGATAGGCACGTAGGTGGGGTTGGATCCATCTGTGTTGTTTACAATACCTATCACGTTGATCGGTGTCACATTTGAAGCGTTAACTGGGTTCTTAGGACAATCTTTGATTATGTGCTCTTTGCCACAATCGGCACAAAAGCCTTGTATGTTGTAATATTGAGACTGTCCTGCTATCAGAGGATATGGACAATCCTTTATGAAATGATCTCCTTGGCACCTAAAGCATGGTCCTCTAGGGCCCTGTGGTCTTTGTTGTCTCAATTGGGGCCGTGGATTTGGGTTTGTGTAAATCACATTAGCATAGTCTGGCTCCCAACTAGGTTCCACTGGTGGACTATCATAATGATATGTGTCCACATGTTCTCGTGACTCTGTGTAATATGCGGGTGGACTATCTACATGAGTAGAGTCAAAACTGTTTGAGTTAGGGTCACTCTCTGTGATCAAAGGTGAAGAAGGCACTAAGGCCCTACTTAGGTTCTCTTCTGCAGCAGCATATTTCACAGAGATGACATTCGCTGGTGGGGGTGGCTGCTGAGCTAAGACAGGTTGAGGTCTCTGTTGAGCCTGATATGGGTAGTTCTGAGGAGGCCTATAGTAATATGGCTGAGCATTGTATTGGCCTTGATACCTACCCGGCTGCGGGTATGCTTGCGAGTAGTTCTGTCTCATTGCTTGTTTGTTGTATGGGCAGTCCTGAGCCGTGTGATTTGTGTATCTTCTCTCAATTGTACAGTATTGGCCACTAGGGTTGGCTTGCGGTTGTGTTGCATTGGGACACACATTTGCCACATGATTTCCACCACAAGTGTAACAACATACGTTAGTTGTTAACTTGGGCACCTGTTTACTAGAAACTCATAGCTTTTGGGCCACTTTTTCTGCTAGGTCCTCTATCGAGTTAGACAATTTCGTGGATGCAAGAGAAGAACAATTCGAGTCCTTGTAGACTTTTGAGAGTTCCAACTCGTCTCCTAAGTTGTTCTCAATGTCTATGCATATTCTTACACATTGCTCTAGCGTTCTAGGTTCTTTTGAGTACACATAGGAGCGTAGTTTAGAGCTCAACAAGCCGTCTAGAAACAATGACACTTGCTTGGCTTGTGAGGGTAGCTCTTGCATTGGACATCTTTCAACATATTGTCTAAACCTACGTCCTGCCAGTCTTACTGTTTCCTGAGGGGTTTGTTTGAAGCTATGAATCAGCGAAGACGTGTCATGTCTAATCCCACTTTTAGAGAATTCAGTGATGAATGACTCTAAAAAGTGATGGATGTCTCTAAATTGCCTTTGTTGCAATGGTTGGAACCAAGTTAAAGCTGTGTTCTTTAATGTTAGTCCAAATGCGTTGTATTGCGTGAACATGTCTTCGACTTGTTCTGCTCTTAGTACTTGCTTGAATTCTGCGACATGGTCATAGGGATCTCTTGTCCCATCAAAATAATTTTTCATGGATTTTACTAATTGAGTGGGTCTCAATATTCTTGCGTGTTCACGTGGTCTAGGTAGAGGAAAATCATCTCTACCACCTAGTATTGCATGTTCCCTTTGTCTATCCGCTCTATTAGTGTCCGTGGTTGTTCTATCTCTCCCTATGGGGTGAGTGAAGCTTACTTCGGGTCTCTCTTTATTTTTCTCCCTTTGATTACCATGGGCTGAGGATGTTCCTGCCCCTTGGTGGCTCGCATTTACATTTGCTCGAGATGGAGGGAATACTAGTTCACCTCTCCATGTGTATGTATTTCTAGCATGGTCTGGCACCACAAAGACTCTTTTTGAAGTCTCATCCAGGTATACAACCTTTCCAGGTGTATCCGGGTCCTTGAACTCATAGATTATAATGGAGCCTACCTCACTAGGTTGTTCTGTTTTGTACCTCCAAAATGCTTCGTCAGTTTCTTTATTTACAAACAACTCTATGCTTCTGTTGTCCTGAGGGGTCCATTCTGGAACTAGTACTCGTGTCAGTACAGATTTCCCTCTAGGTGTCCTAGGTTCTTCTAATGGTTCCTTTGCTTGAGATTTTGATTCTGTTTCTAACTGAATCACGCCAAACTCATTCGTATTGTTTGGCTGCGTACTTAAGATATACATCGTTCCTTCCTTGTCTATGTATGCGTCTCGCTCAAATTTCACCACTGGACGTTCCAATCCAATGGGTTGATCGGGGTTATGCATTTGCACCACTTGTCTTCTCAAACCATCCTCATAGATGCGGGCACCTAATCGGTTGGTTCGCAGAAACTCCAATTGAGTCCTATAGGGTCCTTCAGGTCTTTCTAAATATGCAACATTCGACCCTCCTTTTGGTCTGTCTGTGCTAAATGCCATTTCTGATTCGCTAGTATCTGAGCTCTCGTAGGGATAACTAGTGTTCAATTGTTGAGCCCACGATCATGCAGTAGTTCTTACACTCGCCTCTGATGATCTAAGGCTTCGTCTGTCTGACTTACCTATGTGTTTGCCCGATCTAAGGTTCATTAATTTTCTTCCTTGTACACTCAGTACACACTCAGATCAACAAAGATTCTTTGTTATTACTTTCTTGATTCTTTTTTAAATTTCTTTAGATTCTTGTCTTGATGTATGTGTCAGGAATTCGACTTTCTGTGGTACTTTGAGTTCTCGTTCCATCAGACTTATGTTCTTTCCTTTAGGTTTTCGTATCACACACCCTTATCTTTAGTCTTAGACTTGATAAATTTAATTCTCTTGAACTTGGTGCGTTCCTATCGTCTTGAATCCACAATGCTAACGTTTATCCTAAGCTAAAAATTGACTGAGGGGGTTGAGTAATCTTCCAACCTCGAGTCAGCTTTTCTGGTTGCTTTGATGCCCAAGAAGCCGCGCTTCCCAAGCTTTATGCCCTTCACTGCCTTGCTTTGGTTGCCCTTGCTTACCTTTGCTAGACCTGGAAAAATCCAATATTAGACCAATATCACAAATGGATGATCATGCACTTGAGTTTATACACTTTGAAAGTCCCTTAACTTTTGGCAAAAATTTTCTTCCCAAGGTCCCTTTTCTTTCCTAGTCCCACTGATGTTCAACCTAAAATTAGCTTATCTAAAAATCAACGTATTCTTTATGAAAAAACAGTTGAGGTCACGTAGTACTCGTCAAGAGCTTTCTAACGAGCTATTAAGCTCAAAAAATGGACTTCGGATGAAAAAGATATGACCGTTCAGGCCCTGGGGGGTAAAAACTGACAAACAAGTTTCTCTTCAAATATGGGCTAAGGGGTCTCCTAAGAGTCTAATCACCCAAAAATTTCCCAAAAATAGCCCCAAAATTGGTCAAAAAATCAAACCCTAAAATTTTCGTTTGGGTGAGCAATCGCGATGGTCTGAGACGATCGCGATGGTCTGGGATCGTCGCGATGGTCTAGGCGAACCGTCGCGATGGCATGTGCGCGAACCGTCACGATGGTCTGAAGTGCACGGTCACGATGGTCTAACTGTGAGCAATCGCGATGGTCGGGGTGAGGCGTCGCGATGGTCCGACTGAGTGAACAATCACGATGGCATCAGTCAACGGTCAACGTGAACCGTCACGATGGTCCGAAGTGAACCGTCGCGATGGTCACAAATGCGATGGCGTGAGCCAATCGCGATGGTCCAAAATTTGAGCTGTCGCGATGGTGTAAGGGTCTCGTCGCGATGGCGTGGCTAGTGAGCAATCACGATGGTCTAGCTTGCCATGTAGCACTATCAATGCGATGGCATGGGCCAATCGCGATGGTGTGGGGTCGACGGGATCGTCGCGATGGTCCGGCCGAGCCGTCGCGATGGCGTGAGCCAATCGCGATGGTGTGACACAATCGCGGTGGTCTGAGACCGTCGCGATGGTCCACCAAAATGCAAATTTTTGAGATGCGTCTGTGGATTCGTGCATACGCTTGTGTCGCCTACCTCGTGGTGTGGTCGCTTACCAAAAATACCGAACTTGGCAGACCATCGCGATGGTCTGACACACTCGGCAGATTTCTGACAGAAAGTGAATTTTTACCTTTCCCAAGCTTTCCTGATGCACTAGAGCTCTGTACCTGCAAGAAAACTCAAAAACACACAAGTACACACAAGCACAAAAGCTCTCTCTCTCTTGCACATGCACAAATGAGGGGAAATGAGGAGAATGGGTGGATATGGCGAATTTTCTGATTTTTTTTTGGAGATGAAGATGATGATGCGGTGATGAAGATGGAGTGTGGGGGAGGTGAAAAACACTAAAAACTAACTAAAAACAACAACAAAAAACTGAAATTTTTACCTTCCAACGCCACTTCTTGCTATACTCTTACCATCACACATTCGTCCTAGACTCGATCCCCGTCAACGGCGCCAAATTTGGTGTTGCTCTAGCACAATGGTGAGAACCACGTTAAGAAGCTCCACCTCCTTAATTTCAATCTGCGGAAGAGATAGGAGTGATATGAAGATCGTGAATGTAAGATGAAGTGAGAGTGAAGGTGAGAAGCAAAGAGATGCACACACACATACACACACACCACGAAGAGACAAGCAAGACACAATCGAAAGTGAGAAATCAACTCTATTACTCAAGAACACTCTTACAAGCTCAAAATAGCTCTAAGCTCTTCTCTACTCACACAAGCTAACCTCAAAAATGAGCTCTCTAGCTCTTTTTATAGTTTCTAGACTAGTTTTGACCGGTTTCACATCTAGTGACCGGCATAGTTAAAAAATAGGTCCTAAGTGCTATTTGAAAGGGTAAACGGTGTCTAAAAATAACCAAAATTGATATGCTCATTCTACCTAAGCTCCTCAAGCTCGAGGACTCCTCGGCTTGCACAAAATGGAGCTAGAAATTAAGAAAAGGGTTTTTCTATATTACATATGTTACAATAGTGATAAAAATCACTGTTGGAGGTCTTTGAGAAAAAGATCCGACTAACTCCCTGCTCTATCTTTACATGCTTCCACGTCTTCTATGCCTCTGGCTGCTGCCAACAACCTTGGATGTAGTCAAAAGTTCATGAAGATGGTTTCCACTCTTCTTGGAAACGCTTCAACTAGAATAAATATCAACGGTAAGCTCTTTGAGCCCATTTGTTTAAAAAGATCAGTTACGCAAGGCTTCCCTCTGGCTCCATTACTTTTCACGATCGCCTCGAATGGACTCAGTCACCTATTAAAGCATCACATGGACGGTGGCAATCTCAAGGGCCTTTCCCTACCTCTAAATCACGGCCAAATGATTCCGAGACTTTTTGTTGATGACATGAATGTTTTTATGCATAACGATATAAACAGCATTGAGGTGTTTTGGTGATGCCTCGACACCTTTTGTGTGGCGTCAGGTTCAAAAATCAACCATGCTAAAACTGCTTTTAGAGCAATCAGCGGACCTACTCCCCAATTGTTGGTGGATCAGGGATGTCAAGTTATCCCTAGAGGTCAAGTCTTTCGTCTGCTTGGCATTCCGATGGGTTTCGACATCTCAATGGACCAACGCTGGAACTGGGTGCTATCCAAGCTGGATAGCAAGCTGAATCATTGGAAAGGTATGCAAGTCAACTTGGCAAGGCGTGCTATGGTTGTTAACACATTTATGTTGTCTACAATCATTTACTTTATCTCATGTTGGTGACGTAAGGAGAAAGACTTGGCCAAAGTGGAAAGAATCTGCAGAAACTTCCTTTGGACTAGGGACCCCAACAGGAGGGGGATTCCCAAAATCAAATGGGAAACTTGCATTAGCCCTAAAGACTCAAGGGGCTTGGGAATTTTGGATATCGTTGGGTTGGCTAACAAGCTGGCGGCAAAGTGGATTATCAAGGCTTGGAGCAATGGAGAGTCCTCCTGGGCTAAATTGATCTTCAAAAACACGGAAGACCTTACCTTAGTTGGCCATCCTGGCTAGAAGGACATAGGGATTCTCACGCTTTTGTTCTCCCCCCACCCAATGTCCCCTAAAGGCTCTAGCCTCTTGTGTTCCTTATGGAAGAATTGGAACAAGGCCAAACAGTTCATCAGAATCAGTGACGAGTGGAAGTGGGTGGCTGGAATAAGACAAAATGACTCTATCTAGTTCCCGATCAGTGGCATTAGGGGGGTGGAGTCTTGGAACATCCAAACTGCAAAGCGGCTATGGAAGAAGGGGTTCAAAGAGTGGAAACATCTTTGGAAACAAGAGACCAACCAGTGGATTAAGTTCGAAGACTTGGATTCGAGACTTAGAGTTGCCATTGAGGAATGGACTCTGCTTCAAAGCAGGTGTTTAGCATGGGACCGCTCAAACTACCTGCCTTCTCTGTGGTCAGGATCTTCCTTGCCTAGAGGGCCTCAAATGGAGTAATGGTAAGAAGCTATCCAGAACCCCCAACTTCAAAGAGAACTTAGATGTTCACCACACTCTTAACAAGAGATGGTACTCCCTTTTTCATCCTTAAATGTTCTCCCTCCTTCGCTTCCAAGCATCCTTAAAGAAGTGAAAGCAATGTGAAGTCAAAGCATAGTAGAAAAGGCCATGCAGATTTGAGTCAAAAAAGAGAGAAGGTGTTTAAAGAAGTTTTGTGTGCAAATGTCAATTCCTGCTGGTGAATCACCTTCTTCTAGTGTTTGAGAATGAAGAAATGGCCTTCCAGGCTCTCCAAGCCGGTTCCTGGCTTGTGGGCCGTTCAACCTTATGTCTTTTTAAGTGGACCCCAGACTTCGTTCCGAACAAGTCAAAGCCGCTTCGTTACCCGATATGGGTGGAGCTTCCGAATCTGTCATTTTTCTTGTATGAATTTCTTCGAGAAAACCTTTCACCGATTGGTCGCCCGATGGCCTCAAGAGAGGATGTTGGGGGGTTAATCTATGAGGGTGCACAATACTCCTTCAACGCACGCTAGCACCCTCAAATTTGCGCTGAGACGGACTTGAACCAAGTCCTCCTCTCGAAGATCTCTGTAAACTGTGGCAATGGTAAGATTTGGGTGCAGGAGATTACCTACAAGAATTTGCCCAATGCATGTTCCATTGTGGGCGCCAAGGTCATAGGATCAAAGATTGCCCCCTAAAGCAAAATACCAATAAAAACAAGCTTAAACCAGATGGGGCCCCGGATCCTTTCCCTCAAGTTGGCACTCGAGGGAATCCCCCTCCGATGGAGGAAGAAGAGGGCACTCGAGTTGTAGAGACGGATTCAGAAGGGTTCACCGAAGTAAGATGTAGGAGGAAAGTCAACCCTCAAAGATCATTAGCAAGGAACGTTATGACCATTGCTCCTTCGAATAACATGTACTCCAACCTAGAAAAGGAGATTAATGAGGTCGACCTCCCATGGGATAACCTTTACCAGCAAAGAGGATGGCCTCACTACTAGCAATGAAGACAACCAAGACAATGAAGGCTCCTCTCTTGGCCCTACTCTTCCGGTATGCATGCCATTAAGCTTAACTCAACAAAAGTCAAAGCTTAAAGGGAAACAACCGTCGGGTATGCCTTGGAAGAGCCCCCTCAAGACTAGGATCCTAAATCAAGAAGTTGGGAGGAAAAAAGAAGATCCAAAGAAAAAAAAAGATCGGGTCCCTCCCCTCAAAGAGGGCAACCATCAATAATGAAAATAACCTCGCTAAACATCAGGGGTTTGTTGGACCCCTCAAGAGTGGCGATTCTTGGTCAATGGTTCAAAGACAAGTGCCTCAACCCCGACTTTATTTGCTTACAAGAGATTAAAATCAACATAGAAGACCTCCAAAAATAGCTTGAACACATTTCTTCCAACCAACTTTGGTTCTCCACTTTGCACCCTAGGGGGGCGAGGGCGCAGCAATCGGTATTAGTCACTCCTAGTCTGGTAGATTGACCTCGACTTGTGAATATTGGAATCATCGTTGGATTGCTGCCTCTATCGGGCCACCTAATCAAATCACTGTGGTCTCAATCTATGCCCCTAATGGAGAGGCGGATAGAATTGACACTTGGACCTCCCTTGACTCCCTCTCACACAATGTTCTGCTTTGTGGGGACTCAACATGGTTGAATTTCCTTAGGACCATTGGAGTAACAAAGGGAAAATTATTGACGGTCAGGAGAAAGAGATATGGGATAAAATCAAGTTCCATCTCTACCTAGTCAAGGTGAAAGACATGAAGGGGTTCTCCTGGTCTAACCTCCAATTGGGGGACTCTCTGAGGAAAGCAAGACTTGATAGATGTTACATCGACCAAAACACCATCCTCTACTGGGGTATTCCTTTGATTTCCCAATACATGGACCTGAAAATGTCGGACCACTACCCGATTACTCTTTCTTGCAAACCGGTTCCCACGCTCCGAAAAGCTCCTTGGTTTCAGGCTTGCCAGATGTCGTTCTCCCTCCCCTCTGTCCACCAAGAAATTTCTACAGTTTGGGCGGAGGCTTTTGCCCACTGTAATCAACCGACTAAGTGCTGGAGAAGCATGGTGGAAAGGACTAGACAAATTCTGATCAAGACGCATAAGGTCATTAGAGATATCCGAAATAAAAGGAGAGAAAAGGTGTATCGGAGCCTCTCATGTCTTGAAGAAAAAGTGAACAAAGGTAACTTGCAATGCCAACAAGGGCTTCTGAAAATTAGGGGAAGACTAAGACATGAGGAAGAGGTTCAAAGAAAAAATCTTCAAATATTTTTCAAAGATTGGTGGGCGGGGAAGGCTGACAAACCTTCGAAAGAGATGTGCAACATCCTTAAAAGGAAACAAGATAGGGAAGTCATCCCCTTCTTGGTCCACAACAATGGGATCGAATGTAGCATAGAAGTTGAGAATGGATATATCATCGTCGAGCATTTCACCCATCTTCTTGGGGTCTCGACTCCTCTTTCCCTGCACAGGCATGACTGCATGGCATCCATTTCAAGGGTTGCTCAACCTAGAATCCCTTGGAACATGATTTCTCTATTAGATGCTAACATTTCAGAGAACGAAATTATCGAGGTTATTGATGCTCTCCCCAATGGGAAAAGTCGGGGCCCTGATGGACTCACCAATGAGTTTTTCAAGTTCTTTAAGCACGTGGTGGCCACCCTTCTGCATCTGGTGTGGCAAGAGGCTCTCTCCTTCGGTGCCCTCCTTGAGTGTCTCAATAATGGTGTCATCAAATTAATTCACAAAAGGGGAGATAAGAACAAAATTGAAAACTGGTGGCCAATTACCATGCTCCAAACTGGATACAAGATAATCGCCAAAGTTATCGCCAAACGAATCTCTTGTCATTTAAGGTCTTGGCTTTGTGAGGACCAGAAAGGTTTCATCAAAGGTAGATCTATACTTGAAGCAATTGTTGATATTTGGGAAGGCCTTGCGTTTGCTGAGGAGTCTGCTCAAGATCCGGTATTCATTAAGATCGACTTCGACAAAGCATATGATAGATTGGAATGGGACTTTATTCTTCAATCTCTGAAAGATCTTGGATGCAGCCAAAAGTTCACGAAGATGGTTTTCACTCTAGTAAAAAACACTTCAATGAGAATAAATATCAAGGGTAAGCTCTCTCAATCCATACGTTTAAAATAAAAGATCTATCAGGCAATGCTATCCACTGGCTCCACTACTCTTTACTATCGCCTCAGATGGCCTCAATCGCCTATTTAAGCATCACTTGGAGGCTGGAAATCTCAAGGGTCTCTCCCTACCTCTTGGCAGCGACCAAATGATTGCTAGAATCTTTGCCGATGACATGAATGCCTTTGTTCTCAACGATAGCAACTGCATTGAGGTGTTTTGGAATTGCCTCCACACATTTTGTATGGCATCAATTTCAAAAATCAACCATGCTAAAACTACTTTCAGAGCAATCCATGGGCCTCCATCCCAACTGTTGATTGATCAGGGGTGTCAAGTTATCCCTAGTGGTCAAGTCTTCCGTCTCCTCGGTATTCCGATGGGATTCAACATCTCGATCTACCAACGGTGGAACTAGGTGCTATCCAAACTAGATAACAAACTAAATCATTGGAAAGGTATGCAAGCTAACTTGGCAAGGCGTGCTATGGTTGTCAACACATTTATGCTTTCTATGACTATTTACTATATCTCGTGTTGGAGACCTAAGGAGAAAGAATTGGCCAAAGTGGAAAGGATATGCAGAAACTTCCTGTGGACTGGGGACCCCAATAGGAGGGGGATTCCCAAAATCAAATGGGCAACTTGTATTAGCTCGAAAGACTCAAGGGGCTTGGGTATTTTTGATATGGCTGGGTTGGTTGACAAGTTGGTCGCAAAGTGGTTTATCAAGGCTTGGTGCAATAGAGAGTCCTCCTGGGCTAAATTGATCTTCAGAAATTTGAAAGACCTTACCTTAGTTGGTCTTCCCGGTTGGAAGGACATTGGGATCCTCACGCTTTTGTTCTCCCCCCACCCGGTGTCCCCTAAAGGCTCTAACCTCATGTGTTCCTTATGGAAGAGTTGGAACAAAGCCAAAACAATTCATCAGAATCAATGATGAGTGGAAGTGGGCTGCTGGGATAAGACAAAATGACTCGATCTGGCTCCCCATCAGCGGCATAAGGGAGGTGGAGTCTTGGAACCTCCAAACTGCTAAGCGGCTATGGAACAAGGGGTTCAAATAGTGGAAACATCTTTGGAAACAAGAGATCGGCGAGTGGATCAGGTTGGAAGACTTAGACCCGAGACATAGAGTTTCCCTCGAAGAATGGACTCTTCTTCAAAATAGGTGTTTAGCGTGGGACCACTCAACTACCCGCCTTCTTTGCAGACAGGATCCTCCTTGCCTAGAGGGCCTCAAATGGAGCAATGGTAAGAAACTTTCCAGAATTCCCAACTTCAAAGTAAACTTAGATGGTCACCACACTCTTAACAAGGTGTGGTGCCTTTCTTGGACCAAACTTCGATGGGAACTCAAGTTCATGTCTATTTGGCACCCCCTTATTGAGATCAAGAAATCCGTTCTCATGTCGCAAATCTTGCATAAGGATATCTGGCACAACGCAAGGGCCAACAAAATTTGTGGTGTGCCTCCATGGTGCAAGCAGTGCCATCGATGCATCGAATATCTTGTTCACCTCTTCTTCGATTGCCCCAAGTCCCATGTTATCTGGCTTCACGTGAAATGGATTTTGCGACTCTCAAACCAAATCAACTGGCAACAAGCTATGCTGCTGGGTGAGGCGGTTGGCTGCTCATCAAGGCCGTGGAATGCCATCAGAGGCGAGACTCTTTGGAAGATTTGGAGGGAGCGATGTGCTGTCAACTTTGGCCAAACACCAAAGGAATGCTCGATTGAGAAATCCTTGTTCCTTCTAGGTAAAAGAATCTCCCGAGATAAGAGATCTCCACCATTTAGGCACCATTGTATTTATCTCCTCGTAGATAACAAGTTAAAACCCAAATGGGTCCCGCATGAGGGAGATGATAGTTTTGTGCGTCTCATTTGTAATGCCCTCTAGCTTATCAAACTTGTCCCCTACTTTGTGGGATTTGGGGGGTCCCATGGGCACTAGTCCCATTCACATGTAACTTTTCTTCTTTATTTTAATTAAAGTTAGAGAGAATAGGCCAAGGCCGAACTTCCTTTTATATAAAAATAAAAGAGTAAGAGTGTCCAAAGACGACACACAAAGAACTGATTTCAACGGGAATATCATAATTTTACACTAGCCTTAGCGTAATAAGGATACTCTGAATGCAAATGCGAATGTTCGGAGAACCGAAATGCATGATATGACATATTACCTGTTCTTATCTACATCTCCTTGGATTGAAGTAGTTTAAATTGCGACTCCATTGAAAGGCATACTACCACTCCACTGCGTTCACTCAGAATTCCACACGAGGAGGAGAACATGAAAGCGGTTAAGAATAAGAATTGGAAAAAGATGGTCTTAAAAGTAGATTAAGAAATTAATATGAAGTCATAAAGCACTATCACAATCGTAGAACCTGTTCCACCATCTACAATGTCTGTGCCACCATCTCTACCCCCCCCCCCCCCCCCCAAAGGAGGGCGAAGGACGCAACCACCTAGACTGCGCTGCTGTACATTGCTTTAATTATCTTGTATGAATTGACATTTTTTGTTTTAAGAAAGAACCTTTTTAATCAATGGAAATGGAAAGACATCCTCTTGTATAAAATCTGAATTACCATAACAAAAATTAACTGAATTTTAGGTGTTTAGACTTGAAGAAACAATAAAATGATCTCTTTTTTTGGACCAAAGATATTGATGGAATGTTGAAGCGTAAAAAGAAATCTTCTAAAGTATTTCAACTACCAATATATGACACATATATTGATCCATGGTCTCTTCAAAATCATCTTTTGATACCACTAAAGATTTTTACATGGACTAAGATAAATAATAAAAAAGGAGAAAATGAATAATGAGTAAATTTTCTCATAATCATTGGTTTAATACATGGAATTTTCTTTTAAAGAACGCTTAAAAAAAAGGAATATGGATAAACATAATATACAATGATATGCACTTTTTTTTTTCGGAAATAGAATAATGATGTGCACTTTAAGTGCATAAAGAATCAACCACTTTAAGAAATGATATTCTAAAAAGAAAATAATAGACTCTCGTACAAATTAGTCTTCAAAGGAATACATTTTACAACATAGATTCTTATGAACAAACAACTGCCTCAATAAACTTTGAGTGTATATATATATATATATATATATATATATATATATATATATATATATATATATATATATATAGCTTAAGCTTTAAGAAATTAAATTGTACATATACATAGGTATATATTTACATATAAATTTACATACATATACACATGTACGTATGTTAATATGTATATATAGGTATAGAAATATATACACATAAATATGCATACATATACACACATATATGTATACAAATATGCACATAAATATATATAAATATATGCATATAAGTATACATACGTACATATACACATATGCTCCCAATTGCTTATGTGCACATGTTGATAAACTTTGAAAATAAATAAATAAATAATGTCATCTAAGTCAAATAATAGGGAGTACAGATGAGTGTTTTTCAAGCCTCAATCTCAACCCCAAGCTCTTTCTTCCAACTTGCTGCTCCTAAGTTCAAGTCTCTACTACTCTCTATAGATTGGTGGCTGAGCGACTCGCGCTGTAGTATGAACACAGTACACAGTACAAAGCAATGTGCGCTATGAATGTTGTAGCTTTAGCTTCTGTCACCTATGTTGACTCGCGCTGTAGTATGAACACAGTACACAGTACAAAGCAATGTGCGCTATGAATTTTGTAGCTTTAGGTTCTGCCACCTATGTCGACTCGCGCTGTAGTACGAACACAGTAGACAGTACAAAGCAATGTGCTCTATGAATTTTGTGTCATGATGGTGCTGGATCCATGAACGTTAAGTTGTTTTTTTTTTTTTTTGAGAGGTACTCATCTTGGAGAACTTATGGACACTCATTTTTGGGTGCTCATCAATATGTCCAGCTAGAATTTGAATCTCTAGAATTTCTTCTAGAGATTCAAAACATTAACCACTAGGCTATGCGTGCTTAGACATGAATGTTAAGTTGTTGGCGATGTGCATTATGCAAGAACCATTAGCAAAAAAATATAGAAGATGTCTCAATCTCACATAAGCATTGATTCGTGAAGGTTGAAGATGAAACAACTATAATTTACACAATGAGACTTGAGTTTGTGATACCGAGAGGTTAGAGTTGAAGAAATCCTATAGAGAAGCACAAAGTTAAATAAATCTACACTATACTATGCATGTAAGAGCACACTTAGGATTAGTCGATCACTTTTTTCCCTTTTTAGGAGATGTTTCCCCCTAGCTTGTATATATGTCAACCCATAACCCTAAAAGGATACTTAAATTTGTACTCTTTATACTTAATAATGCACTTTATGTTGTGTGCCTAAGCTTCTTCTTTGTATTATTAGTCGTGTTGTTATATCCAATTTCGATCCCTAAACTCCAATAATTGGTATCAAAGTAGACCATTGTTTCCTAAGGCACCATTGAGACACCCCACTCCAATAATTGGTATCAAAGTAGGCCATTGTTTCCTGAGGCACCATTGAGACACCCCTTCCTAGTGTCTCAATTCGCTATAAAAGTTAATGATCATGATCTCCATTTGAGCTTGTTTTACCCCCCAAATGCGCTAATCTAGTGATTGTACAAGTAATTTTTTCTTTTAGTCCGAATATGTATACATGTTTCTATTCACGAACACAAGCATCACAAATTTTGATATAGGTTTGGTAGAGCTCCTTTTGGTAATATTGTTCAACATGTTTAAGAAACAATCAACATTTTGCATCAAGGTACAATCATTAGCCATGGATGAAAACAATAATGTAGTTTGCATGTTGGTTGTTGAGGATAAGTTGGATGGTTCCAACTAATTATGGGGATACATGATGTAACATGTATTGGTTACAAAGGGATTGTGGAATCTTGTACAAGGTGTTGACATCCATAGCTACAAATTTTCAAAGTGTAGATGATGTAGATAGTGTTGAAAATATTGCAAGATTGAGTTCTAGTGCAGTTCCTATTTTGAGTCCTCTCATAAAACCATTTTTGTTTATGTTATGTACACCACCAGCACCCCCAACCACTATAAAGCAACTTTGATGGTGGATGAGATGCATGTGCACATGCCTTGATTGTTATGTCTATTACGCATGCCATTATTCCTTTCTTAATCATAGATCCAAGTAGGATTGTTATCAATGTATGCTGGAAAAAAAGCATGAAATGCTAAGGCTCTTAGCTCAAGGGTTACCTTAAGGAGGGAGAACCACCATACATGATGGCCATGTGTTACACTAGAAGGATCCATATACCTTCTCAATCGGGAGAATGGGGATATGTAGGATGGGAGCAGAGTAACAGACATGATCATTCATGTCCACAAGTGGTAATAGAGCTCACTTTTGGGCATCTCTAATAGAGAGAATTTTCTAGTTGTTCTACTATTTCAGCAAAAAAAGGGAGCTATGCATACAGTTCTTCATCTCGTAACTCATTTTCAAACAGAGGATAATGATGAGGGGTGCTTGGAGCCACGATCTACAAGAACAAAATGGATTTGGATCCCTACCCCCTCCCAAGAGGATCTCAAGAGCCATCCCTCCCCCCAAGAAAGCTTACATGCAAATGGCACTAGGAAGAAAGCCAAATACTCACCTGGCCATGATTAAGGCCACCCAACAACAACATCCATGTGCATCATTATGTATGGACACATCATAAGAGAGATCACCCTCCTAGGCTTGCTTGTGGAAGAGTAGAAAGTGAGCAATTCATTATATGGCCAATATTTGTGCAAATTTCTCCACATATCGACTATAGGGAAACCTCATGCACCGATCTATGTTCTTCTGTATCTAGCATGTGACCCTGAAAAGGGAAAGTCCCTCTTTTTCTTCATACCCCCTCTACAGAAACATGTTTTAGAATTACTTACATGCACTCATTTGGCTATAACTTGCTCTATCCTCATCTCATTTGTGTTTACTTGTTATAGATTCTAAACTTCAAAACCTATCTTTTGAGTGTTCATATGCTATAGTTTAGCTTTTGCAAGCCATACGTATGTGAGTTTTTATCTGACTATTGATTGGCAAGGGATACCCCGAGAGCAATTTTAGTGCTTATTTATGATGCTTAGGGACTCTTAAACACATCAAACATCACTTGCGAGGTGAATGCATTCGTTTTCACATCTCAACACTGATTTTTTTGTTTCCAAGTTGAATTATTTTGTCAATTGTTGCATCATAACTCATCATATAAACACATTCTTTTGTTCTTAGTCCATTTAAGTAGCATTAGAACATGAACGGAAGTGAAAATAATCATAACTTCACCTCTACACATTTCGTTCAACAGATTATACTATTTAATAAAAGCTCATACATTTCGTCTTTGTGATATGGAACTCTTCTAGAAGTATTGGTGCACTAACAATAACTTAAAGTGATGGAATAACGGTGTGTAGTTCTAGATAGATTATGTTGTGATTTCATGTGCTCATTGGCACACCAATTTTAATAAAGTGCATGTAGAGCACTTCGTTGGTGGTTAGGTTCTTGTGGTGCACTTGATTATGTTTTCGAAATTACATTTGTGCAGCTAATGGAAACCAAAACATGATTTCATAAAGCAAAATACTATCAGAGACAAAAGAGACTAGCAAAATGAGCCATGAACCATGTACAAAAAAAGTTATATATTTCATAAATGAAGCATGTACAAGAGTGTGGCAAACCATTGTCATATATGACCCGAATACAAAATGTGGCAAAGCACTACCATATAAGAATCAAATACAAAATTCTGGTGTGCCACTGCCATATATGAGCCAAATACAAAATTATGGCACACCACTACCATACACATGCACGGAAGGATCGAAACATCTATATCAGCAGTCTTGCAACAAAGGACATTCATGAAATGAGATAAATTGACATGATATTTACAAACAACAAGTAAAAACCAAGTTTCTAAGTTCATCACCTCATAGCAGATGCTCCCATGAAACGACCGCACTGCATCCCTCCAAGTCCTCCAATAGTGCAACCAATCCATGACGATATCCATAAGCCTCCTCCGTTTGTGTTCGAGGATGACCCACTGCCAACTCCTGCAACAAATATGCAGAACGCTAGATGAACATACATGACATGCTTAACAGAAACAAATTTAATAAACCAAATGATACTTACAAATTCATGACCCATAGTGTCATGTCCACCGCTGCCCAAATATGATGGTCCGACCGTATCTAGAGGTGTGGCTGTGGCATCTTGCTACTAGCGATATCGATCGCTGCTTGTCACGAATCATATCCCACTCCTCAGCATCTAACCATTCAGGCTTTGGTAAGCATGCTCTGAAAGCATCACGAGCCTCGGATTGTCCATGGGACATAACTTCACATATAGTGTGCTAAATCCACTCAGAGCTGACAACAAGATGCCCATGTGCTGGTCGAAACTCCTGATAGATCATCTCTGTGATATAATTTTTACAATCTTTATCTTGTTCACTCCATTTCAACATGATAGAGTGTCCAAACTGTATGGAGCAAAGCTATGCTATACGTTAACGTATGGCCTTTCCGGCCACATCCATCACCGGAGCTCCATAACGGATACTATACATCTTGGAGTCATCATGGTTATGAGCACCCCAAGGTATACGTGGTGTTCCATGTGGCGTACCTACATCTAAGGTACTCGCTCTACAAGTAGAAGTGGGTGGCACAACGTCCATCGCACTGCCTCCACAACATCTGCCTTCTCTAGAGCTATCTGTAGATCCACTCTTAGAACCTCGTCCTCCAGAGCGTGACCTTGATCTATGGGGTGGGCCAGCACTTGTATTGCGCTGAGGTGTCAAACGCACATGTCTACTACTAGAGCCACTACGGGATGGCTGAGAAGATGGTCATGGTGGAATCATAAAGCTAGGAGACAGACCTTCGACGAGAGTAGCATCGCCCGTAGGAGGGACGCCGACAGGAGTGACACCGATGAGAATGAAGCCTGCAAGAGTGAGGCCAGCAAGATTGAGGCCGACAGAGTGAGTCCGGTAGGAGTGAGGCTAGCAGGAGTGAGGCTGGTAGGAGTGAGGACGACAGAAGTGAGGCCGGCAGGAGTGAGGCAAAGGGTAGTGCTACCACAAGCGATCCAGTATTGTGACGCAACGGCCATATACGCGAGAGGCACCTTAGATATAAACTCCAAGAACTGCTCCTCTATCATGGAATGTGGAGTGACTGGAGGACTGTCTCCCATCGTGCTCTGTAACAAAAGAACTCAAATAATTAGCATATGATAGTAAAGGTAATATAGAGAAATAGTAGTGTACAAAAGAACATAGCAAAAAAAATAAAGATAAATTAGTACGTACAAGTGTTTGATTCAAAAATCCTCTATTCTAGCATCCTCTTGGATATCTAATGCACATAGAATATCTATCTCTACATTGGTAACTTCTAAATCTCTTGGTATGCTAGCTTCTTCTTGATCATCATTTGTTTCTTCATCGTGTATCTAGTCTTCTTTAAAGACCTCTTCATCTCTGACAATGATCTCTTCCTCCTCAACTACTGATTGAATCTCAGAGTCCACTACAGATGGACTTTCTTCTACCTCTATGTTCTCACAAATTTTTCTAGTACATGGGGAGATTTGTAAAACAAATAGCCATTGTGGCTCTTATCCCGCCTCACTGTTGGGTTTCTTCTAGAGGTGACTATTTTGAACCATTTGACATAAAAAACAAAGTAATCAAACTTCCTAAAGGATAGCTTCAAGATATCTTGAATCACTCCACAATAATCTAGCTGGCCTTCTTGAGCATTATCGTCTCTTGCACTAGCTCTACTATTTATTTACACACACTCACCTATATATATATTTAACTCTCTCTCTCTCTCTCTCTCTCTCTCTCTCTCTCTCTATATATATATATATATATATATATATATATATATATATATATATATATATATATATATATATATATATATATATGTGTGTGTGTGTGTGTGTGTGTGTGTTTATTTATTTATTTATTTATCTATACTAAAGACCTAATTTTTTATATATTTAATTATATATATTTATTTTTATTATATGTATGTAAAAAACCTAAAACCCTGATCCTAAGGACCTAAACCTAAAACATGTAATTTTGTGTATGCATGTGTATATATATGTATATATGTATATGTATTATATGTGTATACATGTATATATGTTATGCATGTGTAAAAACCCTAAACCCTAATCGTAATGACTTAGAAGAAAAAAATGTATATGTATGTATGCATGTGTATATATATGTGTATGTGTACATATATTATGTGTGTATATGTGTATATGTGTGTATGCATGTATAAACAACCTAAAAACCCTAATCCTATTTTTATATATTTAATTTGATAAAAAAACCCTAAAATACTAATTTTATGTATTTAATTGAAATACATGATATTTTAATATTTATTTATCTATACTAAAGACCTATTTTTATATATATTATTTATTCTAATACTAAAGGCGTATTCTTTATATATTTAATTATATATATTGATTTTTATTATATGTATGTAAAAATCCTAAAACCCTAATCCTAAAGAGCTAGACATAAAACATTTATATGTGTGTGTGTGCATGTGTATATATATATATATATGTGTATATATTATGTGTGTATATATTATGTGTGTATATGTGTGTATGCATGTGTAAACAACCTAAAAACCCTAATCCTATTTTTATATATTTAATTTGATAAAAAACCCTAAAATCCTAGTTTTATATATTTAATTAAAACACTAGCTATTTTCATACTTATTTATCTATACTAAATTCCTAGTTTATATATATATATAATTATATATTCTAATTTTTCTCTTTTCTGCTTGTATATATATTTAATTTAATTAACAAATTATGTATGCATATGTGTGTATGTATGTATGCATATGTATGGATATGTGTGTATGTATATGCATATGTGTGTGTATGCATATGCATGTGTATGCATATGTGTAATCATTCACACAATTTTCATAGTTTATGAGCTTATAAAACCCATGACATAAAATGACAGAAGTAATAATGACATTGTCATTTGATAGATCATGAACTATACATCTATCATTAAGAAATTTCACAACCAAGCCAATCTTGGCCAAAGGTAGGACTGATAACAGATTCTTCTTGATCCTTGAATGGCACAATTAAAGCATCCGAAAATGTACAAGAACTACCATGAGTAGTAGCCAAAATGATCTTACCAACTCCCATGACAGGATAAGAGGATTTGTTGGCACATGTGATAGTATTCCCTATAGGGGTAGACTCGAGTGAAGTGAAGAAACTACATTGTGAGGTAATATGTTTTGTTGCGCCACTATTAAAGTACCAAAGTCTACTGCAAACATACATTGTTCATGAGAAGATGGGTCATAATTGCAAACAGTGGTAAATGCCGATTCTTCATTCTAGACAAGATTAATAGACTCTGTTTTGGGTGTAGAAGCCTCAACAATAACAACAACCATTCTAGCCTCTTTCTTCCTTGCCTCTTTGGCAGCCAGTTTTGGACAACTCTTTATGACATGATCATTTCCTTTACAGTATATTCAAAACAAATTCTGCTTTCTGTTTTCTTCTCATCTCTATCATCCTTCTTTGATTGTGCTGAAGTAGCAAATTTTTGCTTGCTAGTAGAAGAGATCCATCTACCTTTGCCATTCTAGCTTGCTAGGACAGCTTGATCTGCAACATGCATAATGGACCTGTTCTACCTAAATCGATCTTCCTGGAATAGAGAAGAGACTAATTCCTCAAATGCTAAGGCATTTGGATTGCCTTTCATCATCAAACGAAGAGTAGAAGAAAAACTCGTATATGAATCTGAAAGACCATCCAGAACAGTCTACACAAGTGAACTATCATGCAACACTTCATCAAAAAAAATCAATTGTTCCCTCAAATCTTTGATCTTTGCCAGAAAACTATCCATGGAATCTCCTTCATTCATGTGCTCACTTTCCAACTGTTTTTGGAGGTCAGCAACACGAGCCTCATTCCTTGCCTGGTATAAAGTGGTAAGTGTATACCAAGCATTCTTAGCTATTTTGCAAGAACGGATATGAGGAATAATAGCACAATTGATAGACAAGGCTATCAATGCATGTGCTTGAGCATCTCTGCTATCCCAAATAATTTTCTCTATAGTAGGTGCAGCAGGAAGTGTAGTACGAATAGAAACATGAAGAATATTGTCATCTTTGTTGGGGGAGATGGAGGATAATCTTCAAAGATGAATAGGTGTTGCTTCAACCCGCTTCACACAAGCCAAGAACAACTACTAGAGAGTGTATTGGGCCTCTTTAGCATGCTAAATGATCATAAATAATCACATATGTTGCTTGGAACATGATCCACTAATCAATGGATCAAAACAGATAGGTAGGAATTGATCCAAGACCAAAAAACTTGCTATTCTTGTTTCTACACATGTTCAATGTTTTGAGCAGTTCTTTGAGCACAACAACAATTAGCTTAATTCCTTTTGGTAAACTCTAACTAGCTTAGGTAGCTACCAATCATGAACGATTTCATAAAAAATGATGGACTACACACTGAGAATGGTGTTTAGCGAATCACATAACCTTCCTGACAATTACGGGATGCATCAGTCAACAGACCAGAGAGTAAAGATATGTTAACATCTCACGATCCATAGAGGCAATGAAAATGAGACTTTTCAATCATATACTAGACAGTATGTCAAATCTATCACGCTTTAAATCATGACAAATGATCAATCATATACTGAGAAAAAGCTCTTAGAAAATCATTGTTCTGATATAGTCATAGCAGAGAAGTGAAATGAGAATGTAATGATAATATTAAATCCTATACAAATACAATGTCATTGGCAACCATATATTGCTCAATGTGTGGGAGGTGAATGAGCTATGAGATGAGCTCTCAATTCACAATAGATCCCCTTCACAATGATCTCATGGACTCGAGATAATATGCGGGTCATTTGATCCTCTTTTTATATCTGTGTTTGGAGACAATGTTTGAATTCAAATTCAAAAAGGTTTACCTAAAAGTGAATCCTAAAGTATAGGATATATTCTCTCATTACTCAACAACCAAAAACTTCGAGATTTGATGCTTGCTAACTTTCTCGTGGTTATAGGACACTTTTACCAATATAAATGCAAATGGTTTTTACAAGAGGTTGATCACATAAGGTTCTATAAAAGATGTGCCAATTAAACAAGTATGTGGGCTTGGTTTTAATTGCACCAATGGATTCCCCTCAAGCCTAACATGCTTGGTCTCCATTCCTCCTTGATTTCCTGCAAACCAATCATCAATTTGAATGTGTTCATCTTGGTTCCGTCCAAAGACTTTGTGAGTATATCTACACATTGTAAATGAGTTGATACATAGGAGAATTGAATATCCTTGCTAAGCAATTTCTCCCTTATATAATGATAGTGCACTTCAATGTGCTTAGTCCTTGCATGATATATAGGATTAGCAGCCAAATGAAGTGAAGTAAAGTTAACTCGAAAGATTATTGGATTGTAAGAGTGTAACCAAGATTATTGGATTGTAAGAGTGTAACCCCAAATCTGCATAGAGTTGCTTGAGCCACATAACTTCTTGAGTTGCATTTGCCAAACCTCTGTATTCTGCTTCTATGGATGATAAGGTTTCAGCTGGTTGCTTCTTAGATGACCATGATATAAGCTTTGAACCTGCAAAAGATAGCTACCGTGAAGCGGTCCTTCTATCATCCTTGGAGCCAGCCCAATCTGCATCAGAATACATTTTTATGTCTAAGTTAGAAGTTAAGGGATAAAAAAACCCTTTTGTTATACTTTATGGAATATTTGGAATGAAGGTTTAATGCCTTGAGGATTGTAATGTGTTTTGTGTTTTGATTTAGCAAGTGGAGATCCATGAGGGTGTGAATGAGTATGAACGAGTGTGAATGCACATGGATTTATTAAAATACTTTTGGAGATATATAGAAGAGTATTTTTAGAGAATAAGTTATGTTTTAGAAGATAGTTAGTTTTAGCTATTTTTGTAAATAAAGCAAAAGCATGCTATTTTTAGCGTGGCCCTCATGTATCTTCCATCCAGGACATAATATGAATTACCTATAAATATGCATGCTCTCATAGAGTTGTCCATGAGAGCATGTGGGGGGAGATTGTACTCTATCTTGTGTCGTCTTTTGTCTCTTTTCTATTCTTTGAATACTTTTGTATGATTTAGTACATCTAAGAGAATCGATCGTCAACAGTGATATCAAATCTTCATCATCACGTCCTACTCTTCAACAGTTCTTTTGCCAGCGTTTTTGGAGTGTACATATACGCTCACATCACTGACGACGCCCATAAACAATGCTTCTAATCTCTCCATGCAAAGAACATCATGGCGCCACATCAGAGACTCTCGAACTTCCTTTGGACGCGCTCTTGTTGCATCAAGAGTGGACCATGTCTTGTTTCCCTCGGAGCTTCCAACGAACTAGGCTGCCCGATTTTCGGGCCGTCATCTCTTCAGATGGCAGATGGCTAATGTTTGTGCAATGCTTTTGCATTAAATAGCTTTCTTTACTCCACACGTGAGCGCTGAGATGGAGGGCAGAGAAAGATCTTTCCCTCTGCATCCGTCGAAGAAATATGCTGAGCTATGCTGAGCTATGTTCTTGAGCGTTTAGCCTAGAGCTATGACCCATGCATGTATAGCTGCAGGAGCTTTGAATATCACGTATGGGTTAGTACGCACTTTTGATGCGCCCCTTGCAGCAGATTTCTCAGCCAGCAGCTAGCGAGAGAACGAGAACTCTGTTCCTTTTGTTTCGTTTGAAGTAGCTTGAAGATCCAGCTCGATATATAGCAGAGCTCCTCTAACAGGACATGTGGGGTTAAGAAGGCGATGTGCAAGAGGCCAAGCCAGACGAGGCCACCTGCAATTTTCTTGGCATATGGGATATACGCGCAGCTTGCTGAGCAAGCCTATAGGCGTCTTGCTTTTCATGTTGTCGAGGACGCAAGAGAGAAATTGTTTTTTTGTTTTTGAATTGACTAAGAATCTACCCTGCTGCAATACAACCTGTTAAAAGAGCACATACGGGATTTTGCCTACTGCACGCAGCTCGATGTTTGTTCTCTTCTCACACAGCCACGATCCAACTTCGCTTTTGTTTACATAGCCATCGCTAAGAGCTCGATGTCACTTTAACCCACTTCTCTCCACTTTATTGGCCCTATCTTCGTCTTCTTATATCCAAATTTAGAGATTCTTTTTGCTGTGGCAAGCTCTTTCAGATCTCTTTTCATAGAGTGGTTGGAAGCCATATTTTTGGCTTCAATCTCAATTATTTGGAAAGTTTGGAGTTTGCCCGTTCATCCTTCAACAACCCTCTTTCAAGCTTTGTTTTGAAACATCAATGGAGTATGGACCATCTTCATCATCTATACACACTTGAAAATTAATTATTGAACCTCCAAATAATTCTGTTGTCAATTTATATGCATGGTTACTCTCTTTTTGCATCATATTACATACAAGACATGCACGTTTTGCATCGTACCTAGTGTATATGCATAGTTTAGATAAGGTTTATCTTGTACGGTGCATGTATTCTTCTTGGAGAGACAAGAAAGTATTTTCTTGCAGGTTAGCGAGGGGAAAAAACTAAAATTGTCAGGGTGTTTAATTCCCTTTTGGTTTTTTTGTGGATAGATTCTTCCTGTCAGCACCAATATCATGGAAATTGTTTGTCGAAATTTTTTCGGTTTTCAAAATTGCATCGTTATGGTACTAAAATTTTTAGAAAATTCGTATGCATATGCATTCAAGTATAAATTCATGGTTAGTAAATAAATTTTTATTTCATCACATCAAGATATTCATTTTTGTAACCACTTTTGGATTGCATTTAGACTCAAATCCTGTTTACCATTCACATTCACATTAAATTCCAGTTTTCCAGTTCCATGCATGTGTTTTTACATGGAACATGCTTATGATTGTTCAGTGATGGGACATGTGATTGGCCATCCATGTCTATTTTATTATTATCAACTGAGGTCAGTTGCTCGACAATTGGGGGGCATGTTATACTTTAAGGAATATTTGGAATGAAGGTTTAATGCATTAAGGATTTTAATGTATTTTGTGTTTTGATTTAGCAGGTGAAGATTCATGAGATGTGAACACACATGGATTTATTCAATTACTTTTGGAGATATTTAAAAGAGTATTTTTAGAAAATAAGTTATTTTCAGAAGATAGTTATTTTTTAGCTATTTTTATAAATAAAGCACAAGCACGCTATTAAAAGTGTGGTCCTCATGTAACTTCTATTCAGGACATAATAAGAAATACCTATAAATACACATGCTCTCATAGAGTTGTCCATGAGAGCATGTGAGGGGATATTGGACCCTATCTTGTGTCGTCTCTCATCTTTTCTATTTTCTGAGTACTTTTGTGTGATCTAGTGTATCTGTAGGATCCGATCGTCAACATTGATAACTTATATGTATTAATTAATCATTAGTAACTTACATGTATGTGTTCATATGTTCTTATAATATATAAGCTATTACTAGCTCACATATATTAGTTTTTGATTCGCTTACAACAACTCATATATATCAAGGATGAATAGCTTGCAATGAATTTGTGTTATAATGTGCACAATATATATATATATATATATATATATATATATATATATATATATATACACACACATATATATATATATATATATATATATATATATATATATATATATATATATATATATATATATATATATATATATATATATATATATATATATATATATATATATATATATATATATATATATATATATATATATATATATATATATATATATATATACACACACACATACACACACACACATATATACATATATATATATATATATTCAAGATGATTAGCTAACATATATTAGTGAATTCTAGATTGCATATGTTAGTGCTTAATAGCTTACATATATGACCAGATGACATATGTTAGTGTTGAATGGGTAACATATATTATTGATGAATAGCTTACATATATGCATGATGAAGACCTAAATATACTTATGATTGGTAGGTTAGATAGGATTTATATATCAGTGTTCAATAACTTACAATTCTATCATTCATCTACATGTTGAACTATTCATTTGGTTGAAGCATTATCGTCTGATTATTCAAGCTCAACTACATACTTTTGAAAGACTGAAGCCAATTTTTGTAAGATGCCTTAGAGACAAGATTCACTTGCTTTTGTATATAACATGTTTAGATATCATTTGTTAAAGATATTATGAACCAATTACATCATCATAGTTGTGTCCTCCATGACAAAACAACAGCTAATAACTAAGTTTGAAGTTGACAAGAACAAGTAATGGAAAGATAGGTATGTCCCTCTTGTGAAGACAATCTCGGCACCACAAAATGTTCGTAAATGATAAAATAATGATGTCCTTGGTACTTTTTCTTAGTATATTTTTTCATAAAATTAAGTTTTTCTTCTTAGTGTTTTTTTTAAATTATGTGTTATTTCTTGGCACCTTTTTTTTTTTCTAATTAAGTGCTATTTCTTGGTACTTTTTTGTGTTTTCTATTAAGTACTATTTCTTGGTACTCTTTTTTTTAATAATTAAGTTCTATAATTTCTTAATACATTTTTTAGAAATTTCTATTTCTTGGTCCTTTTTTTAAATAAAGTGCTATTTCTTGGTACATGTTTTTAATATAGAAGGAATCCATTCATGGGTAGGACATGAACCCTAGCTAACAACCTAGGAGAAAATTGAGAAAAAACCACTACATCACATATATTGGATGAAATACAATGATACTTGAATGATTTGTAGATAATGAAAATGACTCGATCTAATAGTTAAGAATTTATTAATGTTAATAGTCTTTTTAAACATACAATAGTCCTATAAAACATGTAAAATAGTCTCACAACATTGAGATTGTTTCCAATCATAGACGTTCTTCTGTAACTCCAAGGAATCCCACATTGATCATGAAACACATGCAAGCTTCTTTCATCAAATGGAACAACTTGTGAAAGGCTATTTACATATTTAGAAATAGAATCATGTAATATTTACAAGAGACCAATCGAGACTGAATCAAAATGTCAAAAATAGAATCATGTAATATTGGAGACTGGAAAAATCATGTAATATTCATGACACTAAAGCTTTTAATAAAATTGGCATGTTTTCGACATCCAAGAAATAATTATGATGGTAGACTAAACAAAGAAACTGATGGCTACCATCATGAGTGAATAAAAAAATATTTAAAAATTTTCGTTCGAAAATATTAGAGGTCATATTTGATGATCAGGTTGCATGCCACTTAGGGGTAAACTTGTTGACTTCTTCCACCTCTTCCTTGTTGATATCTTTAGGTAGTGATATGTATGAACACACTAGGAATGTTGTCGTCGAGATTTTCTCTCCTCTCTCACTCATGAAGGCCTACAGGAAACACATTCGGTGAAGGTAGCCATAATTCCCTAAGAAGTTCAAGATGCATCAAAGATGTCAAAGGGAGTTCACATGCAAACTTTGGAAGAAATCAAGCAAATCTAGGGTAGAAGTCAAAGTTGGTCAAATTTTGGAAAGTAGGGCAAAAATTTCAATGTCTCCAAATCACATGAAACTTCATATACTTGTAAAGCTTATTAAAGGCAATCTATAGCCTCAATTTCACATGTAATAGCACATTGATATGCCATGTGCATTTTGTAAAAAAAGTAATTTTTCCACTTAGATCCTACAAAATCTTGTATAGGAATTTTTGTTAGCCATATGCTTTGGCATGTATAAAGATCATATGTGGCTACATATTTGTACAAATTTTCAAGGCTATCAGAGCTTCTTAGGGACCTTAATCCACCTTGCAAGCTTCCAAATGTAGTCAAACTTATATAAGGGAGATTTAGATGGGAGTTTTTTCTGCATTTTCCTAAAGGACGCTTTGCAAAGGATAGCCCTAAAAATTTTCATCTTAATCAAAGGATATTTGAGGGGTCAAAGAGCACAAAATCCAGTTTTCAAGGTCATTGCAATTTCCTATAATAGAATTGAAGGCTTGAAGGACGGCCACATGGCAAACAATGACTGAACCATGTTGTACGGTCAGGATGAGCTTATATTCAAGGGTGGAGATGCACTAAAGCTTAAAGGAAAGAGGATCCATGAGTTTTTTTCATCAAATAAGCCTTCTTTGATGGTCGATCAATAATGCAAAGTTTGTCCAAAAATAGCAGCTTGTGTTATCCAAATTGATGTCAGTATTGATCCGATGATCAAGATCAACTCCAAATCCAATGGTGGAGAATGGATGCACCTAATGTTCACCTCCTTGTCCTAGATATCATATGAAGAATCAATCTTAGCCATCCATTTGATAAATCCAATGATTGTAATCCAAAGCAGTTGATTCTAGGGTTGAGAGTTGATTTCTCTAGATCCAACGGCCCAAATTCATTCCAAAAACTATATAAACCCCCCTCCAAAATCCTAGAACATAGTTTTTAGGCATCCGTAGGGCCCTTGCTAGCACATGGTTTCCTTGAGACTATCACCCTCAGTTGAGCATGTGAGGATCCAAGGTGGGCTAGTAAGAGCATACTTCCTAGAATCAATTTTTTAGACTTCGAATCTAGGATAGGCTCATAAACCCAATTTTGCTTTCTTTGCTCACAGTGGAGCGTGTGAGTGAGTTAGAGCAGGTTTTATGAGTGTTAGAACTCTTTAGAAACACATTACAATCGTAAAAAGACATAGGGTCAATGAAGTGGAACCTATCCTCTTACATGTGACATTCGGTTGAACTGTCATGGTGAGAGGATCGCGCAGACCACCTTTAACCAGTAGAATGCTTAGTTTGACGTTTCACAAGATTCATGTATATGTATGACATAACAATATCTTCTAATTCATGTCTCTTTCTATGTGTGAGAAGGCTCCGCAGTCATGCATTGAACTAGTGAGGATGATCCATTGAGATGGAGAGAAAAAGTTTCTATTCATAATCATGAACCACATGCATTCATACCACCCATAAAAACCCATGCATATGATTCAGTTTTGAAAGTGTATAAGAAGCTCCATTCTTGGACCATTCTTCCTTTGAAAAAATGATTCATGTGTGTGGTTTTCCTTTTTGCTCATCATGCATACATCCACAAGAACCCATGCATATGAACTAATTTTTAAAAGTATATAAGAAGCTCCATTCTTGGACCATTCTTCCTTTCAAAAATTGATTCATGTGTGTGGTTTTCTTTTTGTTCTTATCATGCATACATCCATATGTTCCCCTTTCATAATCAAATCATGACATCTCTCCTCCCCATACCCAACTTCATCTTCACCTTTATAATATTTATCACATAAACCTTCCAACACTCACTAGCTTCATACACTCTGTGTGTGCCATGACCAAACCCGATCCACTCAGATTGCGATCACCTCCACATTTGAACCCGACATGAAACACTTCATGGCATTTGCTTTTGATCTTGTTGGGAGGTTGTGATCCATATCCTTTGTTTTATATTTTTCATCCTCATCATCTTCATCATTCTTGAGTGTTGCACTAGATTTTTCACAATATCGTGCACATCTTTGTCATGAAGTAAACCCATTTGTGAGAGATCTAGAACATCGTGCATCACTTGTGTATTCACATAGGATGGAGGAAGGATTCAAATCCCTTATTGTTGAGAAACAAGGCCAAAGAATAGTCTCTTCTATATTGAGAGAGAAGGGAAAATTCAATGACATCAACATTACAAGCTACTTAGATTTTTTTGAAGAGCAAGCTATGATTTTTGGTATTCCCGAAGATCTTTTGATAACATTCTTTGAATGAATTGTTGATAGCTCTATCATAAACCGTATCATTCAATATGATACTCTTCCTTTGGAGTGATTTCTGAAAGGAGATGCTCAAAGAATTCTATCTTGAGGATTATAGCCAACATAATCAGGATGGATTCTTACGATGGGTCGATTCCCCAAAGTCTAGTAGCTCTATTACTCACTTACAAAATGAGTATATTAAATGCTATGAACAACTTTGTGATGAGGATAAGATAACTTTAAAACCTGATCTTGTGATCAATTTTCTTAAGCTTCTTCATCCTGATACTCGTAGGGAAGTTGAATGGCGATTAGAAGATCCAGATAAGCGTTATGGTCTTACTAACAATTGGCAAGAAGTGCATAAAGTAGTAGAGGTTGTAGCCCATAGACATCAAAGATAATCCATGCTTTATGAGCAAACTAGTCTTCCTCAAGCTAGCCTTCCACAAACTAAGGAGCAAGTTAGAGAACAATCCCATTGTATGCTTTTTGACTCTACTCCTATTCCTCAAATGATGGAATCTATTCAAGGTTTTAAAGTACAGTTAAATAAAAGTGTAGTTGAACAATCTCAAGTGGAAATTCTCACTAAGCAAATGGAAATTCTTATTGCTACACAATCCAATTTGGCCAAGACTATAGATGCTTTACAATCTAATTACATCAAAACTTTCCAAAATCAAATGAACCCAATTTCTTTTCAAGATCCTAATCAACATGTTATAGCTCCCAATCAAAATCCACAAGTAGCTCCTACTCAAGCATATCAAGTTCCTCCAATGCATAATCCTTCAATCCAAAATCCTCATCCTCATGTGCAAAATCCTCAAATGTATCAAAACTTATATCCTCAAGCTTCTCAAACAACTTTTCAAAATCCTCAAAATCAAAATTTTCAAAATCATCAACCATATACTATGGAAGCTCCTCTTGCACCTCAAGTACCACATGCTGCTCCGCAAGCTCCTCAATTACGTCGATTGCCTTATCAAAATCTTAATTATCATGTTCAAGAAATTCCTTATCAAAAAAATCCCCAATTTTAAAATTTCCCACCACAAGCTAATCAAAATTCTCAAAATCGAAATGGTTTTGTGTGTGGTCCTTGTAGGTCTCCTTGGTGTGATTTGTTAGAGCACTTTTTGAGAGATTGTGAGCTATTGAAGGCCGCTAAGGAGCAACGACTAATAATAGACATAGACAAGAAAATATGTGACTATTGATCTGTGCTACCTTTGCAAGGAAATTATGGTAAGGGAGGAATGAAAAAGCACTATGAAGATATAACCATAACGGATGCAGAAACTAGAGGGGTGCAACTAGAAGCTACTGATGAACAAGAAGTATAATCAAGTAAATCCACAAAGGAAGTTGACTTTTCCATAGAGGCTTTTGTAAGATCATGAGATGAAATTAAGAGAATAACAGTCCGGAGTCACCGATAGAAGATCAATCTCTTATTTCTCACATATCCAATGTAGAAGAAAAACAAAAAGAGATGAAATTGAGCCTAGTGAAAGAAAAGTGACTTGAAATCAAACCTTGGAGGGAATAGAAACAATCATAGAGCAAGGAGAAACATCACAACCCAAAGATAAAAAACAAGAATCACAACCCAATGAACAAAAACTTTAAGAGGAGAAACAAAAAGGGAAAAAGAAAAAGCAAAGAAAAATAGAACCAAAGTCTTTAGATAATTGAGAACAATCAAAACAAACTCAAGGCCAAACACAAAAACATGAACAAAAACAAGATCCTGAGCAAAAACAAAAGAAACCAAAGAGAAAACCTAAAGCCATCTTGATTTTAGAAATTGAGAGAAAAATAGATCCTATGGAGATTTTAGATGACATTTTGCTTAAGAGTCAAGTGACTATGTCTTTAGAACAAGTTTTCTCTATTGCAAAGCCTGTTTTAAAAGATAACTTTATCGGCCTAATTAAAAGGAAGAGGTTTTCGCTTAATCTAGATACTGAGATGCAAGATTCTCTAGATCAAGATCAGGCTATGAATAAAGCCTTAAACTTTGATGAATCTGATGAAGAGGACCTTGACGATGATGAAGTAAATGTTAATAAAAATTTCTTAGGACCTATTCAACTTGACCATGAAGTCCTGAAAACAATTCTAAAAGTCACTTTAAAAGAAATTTTTGGTCTAGAGGTACATCGAAGATGCATGTGAAAATAAGAAATGATAAGAACGCTATCACTGTAAATGCATTAGTAGATTCTCGCTCCAAAATCAATGTGATTTCAAGAGAAGTCTATGATAAGTTTCGGTGGCCCATAGATAAAGATTATGGATGGCATATGAGAACTGCAGATAATGGTGTAGGTACCCTGTATGGAGCTTGTGCTAGTGTGCCCATATCCATAGGAGGAATCATAGAAGAATTTTACTTTTTTATTCAAGATAATTGCTCCTATGAAGTTCTCTTAGGTCAGCCCTTTATTTGTGAGAGTCATATGGAAACTAAAGCCATGGATGATGGGTCTACCTATGCTAGAATTAAGTCTAAGGATGGAATGCTATCACTTCAAGTCATGATGGTAGGAGTGAATCATCTTAGGAATCGATTGTCAATTAGAAAGAAACCTATTGTTTACTCAGGGTCATGAGCATGCTTGTAGTGATTGTGCACCTCAGTTCATGTTTGGAGCTACATACGATCAAAAATTTTGGATAGAATCCATTGTTGAGCAGGAGAATAGTGGATATTGGTTTGACATCTCGCAACCAACCAATGTGTACAATAATTTGTCACTTTGTTTTCCACATTCTAGATTAGATTTTCTTCATAGGAGTCAATTGTCCAAGTCTTTTATCCAAAAAACCCAAAAAAATTATAAAACCAACAAAATCATGGAACATGATGAGAACATTGAGCATGTGATTGAGACATCTCATTGTTTCTCTACTCTTGAGGATTTAGTGTTATGTCTTCAACAAAATTCTAATTCCCATATTATTCTTCTTTCTTCCCTTGATGAGTATGCTCTTATCCAAGAATATGCTCTCAATGTTGGCAAGTGCTCAAAATTTAACCAAACACATGATGCCTTAGTTGAAACAAAGTATAAAACTGTAGATAAAAAAATCAAACCCATAGCTCAACCATTACCGAATGAAGCAATGAAAAAATTGTTTATATGAATAATGATCCAATTCTTCAGGATAAGAAAAACATAGGATATACATTCACAAATGAGACAATCAAACAGGTGAAAATTGGTAGAGATGATGGCTTTCTTTTGCTAGCAGAGAGAGAGAGATAAATTTGAGAGAGTCATACGTAGCCATGGAAAAGCCTTTACTATGTATCCTCATGAGATTGGTTGCGTAGATCCTAAGCGAGTTGAACCCATGATAGACTTGTTTCAATGGATCATCATTCGTACTCTTAGAGGCTTTCAACCAATCCAGATCTTTGGTAAAACCACCAACCTTATGTTCTAACTGTAATGCCATAGCAATGACTGCATCCAAGGTCATATCGTCCACACATCGAATAATCATAACTTGTTTGAGTTGGGGGTTTAGTCCATTAATAAACCATTGGGTAATCACATCATCCGGTAGATTAGCATGCCCTGGAGGCAACTGCCGTAGATGAGTGCGGAATAACGTTGCATACTCTTGCACACTCTGGTGTGGTTTCTGTTTATTGTTTTGTAAGTAATCAAAATTTTTAGCCGCATTTTTCTTTAATTGAAAACGTTGTAAAAAGGCATTTTTAACATCGTAGTATTGATCGAAATGATTAATATCGTATTCGGTTAACTAAGGAGTAGCTTCATTAACAAGGGTGGATTAAAACACTATGGTTTTATATGCCGGATCCACTGGATAGTTGAGTACAACATAATTAATTTCAAAAGTATGAACATGAGCATCAGGATCATGACCTGGAAATCCACCAAATTTAGTACATGTGACTCCGGTAGGTATCGGTCATGGGGGTACGACTTACTGCTGCTGCTGCTGTTGTTGTTGTTGTTGTTGTGTACTACTCATGTCGTCTAAATCAAGAGGAAGTATTAATTCGGAATTACTTGAATAGGTTGATTCCGATTGTTGTTGTGTCGTGTAGTCACTTTGCAAGATCTCCGGTCATATGGTATCACTGAGTCGATCGCACACATCTGATTTCAACTGCCATTCATCATATTTCATGTTTGAGATGAACTTTTCACTAGAACTTTCACCCACAAAGGTATTTGTACCACCCGAATCAAAACAAAAAAACCAAAATTCACCAAGCTATCACCAGAATCAGCACCTATTCCACTAACCACACTTTCAACAAATTGCATGGGTTTAAATTCTCGTATACTCTGTAATCCTTGAACAAAAAAAAATTGGGGTGCCACTCCACTAGTCCATGTATCATAGTTTCATTCAAACGATTGTCCTTCTCCACTACCCCCAGAGGGTGTTCCCAACATGCTAGTGACTTTCCACAGATGCTGATCACTTTGGTACTTCAAGTAAGATTCACCAGAACTGTTATAGGCATATATCATATAATTCATGTTGGAGATAGACGTCTGCGGAAGCACGCGAACAGCACAAGGAAGAAGAAGAAGCTTGGAGCACAACACACAAGACTGAATGTATTACTAGAGAATGTACAAAGATAAGTAGCCCATTAGGGCAATAGGTGTATATACAAGCCGGGGGAAAAAAACCCCCTAAAGAGGGAAAAAAGTGCCCCGGCGATCCTAGAGTGTTCACACACATCACTACCTAAATATATCAACAAATCCCCCCTGGGAGTGATGCGGTGAACAAGGAGCTGGCGCTCATGTATAAGGAAGTGCCAAGCTATGTGGAAATCACTCCACAAAAGGAAGTAAGCCCAAAGCTTTGCGGAAAGCTTCAAACTTCTCCCTAGGCAGAGCCTTCGTGAAAAGGTCTGCAATGTTCTCCTGTGTGGGCACATATGCCAAGCTGATCTCCCTAGCAGAGAACCTCTCCCTGACATAGTAATAATGCACCTCAATGTGCTTAGTGCGAGCATGGAACACAGGGTTCCTTGCAACTGCCAATGCGCTTTGACTGTCAGTGAAGATGGTGGTGGCAGAAGACTGGCCAACACCTAAATCAGCCATAAGGCGTCTGAGCCACACACACTCAACAGTAGCTGTGAAAGCTGCCCTATACTCAGCCTCACAACTGGAAGTGGCCACAGTAGGCTGCTTCTTGCTCAACCAAGATATACATGAGCTACCAAGCATGAAGCAAAAACCACTGGTGGACACACGAGTGTCATAGCAACCAGCCCAATCTGAGTCAGAAAAAGCATGCAAATCTGGCGGTAGTGATCCCCCCTTGGGATAAAACAACCCAAGTAGCCGAGTACCACTCAAGTAGCGAAAGATGCGCTTAACCGCTTTCCAATGCGTGACTCCTGGGCAATGCATAAACTTGCTCATCTGTGAGACAACAAACTGAATATCTGGCCGAGTAATGCATAAGTAAATCAAGCATCCAACAGCCTGCTGATAGAGAACAACATCAAATGCATCTCCAGCATCGTGAAGACTCAATCGTAAACCCGTCTCCATAGGAGTGGCAATAGGCTTACAGTCTTCAAGGCCAAAACGCTGCAATAATCATATTTCGTTTGACACAAAGCCATTCCACCATCAACATGCATAAACTGAATGCCCAAATAGTGATGCAAATGCCCCAAATCAGACATCTCAAATGAGGCATGTAAATCAGCCTTAAAATCAGCAATATGTGTCTCAATAGGACCAGTGAGCAGCATGTCATCAACATAGACAACAATGATCAGAAGCACATCATTAGCACGCTTAACATATAAGGTGCTTTCAGTTGGACTATTCTCAAAACCATGTGCAATCAGATAGGCATGTATCTTCTCATACCAAGCATGTGGTGCTTGCTTTAAATCATATAATGCCTTCTTTAACCTGCAAACCTGGTTTTCATGCCCTTTCTGCACAAAGCCACGGGGCTGAAAAACATACACTTCTTCATGCAAGTCACCATTCAGAAATGCTGTTTTAATGTCCAATTGATGTACATTCCAACCATGATGGGCTGCAAGTGCACAAATGCTGCGAACAGTAGTCATATAGCATGTAGGTGCAAAGGTCTCATCAAAATCAATGCCTCTTTCCTGTGCATAATCCTTTGCAACAAGCCTAGCCTTATACCTGTCAACTGTACCATCAGGTTTACGCTTCAGCTTGTATACCCACTTAGTGCCAATGGCCTTTTTGCCAGGAGGCAAGTCACATAAAGAACATGTACCATTCTTCATTATAGCATCATATTCAGATTGCATAGCAGCCATCCAATTTTCTGAATTTTGTGCTTCATCAAAAGAAACAGGCTCATTCTCATCACAGAGACTAGATGCAGCCATAGCATAGCAATCTGATGCAAAGGAGGCACTATGAGAGCTTGAACGAGTACGATATGACAAAGGTGCATCTAATTTGCTGTCACGCAAAGTCTACACCAACCATTTTGGCATAGTTTTTGCCTGCTCAATATCAACCCTCTCATCAACAAGTGCATCATGTAAATCTGCATCAAAAATGGAATGATCTGCATCATCATATGAAACCTGCAAAGGTTGAGAAGTTGCCTCATTAGGACCAGCACTAGCCTGTCCACCTGTAAAAAGAGGCATCAAAGTATCATACATGTCTTTGGAGCTAATAGATGTCTCCTTAGTACATGAAAGCAGTGGCTGAATAGCATCTTCCACAAAGACAACATCACGGCTAACCAGAATGCGTTTAGTCTGTGGATGATACAGACGATAGCCTTTACTTTCAGCACTGTACCCAACAAAAATACATTTTACTGCCTTATCATCCAATTTTCTACCATGTTGTTCAGGCACTAATGCATATGCCAAACAACAAAAAATACGCAGATGAGCAACAGATGGCTTGCGGTCATGCCAAGCCTCATATGGAGTGATAGACTGCAACGCTTTAGTGGGACACGTGTTCAGTACATATGCTGCACACATGACAGCCTCAAGCCAGAAACTATGTGGTAAAGCCTGACTTTTGACCATGCACCTTGCCATCTCCATGAGTGACCTGTTCTTTCGTTCAGCAACTCCATTCTGTTGAGGTGTATACGACACTATACACTGGTGTTTTATCCCACGTTTAGCCAGAAATGCATTAAAATCTGAAGACATATATTCACCCCTCGATCAGAACGGAGGGTGCCCATTTTACATGCTGACAGATTTTCAGCCAAAACCAAAAACTGTTTGAAGCACATGAACACTTCGGACTTTGCTTTGAGTGGATATACCCATGCATGCCTGGAAAAATCATCAATGAAAGTCACGAAGTAAAGGTAATTTCCAAAAGAGGGTGTCTGCATAGGACCACAGACATCACTATGTACAAGCTGCAATTTCTGCGTAGCCCAAACTGAACCATCTTTTGGAAAGGAAGAACGCTGCATTTTGCCCAAAATACAGCCTTCACAAACATGTTTTCCAGGTGCCTCAAGTTTGGGCAAAGAGGACACCATTTCAGATTTCTGCAGGCGTAACAAACTAGCAAAATTCAGATGACCAAATCGTGCATGCCAAAGCTTTGCATCTGACATAGCTTGAGAATCATGAACTGCACATGCCGAATCATTCACAGATCTTTCATAGTCTATGAGCTTATATAGCCGACGACATAAAATGCCAGAAGCAATAATCACATCGCCATTTGAGAGATCATGGACTGTACACCTGTCATCAACGAATTTCACAACCAAGCCAATCTTGGCTAATGCAGAAACTGATAACAGGTTCTTTTTGATCCCTGGCACATATAAAGCATCTGACAAAGTGAAAGAACTACCATCAGCAGTAGTCAGAATGATCTTACCAACTCCCATAACAGGATAAGAGGAGTTATTGGCGCATGTGATAGTATTCCCTGTAGGGGCAGGCTCGAGTGAAGAGAAGAAACTGCGCTGCGAGGTAATATGTTTGGTCGCCCCACTGTCAAAGTACCAAACATCTGAGTCTACTGCAGACATGCACTGATCATGAGAAGATGGGTCAAAACTGCAGACAGTAGTAAACACCCATTCTTCTTCCTGCACAAGATTTGCAGACTCTGTTTTTGGTGTAGAGGCCTCTGCAACAACCATTCCAGCCTCTTTCTTCTTTGCCTCTTTAGCAGCTAGTTTTGGACAGTTCTTTATAATATGATCATTTCCTTTACAGTACTTGCAGAACAATTTCTGCTTTTCTGATTTCTTTTCATCTTTATCCTGGTTCTTCGATTGTGCAGCATTTGCAGATTTCTGCTTACTAGTAGAAGAGCTCCATTTTCCTTTGCCCTTCTGACTAGCCAGGAAAGCTTGATCTGCAACACGCATGATGGACCTGTTCTGCCTGGACTGATCTTCCTGCAACAGAACAAAGACTAATTCCTCAAATGACAAGGCATTCGGATTGCCTTTCATCATCAACTGAAGAGTAGAGGCAAAACTCTGATATGAATCAGGAAGACCATTCAGAACGGTCTGCACAAGTGAGCTATTTGGTATAACCTCATCAGCAGAAATCAATTGTTCCTTCAGGTCTTTGATCTTTGTAAGAAAACTGTCCATAGAATCACCTTCATTCATGTGCTCACTCTCCAACTATTTTCGGAGGTAAGCAACACGAGCCTCATTCCTAGCCTGGTACAAAGTGGTAAGTGTATCCCAAGCATCCTTTGTTGTTCTGCAAGAGCGAATGTGAGGAATAATGGCACGTTTGACAGACAAGGCTATCAATGCATGTGCCTGGGCATCTCTGCCATCCCAACGAATCTGCTCTGGAGTAGGTGCAACAGAAACAGCAGCACGAACAGGAATCTGCGGAATATCATCTTCGACACCATCTTCATCAGCTCCAACACCTGTATTTGCAGTACCTGTCGTTACAGGTGTAACAGGACGTCTTTCAACACCCTGCACAATGTTCCACAATCCTTTTGCAACCAGTACATGTCGCATCATATAAGCCCAGAATGGGTAGGTGGTACCATCCAACTTATCCTCAACAGCCAACATACGGAATACATCACTGCTTTCAGCCATGGCCGGTGACTAAAATACCTTGATGCAGAAAATTGACTGTATCTCAAAAAGTTGAACAGAACTGCCCAGACGAGTTCTGCTAGACCTGTAGCAGACTTCGAGACGCTTAAACTGGCGAACAGAAACTGGTATATACCTTTGGCACAAAAGGACGAAATAGCCTGCACAAGCGCTGCGATAGTGCGTTCGGAGGCCGAAATTTCGTGCGAATCTGAGACTGCAAACGGAGGAGTGTCGACGGCACCCTAGAAGAAGCGACGACCTGCTCTGATACCAATTGTTGGAGATAGACGTCTGCGGAAGCACGCGAACAGCACAAGGAAGAAGAAGAAGCTTGGAGCACAACACACAAGACTGAATGTATTACTAGAGAATGTACAAAGATAAGTAGCCCATTAGGGCAATAGGCATATATACAAGCCGAGGGAAAAAAACCTCCTAAAGAGGGAAAAAAGTGCCCCGGCGGTCCTAGAGTGTTCACACACATCACTACCTAAATATATCAACAATTCATTCTTTCTTCCAACCTTAATCTGCCCTCAAACTTGCTATTCCAAGCCCCATGGCCGGCGCTAGTGTTAACGGCTTACTGGAATAAATCAACTCTTGGGTTCTTGGGATGGTCAGGGGTCTGTAATACAGAGGCCTTATGTGTAGTCTATATTACAGAGGCCTTATGTGTATTTTCACAGATAAGACATTCACTGTGCAGTGTTATTCATCTCTTTACTCTGACTATTCCTGAGCACACTTGTAAATAGTAATTTCATCACCAGACTTTTTAACATTAAGCGAATTACTTCACCGCGACATCGTATGTCATTTAATTGCGTAGAATATCCTGGGCTTCTTCAGAGATAGTTGACATGCAATCACAAATCACTTATATCATCACCAACAAAGTATTACCCATACAAGATCATCAGAATAACTTAATACTCAAAACAGTAAATGATTCTATCAACAGTATGAGCAAAATGTGCACCGAAAATGATCCACAGGCGCTCTACCTAGACACACAGTCCGGCCTCGTGCTTGTCCTGTGCATCTGCTTCCGTAGACCTTTTTCATTATCAAAGATTTACAAATGTTAAGCTACATCCCTTCGATGTGCATCCTTTCCAATTACATTTTCCAATAATTACAATTACATTTCGGCGTCCTAACAGGAAGAACAGGTGACTCATGGAAATGGGGAGGTGTATGGTCAAGAGTTAGGCTTTACCACATAGTTTCTAGCTTGAGGCTGTCATGTGTGCAACATATGTACTTAACAGGTGTCCCACTAAAGCACTGCAGTCTATCACTCCATATGAGGGTTGGCATGGTCACAAGCCATCTGTTGCTCATTTGTGCATTTTTGGTTGTTTGGCATATGCATTGGTTCCTAAACAACATCACCAAAAAATTGGATGATAAAGCAGTAAAATGTATTTTTGTTGGGTAAAGTTCTGAAAGCAAAGGCTATCGTCTGTATCATCCACATACTAAATGCATTTTGGTTAGACATGATGTTGTTTTTGTGGAAGATGCTATTCAGCCCTTACTTTCATGTACGAAGGAGATATCTGTTAGCTCCAAAGACATGTATGATACTTTGCTGCCTCTTTTCGCAAGTGGGAATTCTAGTGATGGTCCTAATGAGGCAACTTCTCAGCCATTGTAGGTTTCATGTGATGATGTAGATCATTCTATCTCTGATGCAGATTTACATGATGCACTTGTTGATGAGAGAGCTAATATTGAGGAGGCAAAAACTATGTCAAAATGGCTAGTGTAGACTTTGAGTGACAACAAATTAGATGCACCTCTATCATATCGTACTCGTTCAGGCTCTCATAGTGCCTCTTTTGCATGAGATTGCTATGCTATGGCTGCATCTAGTCTCTGTGATGAGACTGAGCCCGTTTCATTTGATGAAACACAAAATTCTAAACATTGGATGGTTGCAATGCAATCTGAATATGATGCTATCATGAAAAATGGTACATGGTCTTTATGTGACTAAGTGGGTACACAAGCTGAAGCATAAACCTGATGGAACAGTTGGCAGATATAAGGCTAGGCTTGTTGCAAAGGGTTATGCGCAAGAAAGAGGCATTGATTTTGATGAAAACTTTGCACCTACTTGCTAAATGACTATTGTTCATAGCATTTGTACACTTGCAGCTCATCATGGTTGGAATATACATTAGTTGGACATTAAAACAACATTTCTAAATGGTGACTTGCATGAAGAAGTGTATGTTTTTTAGCCCCCTGGCTTTGTGCACAAAGGGCATGAAAACCAGGTGTGCACGTTAAAGAAGGCATTATATGGTTTAAAGCAAGCACCACGTGCTTGGTATGAAAAGACACATGCCTATCTGATTGCACATGGTTTTGAGAACAGTCCAACTAAAAGCACCTTATATGTTAAGTGTGCTAATGATGTGTTTCTTATCATTGTGGTGTATGTTGATGACATGTTGCTCACTAGCCCTCATGAGAAGCATATTTCTAATTTCAAGGCTGATTTACATGCCTCATTTGAGATGTATGATTTGGGGCATTTGCATCATTATTTGGGCATTCAATTTATGCACATTGATGGCAGAACGGCTTTGTGTCAAATGAAATATATTGACACATTATTGCAGTGTTTTGGCCTTGAAGACTGTAAACCTATTACCACTCCTATGGGGATAGGTTTACGATTGAGTCTTCATGATTCTAGAGATGCATTTGATTTTGTTCTCTATGAACAAGCTATTGGATGCTTAATTTACTTATGCATTACTCGGCTAGATATTCAGTTTGCTGTCTAACATATGAGCAAGTTTATGCATTGCCTACGTGTCAAGCATTGGTAGGCGGTTAAGCACATCTTTTGCTACTTGAGTGGTACCCAGCTACTTGGGTTGTTTCATCCCAAGGCGGGATCTCTACCACTAGATTTGCATGCTTTTTTTTACTCTAACTGGGCTAGGGGCTATGACACTTGTGCGTCCACTAGTGGTTTTTGCTTCATGCTTGGTAGCTCATGCATATCTGGGTTGAGAAAGTAGCCTACTGTGGCCACTTCCACTTGTGAGGCTGAGTATAGGGTAGCTTTCAGAGCAAATATTGAGTGTGTGTGGCTCAAATGCCTTATGGCTGATTTGGGTGTTGGTCAATCTTCTTCCACCACCATCTTCATTGATAGTCAGAGTGCATTGCGAGGAACCCAGTGTTCCATGCTTGCACTAAGCACGTTGAGGTGCATTATCATAATGTTAGAGGGAGGTTCTTTGCTGGAGAGATCAGCTTGGCATATGTGCCCATGCAGGAGAACATTGTAGATCTTTTCACGAAGGCTCTACCTAGGGAGAAATTTGAAGCTTTCCGCATATCTTTGGGCTTACTTCCTTTTGTGGATTGATTCCACATAGCTTGGCACTTCCGCATACATGAGTGCTAGCTCCTTATTCACTGCATCACTCCCAAGGGGGATTTGTTGATAATTTTAGATAGTAATGTGTGTGAACACACTATGACCATCGCGACACCTTTTTCCCTCTTTAGGAGGTCTTTTTCCCTTGGGTTGTATATACACCTATTGCCCTAATAGGCTACTTATCTTTGTACATTCTAGTGGTAATACATTCAGTATTGTGTATTGTGCTCCAAGCTTCTTCTTCTTCCTTCTACAATTCGTGTGCTTTCGCAGACGTCTAACTCCAACATTCCTTAAAAGAGGTTGACTTTTTGTTTTGTGGTTCATCCATTTTACTAGACTGTCTTCAGCCTTCATCTGCAAGTTGCAATGTCTCCATAATAGATGGTTCAATTTCCTCATTCTTGACTTGTGAGTTAGAAATAGGATCATTACTAGTGCTCTCTAGAGACTCAGGGAGGGAATGAAACTTTTCTTGCACATGCATTTCTCCAGGCACTAGGGTATTGTTACCAATTCCACAAGAACTTGGACAAGCTAAACCTTTGCAAGGCATTTAATTAGATGAAAAGCTCACCTATCATTTGGTCACAAGCACTATCAAAATCAATGCGAGTAAACTCAAAATCATGCATGTATTTGACACCAAAAATTATGGTGTGAAATCCATGGTAGAAGGACAAGAAACAATATATGGTGTACTTTGTAAGCAATTTTGATGGAGATGAGTGGGCATTTGACTTACTTTCTGCAACTTGTCTATGATCATTTGCAATAGTATCTGTTTGATTGTCAATCCCTATGTCCAATCAAAGTGGTGTAGGTTATGCCTATAAAATAAACGTGAAAGTTTAATACTTAGATAAAAATGGTTTTTAATAAAAAACTACTATTCAAAGGTGATAGCTACTTCAAAGTAGCTAATAAATAGCTAAAGGTATCAGTTACTACTATTCAAGTTGATAGCTAATAGTCATAACCTATTAGTTAAGTACTGTTAACTGAGAGAATACCTAAGTATTAGCTAATTACTATCACTAATTAGCTAAGTACTATTAGTTGAGAAATAGTTAAGTATTAGCTAAAATAGAACGTGTTTAACTACGACAAAGTAGCTAAGAAATAGCTATGTAAGTAGCTAATCTACATAGATTTAAGTTTTTTTATTATCTATTAGCTAAGTACTATTAGCTAAGAGATAACCAGGTAGCTAAGAAATAGCTAAAGGTATCAATTACTACTATTTAGCCTATTGTTATAACCTATTAGCTGCTATGTACTATTTAATTATCAAATAAGTAAGTATTAGCTAGGTATTATCACCAATTAGATAAGTACTATTAGCTGAGAAATAGCTAAGTATTAACTAAAGTTAAATGTGTTTAGCTACTACAAAGTAGCTAAGAAATGGTTGTGTAAGTAATTGAAGATTTAGATAGCTTTAAGCTATCCATTCTCACCTATTAGCTAAGTACCATTATCTGAGAAATAGCTAGGTAACTAAGAAATATCTAAAAGTATCAATTACTAATATTCAAAGTTGATAGCTAATTTTTACAACCTGTAACCTAAGTACTATTAACTAATAAAATACCTATATATGAGGTAATTGTTATAACCAATTATCTAAGTACAATTAGCTCTAAATAGCTAAGTATTAGCTAAAGCAAAATGTGTCTAACTGTTACAAAGTAGCTATAAAGCAATAGTTGTGTAAGTAACTTTTTACATAGATTTAAGCTAACAATTGTAATCTATTTACTAAGTAATATTAGTTGAGAAATAACTAAGTAGCTAAGAAATATATGAAGGTATCAATTACTACTAGTTAAAGTTTATAACTAGTTACTATAACCTATTAGCTAAGTGTTGTAAACTGAGAAAATACCTAAGTACTAGCTAATTGTTATTACCAAATAGTTAAGTACTATTAGCAAAGAAATAGCTAAGAATTAGCCAAAGAAAAATATGTTTATCTACTACAAAGTAGCTAAGGAATACTTGTGCAAATAATTACTGTACATAGATCCAAGTTAACAATTGTCACCTATTAGTTAAGTACTATTTGCTGAGAAATAGCTAGGTAACTAAGAAATAGTGGAAGGTATCAATTAATACTATTCAAAGTTGATCGCTATTTTTTATAACCTATTAGAGAAGTAATATTAAATAAGAAAATACCTAAGTATTAGTTAATTATTATAATGCATTAGCAAAGTACTATTAATTGAGAAATAGCTAAGTATTAGCCAAAGTAAAATGTGTTTAGCTAATATAAAGTAGCTAATAAATAGTTGTGTAAGTAACTACTCTACATTGATTTAAGCTAATTTTTGTCACCTATTAACTAAGTACTATTAGCTTAAAAAATATCTAACTATTAACTAATTTTTATCACCAGTTAGCTTATTCTTATCACCTATTACCTAAGTACTATTAATTGAGAAAATACATAAGTATTAGCTAATTGTTATCAAGAATTAGCTAAGTACTATTAGCTGAGAAAAATAGCTAAGTATTAGTGAAAGTAACATGTGTTTAGCTACTATAAAGTAGCTAAGAACTAATTGTGTAAGTAAATATTTCACATTGATTTAAGCTAAATGTGGTCACCTATTAGCTAAGTACTAGTAGCAAAGAAAATACGTAATATTTTTATCATCAATTAGTTAATTGTTATCATCAACTAGCTAATTGTTATCACCTATTAGCTAAGTATTATTAGTTGCGAAGTAGCTAAGTATTAGCAAAACCATAATGTGTTTAACTACTATAAATTAGCTATGAAATAGCTATGTAAGTAACTAGTTTACATAGATTTAGCTAACTATTATCACCTTTTAGCTAAGTACTATTAATTGAGAAGTAGCCAAGTATTATGTATAGCAAATTGTGTTTAACTACTACAAAATAGCTAAGAAATAGCTATGTGAGTATCTACTTTACATAGATTTAAGCTAATTGTTACCACCTTTTAGCTAAGTACTATGAGTTGAGAAATAGCTAAGTATTAGCTAAAGCAAACATGTTTAGCTACTAGCAAATACCTAAGAAATAGCTATGTAAGTAACTAATTTACATGTATTCTAGCTAATTGTTATCACCTTTTGGCTAATTCCTATTATCTACCAGATAAGTAATATTATTTGGGAAATAGCAAAGTTCTAGCAAACCAAAATTAGTGAATTAATATCACCTATTAGCTAAGTAATATTAATTAATTACCTTATTTATAGTATAACTATATAGAGCTTACAGCAAGCTATATTAGCTATGGACCATTAACCTAATAACTAAATAGATGAATAGAGGAGCATAGCTATCATGGACAAAGGAAACCATCTTGAACCTCAGATTCCATGTGAATCCTATATCTCATGATTGGTTCAGAATTAGGAGAAACCAATGCTTCCATTGCATTTGGAATGTGCCACAACCCTAAGATCGACTGTCTATTTGCTACATTTTGACATCCGGAGGTCCTGTTTGGATTCATGACATAATTGATGATATTATCACTTTGCAACCACCCTTGGAAATTTCCCTTAATATCGTATATAAGGAGGCCGTGGCCACATACATACTCAGTCTTGCCAATACCAGCCTTGGGAGCTCAAGGAGTCATGACTGCGTAGTAAGTACTCTCCAAGTTCCAGTTTGAGTTGTTGTCTTGTTCCTTGTTCTAGTCTTGTCTAGTCTTGTATCCTGGACATCTAGCCTTGTCCTCTTGTAATCTCGTAGTATGAGATCTTGTCGAGTTCTTTCTTGTAGGTAGTTCATCTCCCAGAAGGGAGTTCTTGTAATCTTGATACCTTGTTTCCTACCTACGATCCCGGGTTGTGGGATCTCGTATATCATCTCTCGTCGAGTTATCCATATCTATTAGTCTCGGGTTGTGGGACTTTGTGTATCAATTACATGTCCTTGTATTGTTTCCCCTACGTGGGTGATCTTGTAATAAGAAGTACATTTCTGTAATATTGTCTACTATAGTTAGAGAGCATTATCTAGTGCTCACCCGATATTTTGGCAAGACTAGCTTTTATCCAAGACGAGGCATCATGGAGAATGCTTATGAACAGATTGTGGAATCACTTTAGAGTCTTCAACAACAAATCAAGGATCTAACTCATAGGTAGACATAAGTTAAGATGGAACATCCGGTGCATGTAGGAACGCTCATCCAAGAACTACAAGAATGATTTGGGAATCTTCAAGCAAATAGAGGAAGCATTCACGTGAACCAACATCCTAATTCATCCTTATTGAAGAATCTCAAGGTTTGCATGCTAGAAACTTTTGATGGATTCTTGCAACAAGTCAAATTGTACATCCGTATCCAGCCTGATAGATACTGTGATGATGCATACACGTTCAGTTTTATTGGAACCTTGCTCTATGGTCAAGCATTATCATGGTTCACCCCAATCTTGGAGAAGGATATGGCAGTAATTCATGACTATGAGGGCTTTCTTGGAGAACTCACCATGACATTTGGAGATGTAGACACAAGTTGAGTGGGAGAAACAAAACTTCGGAAGCTACATCAATGTAATCACCCTACCTCTACCTATTCATCAGAATTTAGGCAGTTGATATGTGACCTCACTTGGAACGAATAAGCCAATTTAGATGGGGCTTAAGATATGATGTGAAGGACCTTCTACACATGATGCCAGAGGTTAAGACATTGAATGAATACATCAACCAAGCTATTCAATGTGATAACCACCTTTTTGAAAGGAAACAAGAAAAACAAGTAGAAGCAAGACCTCACCAATGGAAACCCTTCTAGCCCACTCCTAGAGATGAGTCTATGCCTAAATCTATGAAAATAGATGTAACTAGGTTCTAGCCTCTCACACCTCTTACCAAGCTTACAGGAAACTCAAAATTTTCATGGATCGAAGAAGTAGAAAAAGCCTTTCACACCTTGAAATCAACATTCATTACTACCCCAATTCTAGTTCATCCTAATTCTAGCAAACCCTTCTTCCTAGAAACAGATGCATCAGAATTTGCCCTAGGGGACATTCTATCCCAATATGGAGATGATGGACACCTACATCTAGTTGCATATCATTGAAGGAAAATTTCCCCTCGAGAAATTAATTATCAAACCCATGATAAGGAATATCTTGCCATAGTAGACGTGTTTGATACCTGGCATCATCATCTAGAAGGAGCAACTCACAAAGTTATTGTGTATATAGATCACAAGAATTTAGAGTATTTAATGATTACCCGCATTTGCAATAGAAGGCAATCGTGATGGAGTAACCTTTTATCCAGATTCGACTTTGTCATCACATACTGTCAAGGACATCAACAATGTGAATCAGATGCCCTATCTAGAAGATCTTACCTTGCACCAAAGAAGGGTGAAGAGGCCTTTCATCAACAAGAAAGTGTATTACTCAAGCCTGAGCATCTCCAATTAGCTACTATTTCTTCAAGCAATCATGAAGATTCAGCCTTGAATCATTTGATCCTTGAGAATCTACCACACGATGAATTGTTTTGTAATGTTAAGCAGAAAGCTCAAGAAGGAAAAATCCAAGAAGTAAACAAATTTCATGAAAAGGATGGGTTACTACTCTATAAGAACCTATTGTATGTCCCTCCAAGAAAGCCCATGATCCAAGTACTTCAACAATGTCATGAAAACCTTGGAGCATGCCATTTTGTGAATAAAATGATAGAACTCAGATATACAACTCTCAAATCATGTCAAGAACCCAACTACAAAGACAAGCCCCAGTACTTGATGGACATTCTCAAAGAACTCAAGGAAGAGATCCATAAAGCTCAAGAACAATATAAGTACTATGGAGATCAACATCATGTTTAGAATCCATCATATGAAATTGGGGATAAAGTATGGTTACTCAGAAACAATTTGCAAACTTAAAGGCCTTGTGCAAAGTTAGATCATCAAAGATTTGGTCCATTCACCATCTTGGCCAAGATTAATCCACTCACCTTCAAGCTCGAGCTACCAAGTACCATGAGAATACATCCAGTTTTCCATGTATCCATGTTGGAACCATATCAGCTTTCACCATTGAGTGGGGAGAGACCTAGTCCTTCTTGATGATCATGAAGAATTTGAAGTCAAGCATGTCCTAGATTTGAGAATATCTCAAGGAAGATTGGAGTACCTTATTCATTATAAAGGGTATGACATCAGTGATCATACTTGGGAACCTGCAGAAAACCTTTAGAGAGCACCAATCACGGTTCTAGGATTCCATAAGAGAAATCCAATGAATCCGAGACCAGAGAACATGACGGCTCCTAGTTGAACGCGTTGCTTGAGGGGGAGGTGATCTCATGGACAAAGGAAACCATCTTGAACCTCACATTCCATGTGAAACCTATATCTCATGATTGGTTCATAATTAGGAGAAACCAATGCTTCCATTGCATTTGAAACGTGCCAAAACCCTAAGATTGAGTGTCTATTTGCTAAATTTTGACATTCAAAGGTCCTGTTCAGATTGATGACATCATTGATGATATCATCAACTCGCAATCGCCCTTGGGAACCGCCCTTGAAATTATTTATAAGGAGGCCTTGGCCACATACATACTCAGTCTTGCCAATACTAGTCTTGGGAGCTGAAGGAGTTGTGACTGCCAAATAAGTACTCTCCAAGTTCAGTTCCAGTTCTTGTCTTGTTCCTTGTTCTAGTTTTGTCTAGTCTTGTATCTTGGACATCTATCCTTGTCCTCTTGTAATCTCGTAGTATGATATCTTGTCGATTTCTTTCTTGTATCTAGTTCATCTCCCAGAAGGGAATTCTTGTAATCTTGATATCTTATTTCCTACTTACGATCCCTGGTAGTGGGATCTCGTGTACAATCTCTAGTCGTTATCCATACCTATTAGTCCCGGGTTGTGGGACTTCATGTATAAGTTACATATCCTTGTATTGTTTCCCTACGTGGGTGATCTTGTAATCAGAAGTACATTTCTGTAATTTTTTTTACTGTAGTCAGAGAGCACAATCTAGTGCTCCCTTGACAATAGCTACACTGATTTAGTCAAATAATATTAAGAAATACCGTTAGTTGAGAGATAGAAGTGTTAGCTGAAAGATATCAAAGTAATAACATTAGCTAATACATAGAGATCATAGCTTAAAGAAAACTAATATGAGCTATAGCAAAGCCCTAAGATTATGAGATTACCTTCTTTGATTTTGATTTGACCTACATTATATGATTTGTACCATGTTGAGATTTGCTTCATGAGGCTAATGGGGATTTCATTGCAACATTCACCCACACAAACATTTGTTGTTTTGCAAATAGCTGCAAAACATATGTGGTGATATGTATGACCACAAAGCATTAAATGTACTATGAAATCAACATTGTTTACAATGTTCAAACCACATGCTAAGCATGTGGATGATACACTAAATTTGATTGTTGTGGGGTACACAAGTGGAGAAATAGGAAAGTTGTTTTGGTAGCTCACATGTTTGAAACATTCTTAGAAGCCTGGTGACAAACTCTTTCTGCCTAGTGAGTTGATCTACTAGTCACATCTGCTCATCATACTGACCCTACATGAAAATCACAAGAATCCTTGATAAAACGCAATACCAAAAAAAGTAAATTAACTCAATCCACAATGTATTTGTACTGTAGGCACTATATCTTGTGCATTCTCATCAATTCCAAGAAGTTCTAGGTTCACTGAAAAAAACTATATTTGTGTCTCAAGTTGCACTTTTCTACCTTCATCTAAATATGCTTCAAGGTTTAGTTTTGTTCTAGCACTATCTAGCTTCTTCCTTGTCTCCTCCACCCCCTTACTAACTTTTGAATCAATTTCCTTGGCTATATTTTCCATATCCAAAGCTCTATGGATGCTAGAAAAGTTTCCTTTTTTCCTCTCCATTTTTCATGGAATGTTGCCAACAATCCATCACCTTGCACATTAATCACACTAATACTCAAAGAGTCTGACCCATATCATGAATTTTGTATTGGTTTCATTTCATGCAATTGTTTCGTGATACTTAATTCTGTGTTTTCTACATCCCCATTGATGGCATAGCAAAAGACTTTCCATTTTTTGTTGTAATGTTCTTATTTTCTTGCATCTTTCCACAAAAACCTCCATTGCAATAGCCCAAGAAACTTTGTACATTGATTTGTTTGGATACTTCTTTGATGTCATGCAAAAATCATAAGCGAACCCTCTAGCAAAGAGTATAGTGAGGTCATAGTTTATTGGTATCTCTTGGTAGACCTTTTAATGTAAGACCATGACTACATCAAACAACTCGGGCCTTACATGCTTAAGTTTTACTTTTCCCCTTACTCTTGTGGCCTCAAAGATAGATAGATAGTTTGATTCACTGATGGATCTCTCTGATATGATTAGAGGATCAATATTAGTAGGAAAAAGGCCATACTTTGAGTGGAACTCCTCTTTTGTCTAACACAAGAAGCTATAGTCAATGACCTTTACTATCCACTTGTAATAGAACATGCATAATAGATTAGAGGAAGAAACATGCATTTTGATGTTGGGAAAAATAATGATTATGTCTGCCTAATCCATGACATTAGCCCACGGAGGCACAGATTTTCCTTGATTAATACACGAATCAATCCTGTTGTGGTCACGAATCATTTCAATATAATCATCCTTTCCATTTATTTTGAGGTACTACATTATTGTGGTTTAGTTTTCTAAGTGAATCTTTGGTAGACAAAATTTCACCCATGAACCCTACAAATAATCCTTCAACCCTTTACTAATATGAACAAGTGCCTTACCCAAGAAACCTTGCAATGATTCTATGATATAAAGAACCTCAAAATTGAAGCTCTATCTGCCCATACAAAGATATGTACCAGACTTGCAATCAAACATATCCTCTCTGCAATCCTACCTCACCTGCAACCTAGTAACTAGTGCTTCATGCAACTCATTTTCCTTATCCTCTACATAGATGATGGCATTCTATGTTATGATCCTATTTCAGTGATGTTGTTGTATCTCCTTTACAAACCATTTGGTACTAGAAATGTACTCACATAGTTGTTGCATTTGAAGATGATGGAGGGGAAGAAATAGTATGATTGAAGAAGTATAGAAATGCAACTTGATTAAAGAGCAAATTCTATTGTTCAAATTCATGAGATGTTCAATTAGACGATCTCTCATCTTGCATGTCTTGCATATAGATTAGATTTCATCAATAAATCTCCACCATCTCTTTTGCTGACATTTCACATTAAGGGGGTGTGTTGGAAAAATTATTGCTTATGCCCACCTAAGCATATGAACTCTATAATCCACGACATGAGTTATGAATGGGCACATATGAAATATATATGTAGCTCATTGTTAATCAATATACAAAAAATTATGTCTTAACGTGTGGCATCATCCTCTCGAGTATGCGACTCTGTACCACCTATGCTTACCTATGTAATGGAGATTTAGTGTTTTGCCATAGTTAACATTCAAAGACTACCACATACTACTGAATAGTGATGGAATGTGAACATGCATGTCCACATTAAGTCCAGGTGATTGCCTAAGCTCAGTTGTGTTCTTGTCCATGACTTGTACATTCATGCAGGAACTCAACACTCAGTGGGTCTGCTGGGGCATGAATCTTAACATGTTCATCATTATTTCAAATATCAAAATTTTCACATAATTCAAAATCTGAGGAGCAAGTACCCATGATTGACCTAGTGTACAATGAGTTAATGGAGCAAGGAATAAGTGATGGGTAAGAAAGCTGCATGTAAGCCTTATTAGTGCTGACATTGCCATGCTTTCACCCCCCAATGCTTATCCATGTCACAAGAGAAGCTTTGGATTGATCCTTCCATCTTCCCATGGTCTTGCAATTCTTGAAATGCATGTGCATTCACTACTTCACTTGTCCTCTTTTCTCTCAATAACAAAATAATGCTTCCCTTCAACATTGGAGCATCATAAAAGTGTTACAAAAGCACTAATAAGTGTATATTTAATATTTATAGATACAACTCTTAAGGCACCAACGTGTGAAAAATGTACAATTACAAAGTCAAGTAGGATTTTCCTACTTCTATGAACTATAAATGATACATATTATGAGTCTAAGCACTTAAATGCTTACTGGTCCATTCCTTTCCGGGGGGAAAAATCAATTTTGACATATTCAATTGACATCAGCATACTTTTAAAACCAAGAAACCCATTGTTCCACCATAAAGCAACATCATCAATGCAGACTACTCATCTTGCTCTTCAAAATGAGCTGTCATGTATTAAAAATGAACATCGGATGAGAGAGCTATGGCCAGAAAGTTGTTGGCATGTATAAACCTACCATCTGTGAAATAGGCTGAGTTAAAATGGAGGGAGGAAGTACTTTGAGGAGGCTAGAATCCCCTTCTGTTGAATAAATCATGGGATTTCTTGAATTTAGTTAAGACTTCATACACCATAACACACATAAATATGGTTTCCCCCGAAATCCCTAACTCAATTCACCTACTTTTCCGTCTCACAAAATGGGAACTCACTCAATAGTACACCTAATAAGTGCCAAAACTACTTTTGACAAAGCCAAATGCTCCTCTTTGTGTTCCATTTGTGGAGTTTTCCCAACACCTTATAATAGTATATGCACTAAAGCTCATGTGTGTAACATTTCCCCTAACCATAGATTCTCCTCCAAATCTTTTGGTATGGATGTAAAGAGTATTCCTGGAACCTGAAGATGAATGAGTATGCAGTACTCCCAAAATTAATAAAGAAGTCACTCAGTCAATGGGAGCTTCATTCAGGATAAGAATATCAGGAATCTTTCTCTAATCTTTTGATTTATCATAACCTTCTTCCTTGACATTACAACACTCCAAACGATGTCGAAGTGTGATACCCAAGGGTCCCTTTATTGTACTCTATAAGAATTCTCTATAGCCGTTACTCTTGAAAAACAATTCCTTTTGCTATGGGGCTCAGAAGACAACCTCCATAGCACACAGAGATAACCTCCATGGACATAGTCGAGGGATGACTACGTTTCTCGCAAAGGACTCCAAAATGCACAGAAACATGCATAAATTATGGCATTGGGTGTTACTCTCTTGCGCATTAGGGAGGGGGAGAGAGACTTTTTCTCTTGCTCTCTCACTAGCTCTCTTGTTATAGTGTGAAATCTCAACATGGATCATCAAGTTTTTAATTTCTTCCTTTCCTGGGAAATGTTGGCTTGTAGACCATTTATAGTGGACTTCAACTAGGTCTGATCCATTTTTTGGACTTGTATTTCTTGATATATTTTGGTAGTGATGTGTGTGTAACACACCGTTATGTTTTTGGAGTTTTTTTGAGCCAAGGGTGGGACTTGGTGCTCACCAAATGTGACAAAATGATTTATTACTAGAAGGTCATGCAACTTAATGTGGAAAGATGAGTGATTGCGGTTAACCCAATCATCATCTCCAAATTTTCCTAATTGAGTTTCTTTCCAGTGCGCACCTTTCGTTCATGCAAGGCGAACATTTCCTATAAAATATTTTTCTTGGAAGTTCTTTCAAATTTTTTATTTTAAGACGCAAAATAGATACCTCACATGTGTTTGTCAATGTACTTGAGAAAAGGCACAATGCACTTTATATTCTACTCACGTGTATGTTGATAGTATTCTACTTTATATACTTTCAAAGGCACAATGTACTTTATATTCTACTCACAGGTGTTTGTCAATGTACTATATATAACCCACATGTGTGGGTGAATGTACTATATTCTCTTTTACATACATGAATGAGTCAATGTACTATATTTTATTCTACTCAACGGTGTTTGTCAATGTACTATAGATAACCCACATGTGTGGGTCAATGTACTATATTTTCTTTAATTACATACATGAATGGGTCAATGTACTAGATTTTATTTTACTCACAGGTGTTTGTCAATGTACTACAGATAACCCACATGTGTGGGTCAATGTACTATATTATATACATTCAGATATTTTATTCAACAAGGAAACCACATAATTCACATGTGTGTTTCACTCTATATGAAGTTACCATATGAGAATGATAATTGTAAGTAAACTCACACGTATGTCTGTAATATCTCTTGTAAGCTTATCGTTTTCATCTACTTACTTGACCTTCACTTAATGCCCAAGGCATATCCTTCACTTAATGCCCAAGGAATATCCTTGTATATAAATACTCTTTCTTATTAAATCAAATTTTGCTCACCTTCTCTGCACATACATCTCTCTCTGTGCAAGGCGTCATAGCCGTAGCTCTCTGAGCTTTTACTTCTATCATGTCTCAATGTGAAGAAAGCTACTACGACGTGTCTTTCACTGTGCATATGAAGTTAACATATGTGTTGTCAGTGTTCATTTTCAAGCTATGGAGATTGTATGGAGGACATCATCTTTGTTGAAGAATCACTCACAAATTTGACATACAGATAGATATAAAGACGAAGAAAGACAAAGAGAAGCAGAAACAAAGCATTCAGAAAATCAAGCCTTAGTGAAGGGACAAATTTACGACTGTAATATAGTTCATAGAAACTTCCAGAAATACAAGTTTTTGAATCTCGGAACAAAATGTATATATATGAGCGAAGAAGGGAGCGGAGAGAGTGCATAGAACCGGAATAGAATATCGCATATAGAAACTGAGGATAGTGATATAGAAGACGTCAGAGATTGCGTATGTAGAGATGAATAATAGAACCTAAACTATCGGGTATTCATCTGAGAGAGATGGTAAGGAATAACTACTCAGAGTAGGAGAGTTTTCCAAGCTATTTTTGTACACATCTTGTCTAATAGAAAACACATGTTCATGTGGAAGTTTGAGCGCATTCTTCGTATGTGAAGAAATCTAAGTGATTTCATGTTACTGTGAAAGTTAGCTAACAGTTACAGTTTTCTCAGTAAATGTTTTCCGGTACATCTACAAGTTAGATCTCGCAACATAGTGTAAAGTTTTTCATGAGAGATAGCTCATCTTGAGGCCAGTAGTCTCAACTATAAGTTGATCAAAAGACTTCTGTAAAACGGGACAAGTACGCACAGTACTGTGTCAGAAAGTAAAGACATCCAGAACTGGTGAAGTTTTTTCTTAAACTTCAGATAGTGTTCATTCATTGAAGGAAGCTCAAGTATTACTTCCTTATTTCATCAACAATCATTTGAAGTAACTACAAATAGAATTGCAGTTGATTCCGGTAAGATTCCGGTGCAATTGCCGTAACAGTCCGGTGAAGTTCCGGTGATATTTCGGTGAATTTAAAACACAGTTGTAAATTTTTCAGTTTCAAGAAGTTTGCTAAGCTACTGATGATTATAGAGGTGTTCTAATGTCATTCTAGCTTAGTTCTTGTGGCGTGGTGAATTCTGGAGTTGAGCTTTAGCTAGTTAAGCTCACTCGCCGCGTCAACAAGTAGTACAAGAGCTCAACAGTTGATGATAAGCCATTAGACATCAACAAGTAGTTAGAGCTCAACAAGTGGAATCAGAGAAGGAAAGGTTCTGAAGAGCAGAAAGATCCTCAAGAGTAAATGGAAGTGAAGATACAAGAGAATTCGAAGAAGTTTCACAAGAAAGGTGAAAGCTAAGATGATCAACAACAAACGGCATCAAGAAACGTTCCGAAGTAATTCTAAAGGGTAAAGGTTTGTAAAAGGTAAAACCTTTTAACATTACACTCATCAAAAGTAACAAAAACAAGAAGATTATGGCATATCATATCTCTATTGACAAATTGGACAGAGATAATTATCCCGCATGGGTAATGCGCATGGAAGCCTTACTTATGAGTAAGGACTTAATGATATATGTGACAGGAGAAGAAAAGAAGCCGACTTTCAAAGATGACAGTCAACCAAAGAAAGAAGAGTTAGAAGCCTTGAAGTTGTGGCAGAAGAAAGATGCAACGGCAAGAGCTTATATCTAGAATACCATTACAGATCATTTACTACCGCACATTAGAGGTCTGGAGAAAGCGGAAGACATATGGAGTGCATTGGAAGATCATTTCCAAAATACGACGAAAGCTAGGAAGGCTAGCTTATGGTCAAAGTTTACAACGTTCAAGAAAAAGCAAAGTCAAAGTATTAGTGATTATGTCACTAAGATGAAAGACTTGGCGGACAGTCTTGGATCTATTGATGAAGATATCGAAGATCATAGGTTGATAGCACAAGTGCTTGCAGGACTGAGAGGAGATGAAAGGTGGAAACCTTTCGTACTCTCAACTGAACTTTCTTTAAATCATTTTGTACCAGATTTAAATCAGTTGCTTGGACTAATGTTAACGTTTGAGCAAGATTTGAAGACAGACGGAGATAAAGGACATAGTTCGGCTATGTATGCAAAGAATAAGAAGAAAGGTGATAAAGGTAAAGAAAAAGATGAAGAAGAGATGTCTACTCAAGCAAATTTTGCAAGAGGAAGAGGTAACGTAAGAAGTAAAAGTAGAGGTAATCAGACAAACAACAAGAATACTTTTTGGATCTGTGGATTAAGCAATCATTTGGCTCACGATTGCTGGCATAATTCTCAAGGATCAAGTCACAATCAGAACAATAACAGTAGAGGTAGAAGTGGAAGATATCAAAGAGGAAGACAAAGCCAAAGAGGCAGATATGGTAGAGGTGGAGCAAGAAGTTGGGGACAGAATCAGTCTCACAACACTACCTACTACAACTATGCAATGATACGCAGAATGACAGTCATACAACGTTGATGATGAACTCGATAAGTATGTCAGAGAATGAAGACCTCAAGGTATTCTATATTGACTCTGGTTGTTCAAATCATTTGTCAGGAAATATAGAATTGTTATCAGAACTTGAAGGAGGTATTTCAAATCATATGATGAAAAATAGATGGGTTATAGGTTATGGAGTCCTCTAACCAAACAATTTATTGTTTCCAGAGATGTAACATTTGATGAAGGAAAAAGTTGGTATACAGACATAGAGTATAATGATGAAATAGTTGAAGAAAAGATAAAAAGGAGAGAAAAAGGAAAATCACATATGCAGGTGAATGGAGATGAAGATCATATGCAGGCAAGTACGTCCAGGATCGGATCAGGTATGAGAAACGAAGATGGACCAAGATTTGATGAAGATGTGTATTCAGATACACATGAAGAATATGAGCTAAGAAGGTATTACTCACAATGCAGGAGTACATAGATAGATATAGAGAAGTATTGTTAAAGATTCTAGATCAACTGCATGATTTTCTCCAGGTACATAATTTTGTACTTGGGCTTCGAGAGACATTATGTCCACTTCTGTGCAAAGAGTGCTAGCACACCTTAAATGAGGTAGTAGAACTATTCTTGGTGTTCAAGGATGGGTGATGCTCAAGACTCTGACCTGAAGGACAAAAGAAAATGTGGACAAGATTTAGGAAGCCTAGAGTTTTAGTTTTAGTACCTAGTAAATAAATGGACGTTATACTCACTTGCATTCATGGGAAGATAAAATTTCTACCTTTCATGGCTGATAAACTATTCCAAGGTTCCAATCTGATGCAAGAGTAGAAGGAAAAAGCTCTTCATGAGGGCCTTTGTTATGGATGCAAAGGTTGGCATGCATATAGGCTAATCTACAAGGATGGTGATGGATAGGCAACAATCTTCATTGTCTACTCCATCATCTCCTCCAGGTTTTGATATTTAAGTTATAGATACTGAGATGGATCCTCGACCCAAGAATAAGCAACCCATCTTTATATAATGTTCACAAAGAAGGTGACTATGATGGCAGATGTGGTATTATCTCCAATCGCACAAAAAGGTTACCATTCTTCTAATAGCAAGCTAGTTATCATGATAGGAGAGATGAATGGACATGCTAAGAACATATCAATCGATACATGATCTACACATAATGGGATCAATTCTTTAGTTAAGAAGTTAAAGTTAAATACCATTTTATTTGAGTACACCTATAGGGTAGCGTTAGTAGATGGAAAGGGATGTAAGAACTAGGATTGATGAGTATTTGGGTTGTCATTCTAGATTTAGAATTATAAAGATGACATGGATTTCAAGATGCCAGGCTTGCTAGATTTGATCTCATTCTCAGTAAAAATGGCATGCAAGTAAAAAACCCATTATAGATTTTGGGACTCATGTGTATCATTTCTTCCATAATGGTCAGTGCATCACCATCTATGAAGAGCCTGATGTTGAATCACAAAAGAATGTCTACCTCTATGATGGTTAAAGGAGAGTGTCAATATCTTTATTTCTTGTATTTTGAACATAAAGATTTGTTCTCTTTATAGATTCAAAGTAGTTTAGAATCTTAGCTAGCTTCTAAAATGAAAACTGAATTTCAGCCTTTATTTCTTTTAGAATTGCCTTAAGGTCTTCTACCTCACAGAAGGAATCAAAGGAAGCTCCACAAGTTGCAGAACTATTAATTCAGAATTTCTTAGACTACATGGACTACCTAAGTCCATCGTTTCAGACACGGATCAAATGTTTCTAGGAAATTTTTGGAAACACATGTTTAACAAACTAATGGAAGATAACTGGTGGAGAGCATCATAGAAAAATGATCAGGCCACAGGAGTTATTCAAATACTAGAAGATATTCTATGAACATATGCTTTTGAAAATAAAACACATTGGGATAGTTTCATTCAATTATTTGATTTTTTATATAATAGTTGGAAGAAAAAAACTACTAAGTTGCCACCTTTTGAGGTGATTTATGGCTATGTTCCACACAATCTAGCTACCATAGGATTACCCAAAAAATCTCAAAGTGCTTCATAGCTCCTTATAGATATGCAAGATAACTTTAAGATAGCTAAATCTAATCTTTGGTAAGCTGTTGAGAGAAATAAAGCTTTTGTTAATAGACATTACACACCATCAATGTTCCAAGAAGGCAGTCGTGTGTTTTTATAGGTTCCACTTTGTTTCTCACTAACAATGTATCAGAAACCCAAGTTCTTCACTTGATTTTGTGGACCTTGGACAATAATAAAGAAGATTAGTGATGTTACATATAAATTACAATTGCTAGATGATTGTAAAATTCACCAAGTTTTTCATGATAGCAAGTTGAGACCATACATTATTTGAGATGTGAATTGTGTGGATGATATTTTTGCTTTGGGAGATAGAACACCTACATGTCAGACTCACAAGGTTCATGCATAAGTGAAAAGCAACACAAGATAGATCTAACGTGTCCAACAAGTTCACATAGTGGTGGTTTGATGCACACACATTAAATTATCAAATTGACAGTATGACACGGTCAAGTGCATAGAAGCACGTGCTCTAGCGATGCTTGATGTGTGAATAGGTCAAATAATGCTTGCAAAAGTGAGTCTCTACCTCACATGAAACCTTCTACATGCAGGTCTATGTCACAATACTTGGTGCAACAACATACATGAGTTCCATGATTTCTCCAATATGTGATATGCAAATATGGACAATAGTGAGATTCAATCTCAACAAGATGCATGTATTGTCTCTTGTTTGGGATCAATTAGACTTTTCTACACTAAGTTATGGTAAAAAAACCAAGTGTAGGGAATCATCTACTTACATCTAAGGACTCCCTATGCTTTACACACAGGAGATAACAATGGAAAAAGGTGAAGAAGGGGTAGACAACATATCCAAGCATAGATTTCATGTCTCACACATAGACACAAGCTCATGAAGATGAATATTCACTAGCAAGAAGAATGAAACACAAATTTCATAAGATAGTTTAGCATTATGGAAAAAAGTCTTTACAGATGTGTCACCAAGTGACTTATATACAAGTGCCCTATATTTGGTCCTTTCACAAAAGTGATTGGCACTTTCTCCAAAAATTCCTAAAAAGCTACTACTGTAGAAGGGTTTTGTTACATCCTTGAAGAAATATGCATCTAGGGGACTTTTTTAGTGCATTTACAAGGCTTACATGAGTTCAATAATGTGATTTATACAAATAAAAATGGAGACTCTGTTTAAAATTTTTGTGGGCGTTCTCTTCTTGTCTTCATTTCCTCCTTCCTTTTCTTCTCTAGTCTCTAACTATTTGCAACATGTTGGTACATTTAGCAAGCCTAAGTGCATGGCTTAACATTTAGGACTAATCATTAATTTATGAACCTCACATAGAGGATCACATATGAACTCCTACTTATAAAATTGATTGTATTCACCATGGATAAATATAAAAGCAAAAAGAGTAAGGAATCTCGTGAATTTAGGGAGCTAGGGAGCGGGACCCACAAATTGCTTGGTGAAGGAATCAATTCAAATCACCACTAAAGTGTAGGAACACTTTTAGGTGTGGGAAATTCAATATTCAAATTCATTTGAGGAGTATAAATAGAGCTGGTTTAGGCAGCAAGAAGAAGTTGAAGCACTTCAGGAAAACAATACTTGGGATTTGGTTCGCAAGAAGCCAAGCATGAAGGTAATAGGATCTAGGTGGATATATAAATTCAAGAAAAATTCAGATGGTTCTATAAACAGGTACAAGGAAACACTAGTGGCAAAGGGATGTGCTCAAACCCATGGAGTGGACTATGAAAAAACCTTTTCACCTCTGGTTAAGATGCCAACAATTAGGGTTTTGGTAAGTGCTGTTGCTTCCAAGAATTGGAACCTATATCAGTTAGATGTTAAGAATGCATTCCTAAATGGATGGATCTCAGAAGAAGTGTACATGGCTCACCGACCAGGGTATCAAGATAAGGATAAACTAGGTTTTGTATGCAAGCTAAGGAAGGCACTCTATGGCCAAAAGCAAGCTTCGAGAGGTTGGAACCATAGGCTTGTTACTTATTTTCAGGATCAAAGTTTTGTGGCTAGCAAAGCAGATTCTTGTTTAATTATAAAGAAGACCAAATTAGAATTTATCTAATTATGTGTTTATGTGGATGACATTATCATTACAGGGAATGATGTTAATGGCATCAAGCAAGTTAAAGCTCAACTAATGGAAGAATTTAAAATCAATGATCTTGGTTTGTTAACATACTTTCTTGGTCTAGAACTTGTGTATATAGATTTTGGCATGTCTATTACTCATAGAAAGTATATCCACGATATGTTAGTAAAATTCAAGATGGAGAACACCAAAATTGCAGGTACAACCATGTAGCTCAATCAAAGGCTTAGTTCTCATGAAGGAGAACTTCTTGAGGATGTTACAGGTTACCAAAAACTTGTTGGGAGTCTCAACTATGCAACCCTAACAAGAGTGGACATTGCTTATGGAATAAGTACATTAAGCCAATTTATGCATGCACTAAGAAAACTTCACATGGAAGCTACCAAGAGGATGCTAAAGTATCTAAAGGGTATTATAAATGAAGGGTTGTTTTACCCCTTCACTTCTGACTTGGACATAAAGATGTATTCTGATGCAAATTGAGCTGGCTCCAAGGATGATAAGAGGAGCACCTCAAGATACTTGTCTTTTTTAGGCTCAAAGGTTATATCATGGTCATCCAAGAAGCAACCAATTGTGGCATTGTCATCTACGTACACTCCAATAATTTTTGGAGACAATACTAGATCACTTCATTTGGCTTCTAATCCTATATATCATGCAAGGAATAAGCACATTGAATTGCACTATCATTATGTAAGAGAGAAATTGCTTAGCAAGGACATTCAATTGTCCTATGTATCAACTCATTTACAATGTGTTGATATCCTCACAAAGTGGAAGCAAGATGAACAAGCTTAAATTGATGATGGTTTTGCAGGAAATCAAGTAGCAACCAAGCATGTTAGGCTTGAGGGAGAGTTGGTGGTGCAAGAGAATCTAAGACCACATACTTGGATGTTTAGCATATTTCTCATGGAGCCTTATATGATCAATCCCTTGTAAAATCAATTAAATTTACCTTTGTAAAAGAACCTTACTTCTACAAGGAAGTTAGGCTTCAAACTCAACTATAAAGGTAGATAAAAAGACACGCGTAAAAGATGCCTTGACTAGAAGATCAATTGAGAGGAATACATTGTGATTTGAGAGCTCACTCCATAGCTCAATCACTTTACTCACATTGTGCAATATATTATTGCCAATGACATTGTATTTCTATGTGATCTAATACATACATTTTCATTACATCTTTACTTCACTTCTCTGCCATGACTACATCAGTATAGTGATCTTCTCAGAGCTTGTTCTCAGTGTATGACTGATCATTTTTCATGATTTAAAGCACCATAGATTCATTATATTTTCTACTTTATAGCTACAAAATCGCATTATCATTGATTCTCGGAGTTGTGAGGTATATTCTCTTCATTACTCTCTGGTCTCGTGACTAATGCATCCCAAAAATGTCACGAAAGTCCTATGATTTGCTAAACAACATACTCAGCGTGTAGTTCATCTTTTTTATTGAAATCACTCATTATTGGTAGTTGTCTAAGTCAATTAGAAATCACCAAAAGTAATTAGGCTAATTGCTATCATGCTCAAAGCACTGTTCATTATACTAAACAAGTGTAGAGATTAAAATAGCAAGTCTATGACCTTGGATCAATTTCCTACCTATCTGTTTTGATCCATTGATTAGTGGATCATGTTAAAACCAACATAGGAGATTATTTATGGTCATTAGCAAGTTAAAGAGGCCCACTACACTCTCCAATAATTGTTCTTGGTTGGTGTGAATTAGGTTTGAGCAATACCACTTCATCTCTGAAGACTATCCACCATCTCCTCCAACACATGTCACCACTCAAAAAACACAAGCATACTCCTTTGCAGAGAAGAATCAAAATCAAGTGGTCAAATAGCATACATGGGCATGTGTTACTACCACAATCAACCAAGAAACATATAGTGATGCACGTGGTTGAGTATTTACAGAAAACCTGGGCTCCCACATTTATGGTGAAGAAAACAAGTTTTTATAGTCAAATTGGCACAACTTTAACCATAGGTGAGGAATTCATCCTAACTAACCTACGGAGAGTTCAACTCACCATGATTATGACGGTGAAGAAAGATATTAAATAATAAAAGATCATTCTCTTTTCCTAAGAGTCATCATAGAAAATAGGGGTTGTGCTATGATCCAATAGAAGTGCTACTTTTAAAACTATAAGTGTAAATGATCAATTCAATGGCATACCATTTTTCCTTCAAGAATATCTAAGCAAAGAAGTGAAAGATTCACTTCTAGGAGATTACTAGTAGGATCACTTTATGTTTTTGGACATCCTCTTCAATTCTACAGTGGCTTGCATTCACAAAATTTGGGGTCATTCCATGTGTAGTCATTTGAGCATTCTCAGGTGTGCCAACACCTTATTGACATGATCATGCTTCAATTCAGATAGGTCTTTGAATATATATGAACCTCAAGATCATCCTCTACTTTCCATTCATATTTTCCTCTCCTCAAGAACACCTCAAATTTCTCTCTCAAAACTTTGAATAGAATCACTAGACCTCCTACCCTTTTAAAGCAAAACTCATCATTTAACTCCCACCTTGAAAGATCTCTCCAAAACCCCTAGTCCTATTGCTCCTTTCTTTGTCAACCAAGGCTAAGCATGTGGAGGCCTTTCTCATATGCTTGAAAGTTCATGTCCAATATTCCTTACTTCCATCAGATTTCTCATCATTTTCCAAACCAAGATTCCTTTGAGGGGGGTAAACATGATCACTAAATAACAAGCATTGTCATTGAAAGCTGCCACAACTATACTTTTTCTTTGTCTGCTATCTGCATTACTTTATCAACACAACCTTCTCACATTCTTTGTTGAGTAATAATGCTAGTCAACCTAGAGCCTCCTCAAAAGCACAAAACACCCATCAATGCTCTAGCTATGATGAGCATCAACATTTAGATTGCCATTTCGTACTCCTCCCTTCCTATGCAACATAAGCTCTTATTTGGACTCTAGTCTCACTCAGACTCCCAACTTCAGAATTATCCCCATTGTCCTCCTTTCTGAGAGAGTGGTTGTTTCAAGGACTTGATTGCTGGTTCTCCTCTTTTGAACATGTTTCTTTTATACTATGCATCTATGTCTCCTTGAAGTTATTCCACCAGCTACACATGTCTATAGAGCACAAGGTAGCTTCAAATCCTTCCTGCCTCATGAAAACCAATATTTCCTTTGAGACTTGGATCTTTCCTTTTTTGCTTTGTTGCTTAAGGACTCTTCCCACAAGTTCATGTGAAATAGGGAACCATGGCAACTCATATAAATGTAACTATGACATCTCTAATTTAGTTATATATCACTGCTTGTATTTTTTATATTCTTCGAACATGATTATGCCTTTCATACCTCTTAAAGCACTCTTGGCTATCAACAACCCCTTCATTTGTGACCTCTTCATCTTGTCCCTTTTTATACTTATGGTCTATTTTCTCCTAGTGTTCTTTCTAAAGCTCCAATTCTCCAAGATCCTATTTGTTCACCATGTACTTTTGTCCTCTGAATTCAGTATGCTTCCTTGTTTCTCACGATGCCTTTTGCTCACCTCCATGGATGGATGCTTCCCATTATTAATGATTATCTTCATCCTCATCTTTATATCTAGAGATGTCCTTCCAAACCTCCCATTTTGAGGAATGTTGAAAGTACTAGAAAACACCACTAGATGTCCCTAGAGCAAAAGACCTCCCTTATAATGATTCCCTTCATAACTCAACAAAGTTAGAAGAAAATTCTTTTACTCATCATTTTAATCTACCCCTCCATTTTCTTAATGGATCAATCCACCAATGTCCTAGCATGAAAATCAATGTTGCTTATCTTCAGGTTAACACAATAATTGCAAGTTTTTTGTTTAAAGTTTATCCATGGTTTCAAACTGCTTGATCATCCCTACTCAACTTCAAGACAAATTGCTCTTGATGCTATTGTTGTTGCATTAGATGTGCCTCCAAGATACAATGGTCAAACCATTGACTACCCATCCTAAAGTGATTCTAGCTATTATTCATTCTCAGAAATAACCAATCTTTCGTGTTGCTACCCTTTGCCTCTCCAATAGAAGAAGCAAAAACCCTCATGAATTCCATTTTGTCTAACATTTACCTATTTTTTCTTCCTTCGATAGACTCCTTCAGCTTCTGTCTTTTTTAGCAACTTGTTCTTTTCTCTAGCTCAAGAGCTCCCTTTCCCTATCATTATCTCTTCCTCTCCTCTAGTCTAAATGTATAGAGTACTTCAAAGGAAACCTCGGATCAACCTTCCATTCAACCTGATAAAAACTCCTCTGACTTTGTTTGATTTATATTGAGATACTAGCGACCTAAAAACTAATGTCATCAACACTTTTGTCTTCTTCATCAATCATGCTTGCATGATAGAGGGACTTGCCATCAACTCCCATAACTAGGATAAATCTTTTCCTGTCCTCTCCTTTCACCAATAACCCTCGTGGAAAAACTACTGTAGTGCCTATCCCTTCTTCAACAATTGTGTTCCATGATATTTTCCTTCCATCCTTCCTCCACCATGCAACGAGCCAAAAAAACCTTGTGATGACTCCTGCAAAATGAAACTTTCCACACAAAAACATTCCACATGCAAATTTCAAGTCTTGATTTTAAGCACATCAATTTTTCTTCTTATATTTTCCATTGTGACTAAGACCCTCCCATTGTCCCATTTCATGACACCACATGGTACACAATGGTACATACAAATTTTTATCACATGGTACACAATGGTTCACACACACAATCATGGCAATGCCATTGGGATCATAGGAACATATACACATCCTCATACTTTCTTCTAACCTTTGATGCTCATAAGGCAACAAATTCTATAGGGGGGTAATGATTTAAGTGAATATTTTCATGCAACAACCCCTTCATTTCCCTTGGCCATCATAGTATTATGCATACAACATCATGTGAGCATATCGAAAATGTGTGAACTTTGCAAAGTAACATAGTCCTTTTCACTTGTCATGTAAAATAGGGAACCATGGAAACTGATATAAATGTGACTATAACATCTCTAATTTAGTTGTATGCCACTGCTTGTATTTCTTTATATTCTTCCAACATGAGTTTGCCTTTTGTACCTCCTGAATCAATGTTGGCTATCAACAACACCTTCATTTGCAACCCCTTCATTTGCAACCTCTTCATCTTGTCCCTTTTTTATCACTTATGGTCTATTTCCCCCTAGCATTCTTTCTAGAGCTCCAATTCTCCAAGATCATACGTATTCACCATCCATTTTTTTCCTTTGAATTTAGTATGACTCCTTGTTTTTGGTGATTCCTCCTACTCACCTCCATGGATGGCTATTACCCATTATTAATGATTATCTATTTCCTCTTCTTTATATATTGAGATGGCCTTCCAAACCTCCCATTTCAAGGAACATTGAAAATGCTAGAAAACACTACTTGATGTCCTTGAGTAGAAGACCTCCCTTATAATGATTCCCTTCATAATTGAACAACCTTAGAAGAAACGCCTTGTACTCATCATTTTAATCTACCCCTCCATTTTCTTAATGTATCAAATCCACCAATGACCTAGCATGATAGCCAAGGTTGCTTATCTTTAGTCTAACACAATAATTGCAAGTTTCTAGTTTGAATTTTATCCATGGTTTCAAACTGCTCAATCATCCTTGCCCAACTTCAAGATGGACTACTATTGATGCTATTGTTGTTGCATTATATGGGCCTCCAAGACATGATGGTCAAACCATCGACTACCCACCCCAAAGTGATTGTAGCCATCACTCAAAATGCCCTAAAAAATAACAAATCTTCCTTGTTGCTGGCCTTTTCCTTTCCAACAAAAGAAGTAAAAACCGTCCTGAATTCCATTTTGTCTACCATTTACCTTTCTCATCTTCCTTTCATACACTCCTTCAGCTTCCCTCTTTTTCAACAACTTATTCTCTCCTCTATCTCAAGATCTCCCTTTCCCTAGCATTATCTCCTCCTCTGCTATAGTTGGAATGTATAAAGTACTTCAAAAGAAACTTGGGATCAACCTTCCATTCAACCTGATAGAAACTCCTCTGACTTTGTTCGATGTCTACCAACACAGCAACGACCTAAAATTTGATGGTGCCAACACTCTTGAGTTCATCAATCGTGCATGCACTAAAGAGACTTGGAATCAACCCCCATAACTCCAATAAATCTTTTGATGTCCTCTCTTGTCACAAATAACCCTCATGGAAAAACTCCTTTAGTGCCTATCCCTTCTTCAACAATTGGGTTCCTGACAATTTCCTCCCATCCTTCCTCCGCCATGTAATGAGCCAAAAAAAACCTTGTGATGACTCTTGCAAAAGGAAAATTCCATGCAAAAACATTCCACATAGAAATTTCAACTCCTAATTTTAAGCACATCAACTTTTCTTCTTATATTTTCCATTGTGACTAAGACCCTCCCCTTGTCCCCTTTCATAACAACACATACAAATGAACCTAAATGTGCATAAAAATTTTTTATCACATGGTATAGAATGGTTCACACACATAATCATGCCAATGCCATTGGGATCATAGGAACATATACACATCCTTATAGTTTCTGTAACCCTTGATTCTCATAAGCTAACAAGTTCCATAAGGAGGTAATGGTTTAAGTGAATATTTTCATGCAAAAACCCCCTTCATCTCCCTTGACCATCATAGTATTATCCATACAACATCATGTGAGCATACCGAAAATGTGTGAACTTTGCAGAGTAACATGGATGAGCTTAAAAGAATCTCAATATATTCATGAAATTTGATGTCAATTTCAAGAACTCTTCAAAAAGTAGTTCTTACCCATAAAAGAAAAAGATAAAGATAAATTGGGAGGAACGGAAAAAAATTCCTTCAAAGAGGATATCCACCCTTACTATATATTTCTCAATGTCGAGAAACAATCCTAAACCTCCAAAACTTATATGAATTCAACATAGTTAAAATCTTTATTCGAGAACTCAACAAGACATTATATCATGAAGTAAAGATAAGTGCTCCCAAAAGCTTAGACGATGTAATTAAAATACCATAGATCTATGACAATCATGCTAAAAGAGGTGCACAATAAACTAGACTTGTTGAAGAGAATAAAAGGTTTAAGGAAAAAAAGACGTAAAATGAGAAAGTTCAACACAAATGAATCTTTTGAAAACCCATGATCCTAAAGGCTAAGGTTTGACCTTGAGGTATGGGAAAAGGTGAAGAACAAAAATCTTTGCTCCAAGTGCTTATCTCTAGGACATGAGTAAAAATTGCACTACTAAGAAATAACACAAACCATCCCCTGAGAAAAAAGGCAATGAGAAAGGTATAATCGACCTAGTTCGAACCTTGAACATAGAGAATAGAGATGTTTAGAAAAGGTGAAAGTGTTGCACAAGGATCATACACATGAGTGTTGTTTTTCTAATTCAGTGTGTGTTGAAAAACAATTTGGATCTCATGATGTACTCAAATTTGATTTTTACAAGAGGAAAGGCCCATAATCATAGTAGACACTTTTGTTATCAAGAAGTTTGTTAATTACTCACTAGTGAAGAAGCTTAAGATGCCACAACAATAGTCACTAGATTAGTATATAGTTTCCATGATGCAAGGAGAAGACTAAAAAGTTTGGGATACTATGGAATGAGATCTAGAAACTTAGTTTCAAGGATATAAACATAAACCTGATTTGAGATCATGCACATGGAAAGGAATAATATGGTGTTGGGAAGTCAATGGATTTGGGGATTTGGGAAACCATTGAAGCCTATTTACCTATTGAATTCCTTGGAATTCAAGAAAAATTGTTAATGGTACTTGATTCAAGGGGAGTATGATGTATCTAAATACCCCCAATCTCAAGTATAGAGCTAAAGAAACTTACAGTTAACAAAAATTGGAAGTGTACATGTTTTTAAAATCCATGAACATAATGTTTATAATATGAATCCATTTCTATATGTCTCATCTTTTTTGTCAAGTGTTGAAAAGTATATGTTTGAATGTTTAATGAATAAGTTTTGGGATATTTTCTGCAAAGAACTTCCCCTTTCCCCATGTCTTTCATCCCATCAGAGGTGAGTCAATGATTCCATTAACTTACTCCTAAGTACTAAGCTTATATTTCAACCCCCTAATAGCTCCCATATTCAACAAAGAAAATTCAAGAAAGAGTTGAAGGATTACCTTGACAAAATCCCATTCATATAGCTTAGTGATTCATCTTGGGCACCTCTCCATCCCCTTCAACCCAAATATCAATTTACACTCATTTTGGCATCCAAGCACACTATCACAATGATTTTGTAGGTGATTTTTTTCTTTTGATCCAATTTTTGTTTCTATTTATATTTACTAGTACAATCATCTCTAATTCTAATATTTTTCTATGAAAGCTCCATTGGGTAATTTTATTCAAGAGTATAAGAAGTAGTCAATATTTTGTATCAAGACATATTCATCGACCATGGCTAAAAATGATGATGTATTTCACATGTTGGTTATTAAGTATAAGTCAAATGGTTCTAACTACCCATTGCGATCATACATGATGCATGATATGTTGCTTAGAAAACTAATGTGAAATATCACACACGTTTTGTTAGAGCTAGAAATTCTTAGAATGTAGGTGACGTAGATGATAGTAAGAATGTTGTTTGGTGCATCTCCTATTTCAAGTCCTCTTGTGGCTCTATTCAGTACATAATCAACATTCACACCATTAGAAAAGAAATTTGATGGGATGGCAAAGATGCACATGAGCATGCCTTGATTTCTTATCCATCAAGCATTCCATTATCTTATTCAATGGACCTCATCATTCTTTTCCTTACGTGGTCACCATCATAATTAATTATTTGGGTGGGTCCACATTCAAGCTCTCAATGACTTTGCCTACCCTAAACAAATGAAACTATCTCCTAATCAATGCCTTTTAACCCACTTCTTTGTCCAATATTCTCCTTATCTAGCAATCAAAACAAATAATGTAACCTTTCATTCTAAGTGAAAATGTGAACACATACACATGATGATGCTTAATCCAAGTAAAAGTAGACCCATAATTTCTATATAAAAAGATTTCTAAATAACTTACTTGGAATATAAGCTCCCTTGTTCCACTTCAAGTGAAGATAGCCTCTACTATTAGAGCCCCTTGTTGGTGCATGGAGCAAGCCTAAATGCATTGACACTTCTCATGACTTATGAAGCACAAATGTAAAACCTCTTGTAGCGTATGTCTTGGAGATTTCAAAGGTTAAAGGCTTAGTTTATCTTGGTCAAAGTTCAAAGTAAGAGATGGAGAAAATCTCATGATTTATTGGAATCCAAACTCCATGAGTCCATTTGAATTAAAATTCAAATTATTCCTAAAATTTAGGATTACCTTTTAGGTGGAATTCCTAACTGTCATCAAATAAAAAAGGTCTATATATATCATGCTTCTAGGTGCATGATTAGAAAGCATAGACAAAGAAATCAGAGCTAATAATCACACTTTTAGTGAATGTTTTATGTACTACCTTGAAGTGAGAGAAGTCCTCCAAAACTCTTTTGTATCATATGTGCATTAGCAATACATATCATGCTTAATGTCTATTGACTTGTGAACCTGTGTCTATTGTTACAGTACTTTGAGCAACTCTATGAACTTCTCACAGTCATTTCTTATTGTGTGGGTACTCATTGCTCAATCAATTGATTGAATCATAAGGGATGCCATACTATACCCATCACCTCCCTTCATAGTGGTATAAGAGAAAAGCTAAAGGTTAGGCATTATGGGTCATGGATTCCCCTCATCTATTGACAAGTTTGATCAAAGAAACTACTGAGCATGGTCTCAAAGAATGGAGGCTTCTCTACAAGGAAGAAATATGTATGGATACATCTCACGAGATGAGATTATTCCAATATTCAGAAGCAAGGGCCAACCAACTCAAGAGGAGCAGGAAAGGTTGAATGCATGGTGTTCAAAGGATGCTTTGGCAAGGTCATACATTCTCTACTCCATCTTTTATTTTTTACTCCCTCATAATACGAACTGTAAAACTGGGAATGCTTTGGAAGCATTCTTCTCCGCAAGTACCAAAGCTGAGAAGAATCAACTATGGATGGAGTTTACAACACTCAAGAAGATGCCCAAGCTAATTGTGACTAATTTTATCACCAAGATGAAGGACATTGCAGATCAACTTGGGAGCATTGGAGAGATCATTGATGAAGAGAAACATTTTAGGCAAGTCATAAATGGGATCAAAGTTGATAAAAAAATGGGAAGCCTTCGCCACAGCCATGGATCTCTACATGGATAAGCAAGTGCCTAACTTCAACACACTCATGGGGCAAATCTTTACACATGAAGCAAAGCTCATGAATAAATGGTGAGAACCAAAAAGGTTCCAATCCTCTACCAAAAAGGTTCCAAAAAGGAAAAGGTAATGAATCTGATGATGAAGAAAGTACCCCTCAAGTCAATTTTGCAGGTATATGTAGATTTCAAAGAGGAAGAGGTAGACAAGGCAAGGGGAGAGCTCAAAGCGCATCACCTTGTGCCATATGTGGTCTATCAACTCACATAACAAACAATTGTTTTAAGAACTATTAGCTAAGCAAAATGATGTTTTTTTTTCATGCATTAACATACTTCTTTTTATTCAAATCCATGGTTGCTTTTAGGTATTTTACAAGGGAAAGGGATCTGGTGGCATGGAATATTTGGATTGTAGGCTACAAAAAGAAAGATTAATGGCATGGGGACATTTGCAAATGATGAATATGTGGCGATCAGAGCATGCTAAGGTTAGAGCTAGGGGCTTTGATCGAGATCTAGTTTTCAATGGTGCATTGGTAGAATCATACATAAAATATGGATTAATTTTAGAACCTTGAGAAGTATCAGAATGACGATTGAAAAATCTGAGAGATCAAGTCAGTTGCAAGAAAGGAATGATGTATTAAAAAGGGGATGGATTTTCTCATTTCCAGAGTTGAATCAATAAAGATGCAAAATATGCAAGTTGAATGGATAGGACTGATCAAGATGGGTTTCCTAATGGAAGAACTCTAGGAACTATGGATGATGGAGTTACACACCATGTTCATAGTTCGAGAATGTAGTGATTGAAAATGTATGTATGAACAAGGCCCAACTACATGGATTAATGCTCTGACCCTTCCTCTTCCCGTTTTATGTTGTCATGTTTGCTGAAATGGATGTAGGCGAGGCAGTCTAGGTTTGGTTGCAATCGCCTATAGCAGGGCCACCTTTGTCAAGGGGGGCAAGAGTCATTTTTGCTATCAGAATGAATTGCAGATAGGTGAGGGTGGGACATAAATTTTTTCAGAGGCATCCACAAAAAGGGTGCATTATTTTCTTGGTGGGATTATGAGAAAAAGGGGTTTCTTGGTGGCTTGGATCAGCTAAGGACACGTGCATCGGATACTGAAGGGAGGAGGGAGCAGAGAAAAAGGGGGAGGAAAAGAGTTTTGGGGGTTGTTCAATTTCTTCTCATTTGCTCTAGGTGGTGGGGCCATGCATCAGAGGGAAAGGGTGGGGAACTTCTAGCTCCATGGTGTGTCCCATGCTGCATGATTTGCACCTTTGATGGATGAGCTTGCTAAGGTTTATGGCAGAGAAACATGGTGTTTGAAGCTCAATATTGATGAGTTGCCCATTGTACACATATAGGTTTGACGTTGAATGAAAACTACAGGTTACCAAGCAGCTGACAAATAGATAGGCTATGCTCAGGTTTCGAGGCACACCTTGAAATCGGTTCTATGGGGACGATTAGATTCAAGAAATGTGGATGGATAGCTCTGGCCATGAGTAACATGCTCGTTGGATCAGAGGCATGAATAATTTGAAATAGGATGTCTCGGTCTAAAGGGAAGAGATCATTGTAGTGGATCACTTGGAAGGACTTTCTTGTTGGTAGAATTCATGGTTGATACAGAATTTGTGGAGGTGAATTGACAACAACACTTCATATACAAAGGGTTTAGATCACTTGTGAAGAAAAAACAAATCTTCAGTAATCAATCCATTTGGTATGGAAACAATAAACGTGACTATGGCTCACCATTATGCCACCTGCCTGAATTTTTTTCTGATGGTGTAATAAAGAATTGTGGAATCAGACCCGATTGGAGTACTCTTTACCTGTTGGGGCGCGCAACTCATGAAAGCCGATTGAACTGTTGTTCAAGATCTATCAAACAAGATATACCATCATTAGATAGCACTCGAAAAACTCAATAGTAGCTGCTACATTGTTTTGTATATATTCCTAGGAGATCGGAGAAGATCATGTGGCTTTGGACTGAGGCTGATGGAATCGATTTATCATAGAAGTAAGTGAACATTGAACTTGATATTGAAGCTTGGACACTCAATCCTATCTGATTGAACATGGAAGAAAGCAATGGAGGAAATTAATGTTGTTCAACTTCTTTTTTAATCTCAATCTAAATTGATTATATCCTATAAAGTATGAATCGTGGTGCTCACAGTACTGTAACAACATGTTTGCTTGCTTTTGATTCACATGCGTTTAACCTTTCACAGACATGTGTCAGATGAAATGCATGATGGTATGGTTATAAGAACGAATACATTGTGTGTGTATCTATTTGAGTGTGTTGGAACATCAAGCTTTCATTATGCTTGAGGTGAAAATTTTCTACATTCTTGAAGAATAGCAGTTATGTGCACATTATTTCTTTGTAGTAATTGGTTGATCACTTATGATCATTTCTTGTAAGGTTCAAGGTATTTACCTTTGCAAAAGGAAAGCATAAAAGACCTAAAAGCCACAAAAGAAGTGGTTGGGATTGATTCTCAATCAATCAATCAAGAAGTAGATCTGATATCAATTTTCTCTTTTCCTAGATTGTAGGAAAAGATTCCAATGAATCTAAACTAACAAACCTACCTAATTTAAAATTCAAATCCTTGAAGAAAAGGCATGGTCATATCCTAAAGGCTCCATATAAAGACTCTAGATCATTTCTACATTTAGAGAATTGATGATTTGAAGCAATACATATACTCTTTGATCATTGCTTGGTGCCATTCCTATTCTCTATTCCTTCTTCCTCATATTTAATCAACTTGCAAAGATTTTTCCTCTCTCTCTAGATGTTCAAATCTAGCATTTAATCACTCATTGAAAAGCTATTACTGTCTAGTTTTTGTGTACAAAGTTTCAAGTCATTTGGTTTATTAATTTTAGAGAAATTCAAGTTTTTCAATCTCGGGTTCTTTCTCTATGTTACATTCCATGGAAAAATGGAATGTTAAATGGATTTTAATGTCTTGAGGGTTTTAATGTATTTTGTGTGTTGATTTAGTAGGTGAAGATTCATGAGGATGTGAATGAACATGGACTTATTCAAATATTTTGGAGATATTTAGAAGAATATTTTTAGAAGATAGTCTTTTTAGTTATTTTTGTAAAAATAGTAGATTTCTTTAAAAATAGAAAATTATGATTTTTGTAAATAAAGCGAAAGCATGTTATTTGAAGGGTGGCCCTCATGTATCTTCTATTTAGGACGTAATAGGAAATACCTATAAATACACAAGCTCTGATGGACTCGTCCATCAGAGTATGTAGGGGGGGACGGGAGATTGTACCTAATTGGGTATCGCCTCTTGTATCTTTCTATTCTCTGAGTACTTTTGTGTGATTTTGTTTCCGTACTATCCTCTACATACCTGCGTCTGTGGGATCTGAAGGGAAATAATGATATCAAAGCCTTAGAGATTTTGACCGCATCCCTGCATCTTGTCATCTTAGCTCATCATCTCCTTGGCATCGCCTGAGAGATCATAGGAATCATCGTCATCCTCACGCTACAACAAAAGTAGATGAGCGAATAGGAGCCTGCATGACTTGTTCCTAAGCCACCGGCCTAGCACCTTAGCATGAGAATGCTAACGTTCAATGCATGTAGACCGTCTTCAGGAGTTCGACATGCGATGAGGCATGTGAACTCTGGTTGCATGAAGCACGCTTTCCCATAGGAGAAGTTTCTACCTAACCGCACCAGAGGCTACCATATGATTTTTAAGGCCTATCAGCCATCGAGGCTAGAGCGAGCTTTGCACTTTCTTTTTTGGTTTGAGATTTAGACAAGCTAGGCTATATGTAGTTCAAAGCTAGTTTAAAACAGCATATGGGACATGGTGCAAGGCGCTTGCTCGTACATTGATCTCACACACTTCATAAGAGAGCGTGTACAACACTTGCCCTATGCATCACGCGTCTTGAACCATTGGCCATACATATTTGAGTGTAAGTGGCTATCTCCGAATTTGATGGTGTTGTCCATGTTCCGAGCACCTCACATGCGGATGTCGTAGAGAATATTGATCTCTACTTCTTTTGGAAGGACAAAACTTATTGGAATGTCAACATCAAAAAAGATACAGATGGTATTTATGAACAAGAAAGAAATTTTATAGAGCAGCAGAAATCGGTGATAGTGGTGCTTTAGAAGACTTGCTCAAATATGATTGCAGCCTCAATAGTCACAAGCCAAATCTTAATGGAGATCCTCCTTTACATGTTGACGTTCGAGCTTCTCGCTCGCAAAATCTAAAGGGAGGATGGTGAATATAACTGTCTGAAAAGCATGATATATATATATATATATATATATATATATATGGATGATAGAACGATCATGAGTTCTTATTGCTCGAATAATATATATTAGCTCGAATAATATATATTATAATTTAACATCATGTTCAGCTTGATGTATTCAGCAAAAAGATATTTTTTTTGGGAGAAAATCTAATAGTTGATAAAGTGAGGATGAATATAGGCTGAAAAAGAGTGTACATGAGCAAGACAAATGCTGAAAAAGAGTGTACACGAGCAAGACATGCAAAAAGATAAGGAAAAGCTGGCGCATGCAATCGGAATATGGAGGGCAGTTCGAGTAAAGAAAAAAAAGGCAGACAGTTCTAAAAAAAGGATGGATGGAAGTAGATGGTAGAGGTGATTCGGAGGTTAATGAGATTGCGAACAAATTGACAAGGGAGGACTGTTTAGGGGCCAAGCACGCTATCTGCGAAGTTCGGAGAGGCTGAACGGAAGGAGAATTGGACTGGCAGCGGCGGAGAGAGGGGAACAGCTCAGAATATAGAATTAGAGTGTCGGTGATGATCAGAGAAGGAATAACATTGAAAGGGATCATCGGAGAAATTCAGAGGAAGGGCCATTGCTGATGATCATCTGAATCAAAGGACAATTGCTGATCTGAATCGACGAAGATCTGTTCGCGACTATGTGACTTGCTTCACCTGTCTTCTCAACGTCCTTTGTATAAGGTTGCCTCGTTGGTACTTGTGCATGATCTTTTGCAGGTGCGCATGCTCACGGCTAAGAGAGAGAGAAGGGAACAAATGCAGAGAAAGGCAGAGTCGGAGGGAAGGATCGGCGTGGAGTTTTGTCTGTCGAGTTCCCACTCCTTGGGTTTTCTTCTAACCATACAGCTCTGATGAATTCACCCTCGTCGGAGGTCCTTCATCCCCGCTAATGCCAAAACAGACAGCTAGTAGTACATACGACAGAAGAAGGAAACTCTGCATACTATGTTGATAAATGAGAAAGTGTTGAGTGTACTGACATGCGGAACATTCATCCAATTCAGAGAGCTCCGACTGACCATCATGATCGTAATATAAATAACAAATGTAATTTGTTTATACGAAACAATAGATTGTTAAGCAAGTTTATCGAGCGCTCCTGAAGGTAACTTAAATAATATATATATATATATATATATATATATATATATATATATATATGTGTGTGTGTGTGTGTGATGATGAGCAATACATATTCCATTTGTTCTGAATATTTTCATGGTTTAGTAAAATGCCTTAACATTTGAACGGACTCGTTACGTATTTCATGTTTCTGTTTTGTCTAATCCAATAATTATCTTCTTAGTTTCTAATTATCTCCATTCTCAGTTTTAATGTGTCTCAACTCTCATTATTAGATTGGATCCCACGTTTCATGATTGAGAGAGCAATATGCGTCATTTAGTTTTTGTTTTGCAATATTAAGCTACATGTTTTTTTTTTTCTTAATGCGCAGCAACTATTCCACCTTTCTTAGAGCAAAAGTAGAATCATACTCACACATGACACGTGTATCAGATGTATTTGTTAAAATATTGATCGATAATGGATATACAAAAGTTGTTCTCTACATGAATACGGGGATGTATAATTGCTTTATGGGCATGTGCAATCCTGAAGAAAGGAAGAATTGCGTGACACTTTTGTTTATCACATTCCAAATCTATTTACTCATTCATGCCAATGGATGTCTTCGATATTATAATCATATGATTCAATTACACTTATGTGTACTATAGTGTTTGTCCTTGGAGTTCACGTACTTAAGAGGAACATCTTTGGATCTTTGTTGTGCAGAGTCAAAAGTGTTTTCCTATAAATTGTATTTTCATGTGAAGCAATGAATGCTAGTAATTTGATTTTAAATAAGTGGATGAATCGTTTGTTTCTAGTGGTCATAAGTTTATGGATCAACTTTTGAATTGAATTAACCAAACATTTGGAGCTTCTAATCTAGTGATGTACCTGAGTTTCTATTCACTTGAGCTTGCTCCAAGTATCCGACGTGCGCTGTAATTCCAGTGATTGATCTGATCCACCAACCATCACTTTCGCACCATCTACCCCCACCAAACTTGCACATCATCCTCGATGGGCCAACCTGCAGTTCAATGAAAAATAGCATTAAATTTTTTGGAAAAAGTTTAATAAATAATTTTAAATATGATGATAATAAAGGCTTCTATATTTAAGTTTCTGATAATAAAGAAAATTCATAAAATTATGTAAATATGAATTGAAAATCGTTTCAGTCAAAGCATACAGTTAAAAATATAAATTTAGAAAATCCTATAACGATCATTTGGACAGTCATGATACTTACCATTCCATTAATCCTAATTATAAGTAAAATTTAATTTATATCAGTATGCTTTCTTCTATTTCTTAGATGTCTGCCATAAGATACATTTAACTAATTCTTTTGTAGCAGACCTCTGCCTCATATAGCCCGCATTGAAATTGAGAAGTGATTTCAAGATCACAACTGATTCATATTTTTCTTTTTCTTTTTTCTTTGTATTCTTTTTTTTTTCTTTTTTCCATCTTGCAGCAGCCATTAATGTATTGCTTGATGTTCTCATTTTTCTCTTTCTTTTTTTTTTCGTAACTTTTTTGTTTAAGAAAAAAGGCTTCACCCCTAATCAGAGTAGATGATCTAAAAATATGCTACAGCCAGAATTAAGATCTCATTCGCTAAACGGGTTCAAAAAATAAAGAAGTCTACTAGTATGAAGTAAATTCACTTTTACTAAGGTCGCAGGTCAAGTGTTCCTCTCTCCAATCATCACAATACATTATAAGTTTTCTAAATTAGATCTTCAACTTATATACATAGTTCTACTTTAATTTCTTTTTTATTATTCACGTAATTTTAATAAATTTCCTCTTTATATCAGAAACAAATAAAACTCTAATTATGAAATGCATGAAAAGAAAAATAAATAGTAAAGAATAATTAGAATTAATTCACTTGGTTATTCTTCATCTTCATCTTCGTCCTCTAGAAAATCTTCATCTAACTCAAACTTACTACTAGCTCTTCTTTTAAATAGCTTTATTCTTTTCCCTGCAATCATATTTCCTAACACAATACCATCAAATTCTCGTAATTTATATGTCCTTGTCTCAAAAACAGAAACAATAACATATGATTCGAACCAACGTTTAGTTAGTTTATGGCATGCATCATATTGAGTCTCGAAAGTAATATCATATACAAGCACCCAATCACCACTCTCTATTGGTTGTGGCCTCAATCGATGTTTCTTATCAAAATGTATTTTATTTTTCAATCGTGATATTTTTTTATTTTTAAATTGCTTCTTTCCAAGTTTTGTTACCTTGATTCAGTTGTTTAATCCTAAGTGCTAATAATTATTCTCTTGAAACATTATCTTCCCAATCTAAACTCATCCAATTTACTATATGAGTATGTACAAAAAATATCAGCTTCTAGGAGTACATAAGTTCAGTCGGCATAAAACTAGTTGTTCTCGTGTACATCATCCTATCGGTCCAAAGAGAAAATGGGAGATATTTTGATCATTGTCTAATATCCCCATGGCATGCCTTTGAAATAGTCTTCACTATGGAAGGATGCCCTCATTCTATTTTTCCATTTGCTTCTAGATTATAGGCAATCGTGAGAGACAATCGAATTCCATGATGTGCAAAGAATTCTCTCATCTCTCTAGCATCTAGCCCACCTCGATCTGCTACTAATTTTTCTACATATCCAAATCTGGATATTACTTCTTCTAAAAGGAATGCGTATATATTATAAGTAGTATTGGAACGAAGTGCTCTATCCTCAATGTGATTTGTCAAATCTTCTCATTTAAGAACAATGTATCTCATGCTAGTATTGCTTTTAGGCATGATCACAAGATCGATTATCCAACTGTAGTAAATACAAGGTGGATATGTCAGATGTAAGGGGTCTCTATGCTTGATAGAGGAATATAACTGGCACGTAATACAAGTGCTCACAAATTCTTTAACAGTTACATACATCCTCACACACCAGTAGCTTTCTCGAATCTTCTCATATGTAGATACAAAGCCTTTATGACCAGCCTAAATGCTTTCATGCATTTCTCGCATAACTTGCACTTGAAAAATTTTTAAGCCTAATACTCTCTACGGATTTCTTACCTTTAATCTAGCATGTCTCTAAAGATATCCATCTTTCAAGAAGAAGTTGAAAGATTTCTTCGTGATATCCGGGAATCCATTTGAAGATCAACTTGGAATAGGTTGAAATGAACTCAGATAGTATCCTATATCTTGCCACTCTCCCTCATATTCATCTTCTCTAAATCTCTCATACGCATAGGTAGATGTTTCATAATCAATTAAGTTAATGTGTTTATATATTCATTCACTATCATTGTCAAACTTTGCTCTTGAAAGCATATCAACAACGATATTATGTTTACCACCAATATGTACAAAAACTAGATTAATAAATTTAATAAAGATTATCCATCGTAACATAGCTATATCTAGAGATGAACAATTAGCTATTAAACCTATTAAGGAAAGACAGTCAGTCTCTACTATTACATTAGCTCCTATAAAGTATTCTTTACCTTTTTCTAAAGCTGTAAGTAATCCCCATAATTCTCTCTTAATTTGAGGATAATTCCTTTGAGTATCATGTAAGATTTTCGCTCCAAAGCAAACTACGTATCTTTGCTCCTTCTCATCATCCTGCCCAATGACCCAGCCTATACCAATAGGACTAGTGTCAATGGTTAGGATGACAGGCTTATTTTTTATGTAATCAATACGTTTCAGAATCGGAGCATTCATAAGCAATTTCTTTAGAGGTCTTATCATTCTAGTATGCTCATCAGTCCAAAAGCATTTCTTTCTTTTTCTTAATAAATCATAAAGGAGGTTTGCTACGTGAGCAAAGTGAGGGATCCAAATGACATAGAAAACACATGCACCTAAAAATCTTCTTACTTCACTAACATTGCGACACCTCTTAGAAATCCTACTAATGGCATCAACTTTTACTGGATAAGGCCTGCGATCGTAATGACCACATAAATGCCCAACTATCAGCACTTCATTAGCACCAAAAGTAAATTTCTCTAGGAAGAAAGTTAGTCCAACCTCTTCAAATATTTCAAATATCTTTTCACAATAAAAAAAAAGGCTAGAAAAAAACTTTCTGTAACGAGATGAATCTAAACTTTCATCTTTTTCTTTTTCCACACACCCTTTTATTGGAATGTCATCAATAAAAGGCATTGTCACTTTTGGGATAAAGTCATATAAGACCAGCTTAATAGCCTTCATCATATGTAGCACAAAATTTATCGCTCGTTGTGATAAAGTACACATGCGTACTAAACCCAAAGGAGTCTTCATTGTGGTCACATCTCAACTCTTAATAGCTAATTGAAACTGATCATACCCTGAATATAGATCTTCCATTGAATAGATGGAATGACCGATAAATACCTCGATAAACTCATCTACAATGGGACCCATTCCTACATTCTTAATAGTGACTTTATTCACAGGCTGCAGATCCTGAATAAAGCGTAGCTTCACGCTCTTTTTCAATACCATGAACCACCTATTGGAGTATGGTACTGAGGATGGTTCCAAGATTCTCATGGAAATCTTCTCCTTTAATAGTCTCATTAGCTCAGGTAAATGAGCCTTTGGGATTGATATCGGACGAAGATTCCAAGGAATATTTGATACAATAAAAATAATCATCAGAGCTACTAGCTTTGGATCGGCACATCCTATTTCGTGTGGGAATAAAGAAAATGCTTTACCATGTCGAATATATGAACTATCTTAGATAGATCTCTAAGTATAGGGTCTTCTGATACTCATTGACATATATCATGACTATCTTTGGATAAGGATTGAGCTACACACTTTATTTTCTTTTCTATAGTTTTGTATTTAGTTTTTATGTTAATTTCATGTTCTACGATGAATTCACTAACAAACTCATATTCTTGAATGGAATTAAGAATAATCAGATTTGATTCTAAACTTTCTTGGGAAACAGTTTCTAACTCTTCTAGTAAGGTAGTACTTTTCGAGAGTTCAATTATACACTCAATTTTTAATTTCATCAGGTAAAATTAATCCTAATTTTCTAAAATATTTTTCATTTTGTTTTCTAAATATTTTTGTAAGATTTTTCTTTGTAATATAATGTAAGCTAGTCATAGGAGTATAAACTAAATAGTCTTTGAATTTATGTATATCGTTAGGCGAGACATCAAAACAATGTCCACTATTGTCCCGCTCAATAGTGGAGTCTAATAGAAATTTTGATCATAATATGCCCCATATTCTCTCACAGTTGGTAAATCATCACATACTTAACTGATCGAGTCAATGGGATTTCTTCTTAAGTTCTTTCTATTTCTTGTGTGATTTGGACAGAGTGTCATGACTTGCAAAGAATCCATCCCTGATTTGGATCAAATTCTTGTATACGCTAACCCGTTGTTCATTGCTTTTGTTTCCATTCTCATCTCATCTATAAATGACTGCCCGAGAATTACTTCATACGAACAATTACCTTGAACGAAGAAGTGAAAATCTTCTCGAATACCACCTATCATTATAGGTATATTTGCACATGCACCTAATAAAATGCCAGAGCCATTGTCGGCTGTTCTCATTCTCCAGCATTGCTCTTTGTCAATTGGCCATCTAAATTTGTCAAAACTTTTCTTTGAAATAATATTTGTCTCTGATCCTGAGTCAATGAGAGCTAGAGCTAAACAAGAATCTTTCTCATCTCCAATTCTAATTTTCACTTCTAGCATTCCTCATGCCAAGAAGGTTGTGTTAAATTTACTTTCACTTTTTAATATCTCCTCATCAGGCTGTATCGGTCCTAATAAATTTCTATTCACGCTCTCAATTGTAAACCCTTCATCGTCTTCATATTCACTCTCACTTAATGTTACGACATCATTCATAGCTAGAGTTTCTTCTGCCACATCTTGCATATCTTTGTCTTGTGGCAATGGAAAAGTCTCCTTCTAATTAGTCGAATAAAACTATCCTTGAACTCTGGTTTTTCTATTGAAAACACTTGTTCAAGAGACATTGTTACTTGACTTTTTAGAAGTATATCATTTAAGATTTCCCTAGCATCGTTTTTCTTCTCGAGCTCTGAAATCATTATTGCACGTGGAGCTCTTCTTCCTTTCTTTTTTTCCTTCTCTTCACTTTGTTTTTGTTCATCTTTTTGTTCAGTTTTGGTATTTTTATTTTCATATTTCTTTTATTCATCCTGTGATTGTATTTTCATCTGTTGGATTTTTCCTTCTTGAATTATCCTTCTTTTCTCTTCTTGCGATAAATTTGTATTTTCAAATTATAACTTTTTATCATTTTTCTTCTCATCCTCTCTCGTCTATCTCCTAGTCACCCTCCTATCTCCTTCCTCTACATCATCCTGCATATTATCTCGTCTCCGATTTTCCTCAACATTGGCAATGTGAGAATAAATAGAGGCTTGATCCATAGGAGATCTCCATGCTGTTTTACACATTATTTCATCTCTAGCCCTTACTAGTGCCTCAATTAAATAAGGGTTTTGGCTTGGCATAGAAAGAGGCGTATCATCAGCTAGCTCTAATCTAGTAACTAGGGTACTGGCAGTTGCATTAGAGATCGTTAAATTTTTCATATAACTTTTTCATACCTCCTTTGTCCCAATTGACGGATAAAGGAAGTCATGACCCAAAATCACACAATTTTCTATCAATCTCTACAACTAATTGATTTTTCTTTGCACTCTTCAATTGTTCACAAGCATAAGTTGCATGTTCCTGGCTATCACACCACAGATACTGCTTTTCGCCACTCCCTTTTCTTTCAGTATTCCTTTGAAAGGCTGGCTGATCACCGAACTGAGTAGGTGGAGCTCGCTGGAAAAATGGTTGAGGAGGAATGTATTGTGGCATAACTGGTTGTATGGGTGGTGCTTACCCTACACCACTACTGCTACCTCTAGGATCATTGAAACTCATGAAATATACTTTGTTATTCAATTGGGCAACCTCTTTGAAAAGAGATATATGCATGTTCATAACACTCTCCATTTGTTTACATAGAATATCTAGTTGAAATTCTATTGGAGCTTTAGGGGCAACTGGATTGTTAGCCATAGCCGTAGTCGTAGGCATTGGCATGTTAGTTTTCCTTTCAATAGGTATCTCCCTAGGCTGAGAAGCATTTGGTTTTGCATACAAAATTGATTGTCTTTGCTTCATTTGGGCAATAGTCTCTATTTCTCTTTTCACTTTTTTCTAGTCGTCGATCAGGCCATATCTTTTGCCTGGCTTTTCTATTCGTCTCTCAACCTCAGCCCTATCCTCAGGACTTAATATCTTGAGGAAATGTATCAGTAGATCTAGATTTAATGCGTTTCTATCCTCTTCCGGGAGTTGAGCTAATCATCTCATAAACTCACCATGAAGATGAGTTAGGAACTCATTGTCTTTAAAGAGTTTATCCATCACAAAAATCCTTCCCGACTCTGCTGGCTAAAGTCCTCAAGATAAAATATCTTGTGTAATTCTTTCCTAAATTCATCTCAAGGTTTATTAGCGTGGACTTTAATACTTTCTAGGATAGAACTAGAAACAACACGGTCAAAATATTTCACTAAAACGTCATCAGGTAAACCTTGGATTTGGACTTGCTCTTCAAATGCATCCTGGTACTCTGTAATGTTTAATCCAGTGAATTTGCCCTTTTCTCTTAAGATGGCTTGGACTGTGGGTGTTCCTTTTACTATTAATTTCCTTAATAATATTTTCTTAAGTTGATTTTGAAAAGTAGGATAAAGCAACTTCTTTGAATCAAAAGAACTTGAACCTAAAAATTCTTTTTGTGCTATAAAATAAAATTCTTGTTGTGCAATGAAATAAATGTGAAGCAAACAAATAATTTTTCTGTTTAAAATAACGATTTTTCTTTTTCTGCAATAAAATAAACCTTTTCAAGTATATTGTAAAACTATTCTAAGACCTAATATGAAGTTGCTTATAGTACTTAAACAAAACCTATCTTTCCTAATGCAATAATATTTGAATGTTTCATAAATACAAGTGTAATGTGCCTAATTTCTAGTGAATGAAAACAACCTTCTTTTTTAGTGATGTGTTTGTACTGATAATAAAGGAACTTGGAAAACCACCTTACCTGAAGCTACTCGATCCAGAAGTTATAATGTGCTTGGTGATATATTTTTTTTACAAACTGTTTTAGTAAATTGAACCTAAGTACAAGCTAAAAGTGAATGTGTATTCTTGGTCTTCTTGTATGTTGATGGGGGGGAATGAAGTGACGAAGCTCCTCCAGTAAAAGAGCTATCTATTTCCTTTTTAGTCGAAGTCTTACTTGTAGATGCAATATTCGTATACATGAAAAGTAAAGTCTCTATGGTCCGTATGGAAGTGCGTTTCTATACCTAGATATAGCAAGTAAATATAAAGGAAAAATTAATTATTCATTAGTTATTCTAAGTTTAATGAAATAAACTATGGCGTTTTCTTTTTGTTGTGGAAGAGTATTTCTTTTTAAGGTTGGAGGAAATAAATCTTCTCTATTTTTTGTTTCAAGTAATACAATTGAGAGTAAAGGCAAAAATCTAGATAACTTACGATCGTGTAAAGTTTTATCTACCACTCGATCTTTAACTATTTCTATTACTTCACTTTCGTTACTAATCTCATTTTCACTGATTTGAGTAAATATACTTTCAATAAGTGTGGGTAAAAGAGTACCTAAAAGTAAAGAACTATCTATTTCTTTATTTTTAGTAGCAGACTTACTTGTAGATGCTAAATTTTTAGACATAAGAAAGTGTAATATAAGAAATTTATTAAAATGTATAGTGGAAGTGCTAAAACTTTAGAACTAAAACTAGTCCTATACAAATGCTTGTAAAAGTTCTAATACAACTTTTGGAAAATATTCCTATATAAAGCTTGGTACATAAATTTATAAATCAAAATATCATATAATGAACTAGAATCAGTGGCATAAAAGAAGCTTCTATCTCATAAATCCCATCACATCCTCTTCAGTGCTCGTCACATTTCTTTCTTAGTTATCATGGATGGGGGATGGAAAGTTCTCTCTCTCTCTCTCTCTCTCTCCGCTCTCTATCTGTGCCTGTGTTGCTAGCATGGATGGAGGGAGGGGTTCTCTCTCTCTCTCTCTCTCTCTCCCTATCCCTCTCCCTATCCCTCTCCCTCTCCCTCTCCCTCTCCCTCTCTCTCTCTCTCTCTCTCTCTCTCTCTCTCTCTCTTTCTTCGTCTGCATCGTATCTATCTACTGTCGCTATGGATGGAAAAAGGGGGGGGAAAGCAGAAGCATACAACTCTCTCTCTCTCTCTCTCTCTCTCTCTCTCTCTCTCTCTCTCTCTCTCTCTCTCTCTCTCTCTCTCTCCTCCCTCCCCGCCTACGTCGCCTCTGTCTACTACAGCTATGGATGGAGAAGGGGGATGTTGTATAATTACATGGGTCTAAGGGGTAGAACCCTTGGGTTTCTAGGTATGAAACCCTTGGGATTTATGTTTTATTTACCTCTTTCAGATGGGTCTTGAATCTTAGGGTTAATTCTCTAAGGTTGAGTACCTTAGGCTTGATTGGAAGCTTCTCCTAGCCACTTGGTTTGTACGTAAGAGCTTGGAGAGTCTTCTTTTAGAAGCCATGTGATTTCATGTGATTTCCTAAGCTTGGAAACCATGTGAACACCTTAGGGACCCATGTGATGGAAGGTACACATGTCCTCTTGAGAGGGACTTACCCCATTGGACTAGGAGCTATATATTGGAGAGAAGTTGGTTGGGTGGAAAGACATCTCTCTTCCTAGTGTGTGGCCTTGCTAGTTAGTTCTCTTAGACTTCTTAGTTCTTTGTGTGTGGAGGTTATGGAGCTCTCACACAACAGTGGTACACCTTAGGGACCCATGTGATGGAAGGTACACATGTCCTCTTGAGAGGGACTTACCCCCTTGGACTAGGAGCTATATATTGGAGGGGTTGGTTGGGTGGAAAGACATCTCTCTTACTAGTGTGTGGCTTTGCTAGTTAGTTCTCTTAGACTTCTCAGTTCTTTGTGTGTGGAGGCTATGGAGCTCTCACACAACAGTGGCATCAGAGCTTCAGGTATTGATTTTCTTGAGATTCATGCAAGTATCACTCGAGAGACGTGGGCTTGGAGTCACTCAAGAGATGTGTGCGATACAACTCGGAGTAATCTCTCTCACTTAGGAGAGTAAAAGGGATTTTAGCCCTCGAACATTCAGTTCTTTGCGAACGGACACTTCTATAGAGCTATTGCATGGCTGTACAAGGGGACATGATGACAGACTGGCCACGTGCTCTATACCATGAGAATGTGGGACGAGATGGACTGCTCGCTAGCGCTTCTCTCTGCAACTGATTTATATTGGAGTATTTCAAGCGAGTTATATAGGCCGTGAAGCATGCGTTTCAATGTGTATATGGGATTTAAAGATCCCATTTGAAGAGAAGGACTCCTTGTGCCTTGTCAAGCGACTGAGCCATCCACGACTACTTCTCATAGAGCATTGCCCAACAGAGCTGCCCATTCACACATAAGTACTGCCCACACCCTATTCGAGGTGCCCGAGAGAAGAAAGGGAGTACCCATTCATTCCCCTTCGTCCAAGTCTTCAAGACATGTGTATGTGAGAATGTGATGGAGATTAGGGGTCTTTGAACCTTGAACCCCACAATTAGGAGTGTATTCATCATCAAATTATATGAGGGAAGTACATTTTTCTTTCATTCTTTCTATTTTCCTATTTTATGAGTAAGTAAATTTGGCATTATTTTATGGGCCTTTTCATATGATAGACTGCCCACATGCATGCCTACAATAGCTCATGCACATATGATCATGCATGGTTGAGTCTGTGTAGCTAAGTCTTTTGAGCTCTTTTCTTATAAATTGCCTATTCAATAGTTGTGTGCATGTGTATGAGCATAGAGAAAGCGTCTCTTCCTAAATATCAAGGCCATGCATGTTTTTGTTTTATGGCATGTTGCACTTGCACACTCGGGTACCCAAGGAAGTATAAATTGCCAAGAATAAAGGGGGAAGAAAGGATCTTCCTAAGAAATCATTAAAGAACAAGTTTTGATAACGATAAGTATCATTTCACTTACGACCTTTTCCAAATTTTTTGCTTTCCAAGCATATATGGGTTGAGGATATATGCATTTAGTGCATGAATTTATTATGCACAAAGTTCGGTTGTTACATGCCCCTACATGCATAAGAGTATGATTTTCTTTTCTTTTTTTTTTTTAAAGCAAATGAGGCATGCACATAGCTATGCATGAAGATTACACCCTTGGGTATGCATGATATATGCATGAAATTACCTTGCGCACTCAAGTAAGTATAAGAAGCCCAAGAGGGACTTCAACAATGGATGAGATGGGAGTTGTATCCAAGACAGATGGCTTAAGCATACTTCATCATTACGAGAACACTCAATTACGCATGAAGTCCCAAGATGGAAGGGAGGGAGAGCAATGGCCCAAGCCAAATTCATCATCTTGAGACCACTAAAATAAAGTCAAAGGATGGATGAAGCTTAATTTCCAGGTAAGTATTTGCACCTCCCTCTTTTCCTTGCAAACTAAAGAACATACAGTGCATGTCATAATAGACATGACTTGGAGGTACTGGATGCATAGATTCAGGTGGCCAATTTCTATGGTCACATAGGCAATCAATCATGGAAGTAAGTTGCACTATGCATCAAGTTCATTGCTTTGAAAAGAAAGATCATAGGTGCATAAAAACGGTCATGAGTAGGAAGAACGCATCAAATGCATTGTTGCAACTTTCATATCCAAAGTTGCATGGAAATTTTGCACCATCCTTTGAATGAACAAAGTTCCAATTTGTAACTTTTGCATGCTTTAAGGAGGGGCTCAACTTTTGAACCTTATGCATGCTACACCTTTTCCAATAAAGGTGTAAATGTTTGGCAAGCACTATGCACATGGAACATATTACATGGGTTTTTGGATTGAGAGGGAGATTAAGTTCTTGAATCTAATCTTAAGTAGGATTTGATTTTATTAGTTTCTAGGAAGAATGGTGATGAGGCCAATTGGCCATTATAAACCATTTAATTTCTTTATGTTTGGCTTAGTAATTAAAAGCCAAATAATCCTAACTTCTTGAAAATACCTTAAGATCAAAATCCCTCTTATGGAATTTTAAATTCCATAAAAACCCATGGCATGCCTGATCAGCAAGGCCATAGATTTAAGGTAGTAATACAAAACTTTTCTCCCTTAAAACCATGATACAATGGTGGTAATTTAGAGCACTATCTTCGTAAAGCTCTAAGGAAGAGAAAATATGGTATAATAGAATCTTAGTTTTGGAAGATGAAAGTATTAGTGCTTTTGTTCAAAAAAATAAGTTCTTTGTTTGAAAGAACTACATAACTATTTGGAGCTTTACATTATTCTTCCAAGCAAATGCAAGGCATGAAGAGTAGGTAAAACCCAAGGGTTGTAATAAACCCTAAGTACCATTTTCTAATGTCCTAGAAATAAAGGACTCTATAATAAATGGAATTACCATCTACTTCAACATAGAGATTTGATTGGCAAAGCCAATTATTCTCAGATTACTCATTATGTCATAAGAGATAATATCTAGTTGAGATTTAAACTAGCTCTATTATCAAGTGACATAAAAGGGATCTTTTGAAGTATATCTAAATCAAGGAACAATTGAAAAAGTCAATTTAGCACTAGTCTTGTCAAAATTGAAATTACAACTAAGACTTGGTAAGTTAAAATTTTCATGATCACCAAAACATGCTACGGAAGTTACACTTACAAGTCCAAGAAGTAATAGATCTTACTTGATGAGAAGAAGGTTTGATCCCAAAATTCAAGTTAAAGTTACCTTTACTTAAGTGGAAGTGTAAGTCGGATGGTATGGGACATCTAGGCTTATATTACCACTAGAGTTGATTCGGTGGTATGGGATATCGAATTTAGAGGTAACTCAAAACTTGAACCTTGGGAAATTTGTTCTATATGCTTGGAGAAGAGAAAGCAAAAAAGCTATGAATAGTTCTTTTAACCAGGAGGAATAATAAAAGATTGAAAATAAACTCTTTCAAATACTTCTAAAAGACCATAATTTTCAGTTTACTCTCAGGTAGTTTTCGAAGAGGAAAAATCTTAAGGAGGGAGAAATGCCCCAAGAACTTGTATCTTATGCCTTGAAAATACCAAATAGGGTATTGCAAGATAAAAGATATGCAAGAAATAGATAAAGTTGAAGTACTTTCTTGTATTCTAGTACTTCATATATCTTTCATTACATCTTCCAACTAAATGAAGTACTAGAATATTGGGAATTCTCAAAGAAACCCAATGCAAAAGAAGACTTTCATACACCATAAGGATTGTACAAATCCTAAGTGGGTTAGGAAAAGAAGTTGGATGAGCTATAAAGCATAATCCTAAAAGTATCTTGATGCTTCATGGGAATAACATAACATACGTTATGGATTCCAGTAATATAGACCTAAGGAATAAGGCTTCTTGTATGAAGCATAATAGCTAGATCCCCAACTAAAACCCATGGGTAAAACATTGAACATGAAGGGATCTATTTTGGGAAAGACCTAGTCTTATCTTTTATTTTGGAAAAAGAAGAGAAAAAAAGCAAAAAGACCCAAGTAGGGCAAAGATCAAGTCAAACTTTAAGTTTGATAAGATAAGTCCCACCACAATAAATGATTAACCAAATATTTTGAGTATGATTATTAGTGGTGTATCTAAGCACCTTGTTCATATATTTAGGTAGTGATGTGTGTGAACACTCTAGGACCGCTGGGGCACTTTTTTCCCTCTTTAGGAGGTTTTTTTCCCCCGACTTGTATATATGCCTATTGCCCTAATGGGCTACTTATCTTTGTACATTCTTTAGTAGTACATTCAGTATTGCGTGTTGTGCTCCAAGCTTCTTCTCCTTCCTTGTGCTTTTCTCGTGCTTCCACAGACATTTATCTCCAACAATTGGTATCAGAGTAGGTCGTCGCTTTATCTAGGGTGCCGTCAATACTCCTCCGTTTGCAGTCTCAGAATCGCACGAATTTTGGTGAGCATACTCAACATGTTTTCGAGACTGAGCATACTGAGCTCGTTTCGGCCTCCGAACGGACTATCGCATCGCTTGTGCAGGCTATTTTTTCTTTTTGTGCCAAAGGTATATACCAGTTTCTGTTCGCCAATATAAGCACCTCAAAGTCTACTACAGGTCTAGCAGAATTCATCTGGGCAATTGTGTTCAACTTCTTGAGATACAGTCTATTTTCTGCATCAAGGTATTTTAGTCACCGGCCATCGCTAAAGCATTGATGTATTCCGTATGTTGGTTGTTGAGGATAAGTTAGATGGTACCAACTACCTGTTATGGGCTTATATGATGTGACATGTGTTGGTTGCAAAAGGAATGTGGAGCATTGTGCAGGGTGTCGAAAAACGTCCTATCACACCTGCAACTGTTACAACTGTAGGTATAGAAGCTAAGGTAGAAGGTGTCGAAGATGATGATATTCTGCATATTCATGTTTGTGCTGCAGTTTCTATTGCACCTACTACAGAGCAGATTCGTTGGGATGGCAGAGATGCCCAAGCACATGCATTGATAGCTTTGTCTGTCAAACGTGCCATTATTCCTCACATTCGCTCTTGCAGAACATCTAAGGATGCTTGGGATACACTTACCACATTGTACCAAGCTAGGAATGAGGCTCGTGTGGCTTACCTCCAAAAATAGTTGGAGAGTGAGCACATGAATGAAGGTGATTCTATGGACAGTTTCCTAACGAAGATCATAGACTTGAAGGAATAGTTGATTTTTGTTGATGAGGTTATACCACATAGCAACCTTGTGCAGACCGTTCTGAATGATCTCCCTAATTCATATCAGAGTTTTGCTTCTACTCTTCGATTGATGATAAAAGGCAATCCAAATGCCTTACCATTTGAGGAGTTAGTCTCTATTTTGTTGCAAGAAGATCAATCCAGGAAGAACAGGTCCATTATGCGAGTTGTAGATCAAGCTTTCTTGGCTAGTCAGAAGGGCAAAGGAAAATGGAGCTCTTCAAGTAGTAAGCAGAAATCTACTAATTCTGCATATTCAAAGAAGGAAGATAAAGATGAGAAGAAATCAGAAAAGCAGAAATTGTTTTGTAAGTACTATAAAGGGAATGATCATATCATAAAGAACTGTCCAAAACTGGCTGCTAAAGAGGCAAAGAAGAAAGAGGCTAGAATGGTTGTTGTAGAGGCCTCTACACCAAAAACAGAGTCTGCTAATCTTGTGCAGGAAGAAGAATGGGCATTTACTACTGTCTGTAGTTTTGACCCATCTTCTCATGAGCAATGCATGTCTGCAGTAGACTCAGATGTTTGCAGTATTTTGACAATGGGGCGACCAAACATATTACCTCGAAGCACAGTTTCTTCTCTTCACTCGAGCCTGCCTCTACAGGGAATACTATTACATGTGCCAACAACTCCTCTTATCCTATTATGAGAGTTGGTAAGATCATTTTGACTACTGCTGATGGTAGTTCTTTCACTTTGTCAGATGCTTTATTTGTGCCAAGGATCAAGAAGAACTTGTGATCAGTTTCTGCATTAGCCAAGATTGGTTTGGTTGTGAAATTTGTTGATGACAAGTATACTGTTCATGATTTGTCAAATGGTGATGTGAGTATTGCTTTTGGCATTTTATGCCGTGGGTTGTATAAGCTCATAGACTATGAAAGATCTGTAAATGATTTGGCATGTGTAGTAAATGATTCTCACGCTATGTCAGATGCAAAGCTTCGGCATGCATGCTTTGGTCATCTGAATTTTGGTAGTTTGCTACGCCTGCAGAAATCTAAAATGGTGTCCTCTTTGCCCAAACTTGAGGCACCTGGAAAACATGTTTGTGAAGGCTGTATTTTGGACAAAATGCAGCATTCGTCCTTTTCCAAAGATGGTTCAGTTCGGGCTACTCAGAAATTGCAGCTTGTACATACTGATGTTTGTGATCCTATGCAGACACCTTCTTTTGAGAATTATCTTTAATTCACGACTTTCATCGATGATTTTGTCAGGCATGCATGGGTATATCCATTGAAGGCAAAGTCCTAAGTGTTCATGTGCTTCAAACAGTTTTGGTTTTGGCTGAAAATCTGTCAACATGTAAAATGGGCACCCTCCTTTCTGATCGAGGGCGGGAATATATGTCTTCTGATTTTAATGCATTTCTGGCTGAACGTGGGATAAAACACCATTGTACAGTGCCGTATACACCTCAACAAAATGGAGTTGGTCACTCATGGAGCTGGTGAGGTATATGGTCAAGAGTCAGGCTTTACCACATAGTTTCTGGCTTGAGGCTGTCATGTGTGCAGCATATGTACTGAAAAGGTGTCCCACTAAAGTGCTTCAATCTATCACTCCATATGAGGCTTGTCATGACCGCAAGCCATCTGTTGCTCATCTGCATGTTTTTGGTTGTTTGGCATATGCATTAGTGCTTGAACAACATCGCAGAAAGTTGGATGATAAAGCAGTCATTAGGGGAAAAAATGAACCTTGCATGGGCCTTGTAAGGATCCCTAATTTTTAGGGATTAAGCTTAATTCTGTTCTTGTTTAAGGAGATAAAGTGCATTTAATAGGGCACTTTTTAGTAGGCTGGAGTAGGCTTTTTTTTAGGCTTCAGTAGGCCTCTCTCTTTCTTCTTCTAGAGAGAGAAAGAGAATCTAATTTCCACATCATCAAACTCGTACATGTATTTGAATAAAAGAATGAGTTTTTTTTTTAAGTTTCATTTTCAGTGTATATTAACTCAAAAGGGCCTATTTTTTAATATATATGTCAGAAGTCACTTTTTTGGGCCCATTTTTTGAAGTTTCTTTTAGAAAAAGTATAATTTTCAAACTCCCTCCAAAAGTAAGTGCCACATCATCAAATCCGTGACTATGCTTCCCCCAAAAAATGACTTTTTTTCAAATTTCATCATTTTCAGCCATACACAGTGGAAAAATACAGTTTAACCCATACACATACAAGAAAACACATTTTTTGAGCAAAACATATGCTTTAGAGTCCCTTGTAACCAGTTTTTCATCTTTGTTTTTGATATTGCTGGTCATTAGCAAAGATGGTGTTGACATGTATCACAAACTTCACAGTCGAACATCCGCATGCTCCTGCATCAACAAGTATCCATGTTCGTGTGCCTAGAGAGTTTGCTCCAAATACACGATGCAACAATTATGCCGATTCTCAAAATGAACGTCGTGCAGCTAGAGAAAAAAGTATTGATCTTTGGGCTCATGGTTCACTATATCCTCTTGATCCAATATCTTCTTACCATCCAACATTCCATAACCTCTCAACTTTACTTCAGTTCATTGGTGCAAGTCAAGCTGGACTATTAGGTTACTTCAAGCAATTATCTACACCTTCACTTGCTACTGCTAAGTATTGGTTCCAACAATATCACATCCATCATATCAGGGTGGTCACTTTAGAAAGCACAATCATATCTTTACAAAAACAACTTGCAGATTTGGAACAGGATATTGAAGTAAAACAAAGCATAATTTCAAAGTTAACTGCCAATCTCGAGCAGCTGAAAGAGACTCCACTTGGTATGAGACATAGGAAAAGATCATTGTCATCCTTTGAAGCACTTTCAAAAGGTGGTGGAGCACGCAAACGACGTAATGAAGATTTGTAATGGAATCTTTCATTGTGTAGGTCGTTTATTCAAGACATAATTGCTTCATCAACAATACAAGGCCAATTCAAGCTGATGAATAGCTGTATAAACACCAAAGAAATCACTTCTGCTTTAGACTCACGCATAGGAAAGTGTATTGTAGTTGTTATTGAAGATGAGTTTTCAAAGAGATTAAAAAACCTTATCACAGTGCAAGATGTGCATGCAATATGTGACGAAGCGGGCATCAGTAGAAATGGGTATACTGCAATGTACAACCTTCTTAGGCAAGCCTTACAATCACAAGGTATTTCTCAAAGTATATTTCCATGCCCATATAAAGTGTCTATCAATAAAAAAACTTCAAATGAGGATGTGGCTCGTACTATTGGACAATATTTATTCATAGAAGAAACTATGCCTGCCTCTGTTTATCATCCAAATATTCCCAAGAAGCAATAAGAAATCCTATCTACACAAGGATTTACTTACACTAAATTCAAAAATATATTTGTGGATCTTCAGAAGCTTCAACAAGCAATGGTTCACTTTTATAGTTCAACAATCAAAGGTACCCCTACTACATTTTATTTGGTGTTGAAGTTTTATTGCATTCAAGTGTCATATTAAGATAGTGTTTTCTCCTTTGTGCAGACTGTATTGTTAAGTTAAAGTTCATATTGAAGTTTGATGAGTGTCAAATCATAAAGGGTCGACGACTAGAAAGGTTGAGTGTGACGCTAATGAATGAAATTATGGACCATGCAATGAGTGATGAAACTTTAGGAGGGAGGGATCATTTGACTTACAGTGTGCAATCAGAGAGAGATATCTGGTGGTTAGGTGCTATAGAAGTTCCCAAAGAAACAAACAATGTTATTTCGTGGATTTTTAGTAGGACTCCATGGATTACGGAAGTAATCTCTTCTCAAATACATGGGCAAAAGCTTTTTGTAGATGATATAGGTGAATCTGAGGTAAAATAGCATTTGGGTGGAGACCTTAAGAGTATAAAATTTATGTTAGGTTGTAAACAAGGAGCATCTTCTCTCTATCCTTGCCCATATTGTACACAAGGTTACAAAGGATCTAAGAGACAGTCTAAACCTGCAAGGGCATTGATGAGAGTTGATGACTCTGAAGAAATTGATGAAACAGACTCATCAAATCACAGGGAATGGGAGATATCACTTTTGAGGTGTCCAATGTTACAAGAACCAACTCGTGATAAAATAAGCGATGATTGGAACCCCATTATCCCATTTCCATTAGTCAATGTTCACTTTTGTACTTTGCATGCATTCATAAGGATCTTTGATAGGCTTTTGAAGCTCCATGTTGAATATGCATTTGCAATGAAACCACTAGAGAGGTCTACAATAGCAATCCAAAAAATAGAAGATCTTTTGAATTCTATAGGTTGTCATGGTGGCCACATATCTTTAGTTGTTAAGAAGTATGGTGAGTCTCAAGAGATTTTACAACAAGTTTCAATGATTGGGAAGAAGGCAAGACGTTTCTTTAAAAGAGATGTGAATAGTCAAGATGATGGGAAATGGGAGCTTTGGAAGGACCTCTGTTCAATTACAACAGACAATGATAGTCAGGTTGATCTCATTAACAAGCAAAAGAAGGTTTGGTGATCATTCGATCAATTGTTACATTTGATGTGTTTGGTTTCCACTAATGCTTCACAACGAGAATTATTCCAAGTGACTTTGAAGGAGTTTACACAGTCATTCATCTTATCTTGGGGAGAAAGCAACATTGCACATTACATAGTAAGTTTCGCTTACATTTTTTTATTTGGTTTTACACACTATGTGTATATCTTATTGACCAGATCATAGCATATTCTTTTGCACATGGAGCATATTTTATGAATCGATATGGGTCACTGGACATTTTTAGTACACAAGGAATGGAGAAGTCACATTACAGGGCTAGAGGTGTTTACTTTAAAAACACTCGTCATGGGGTGGTTTACTCCAATCAAACTATTTAGAAGAAATGTTCAATTGGTTTTTTCGTGCAACATTCGCTAGAAAATATGTAATGGAACGAGCATGTGAGTCACGAATAGCAAAGATTACACGAAAGCTACAACATGATATTGCAAGAGAGAAGTGGATGTCATCGTTAGGACCCGTACATCATGCCCAATGGCGTGCACAAAAAGTCCGCGAGGGTTCTGCTTGGAAATAGTTTCCAAACTCTGAAAATGCATTATTCTTTTCAAGGTTTTTATAATCCCTTTCACTTCAAATAAAATTTTATTGTTTTTGTGAAAATAATTTTAATTTCTTAAAACTATTTTTTATCCATTTTAATGTGAACAGGACAATTTTAAGTGAAAGCCTATAAATAGAGGTGTCCTTCCTCATTTTACCACTTTACAACCTAAGAGAATGGCACGCACAAAGCAGACTGCTAGGAAGGATCATGTCGTCTATCCTAGCCATGTGCAAGGTACTCAACGCCCAACATAGATGACACCCCACAAGAAGCATCGAACCACAAGCCACTCTTCCAGACGAAGCTCGGGTGCAGGTACACAATCTGGTAGCATTCCATCGCGGGGGGATAAAGCTTCACCAGAGAGAGATGTATCTCAAGAAATAAATTATTCCCCTCCCCCATCTGATGATGAGCCCCCAGTCAGGACACCAATCAAGTCAAAGCCCAAACAACGAGGACATAGGAAAGTTGTGATTGAGACATCAAATTTATAGTGTTCCTCAGATGAAGAAAGTATAAATGAGCCACCATGGAATAATGATGATATCCTCGTGAACCATCGAGTAACACAAGGAGGCAAGACACTCCCCCCAGGACAAGGACAAAGACCAACCGATGAAGAAAGAGAGCAAGGTCGGGCAGAAGAAGTAAATGATGAGGCAGGACCATGTAGGTGTCCTCCAAGAAGAAAGAAGAACTACCAACCACGTCGACCACAACGACCACAACCCAGCCATATACTAAAAAGAAATTTATTATCATTTTTTTTGCCATAAGAGATCATGGTCTTGAAGTATGTTCCAAAAGGGATGGTGCATAAAGTTTTGATAGAATAGGTAATGTTTTAGGAAAAGGAGTGCGAAAAGATATTTTGTATGAGTTAAGCACCCTCACTACTATAAAAGACAAAGACAAGTAGACTTTGGAACAAACATTTTGACCATCTTGGATTTCCTCTTCTAAAAGAGATGCAAAGAAAATGGATGGTAGCACATTTACTTGCAGTTTGATATTTAAAGGAACCATGTGAAGCTTGCATGATGGGCAAGCAACAAAGGAAGACATTTCCAAAAGAGAGCAGCAATCGGTGCAAGCTCCTCTAGAGTTGGTACATGCTAATCTCTGTGGTAAAATGTCTACTCTTCCTTTGGGAGGATCTCTCTACTTTTTGTTAATAATCAAATATAGTAGAAAGATGCAGGTGTATTTTATTCAAGAGAAGGCTAATGCATTTAACAAATTTAAAATGTGCCACAAGATTGTTGAAGATGAAACAAGTAGAAGACTGAGGAAGTTTTGCACCAATCGAGGAGGAAAATTCTTATTGACAGAATTCAACAACTGCTGCAATGCTCTATCAAGAGGCATCTTACCAAAACCCACACCTCAAAAAAATGGTGTTGCTAAGAGACAAAATAGGACAATAATTGAAATGGCATGCTACATGCTAAAAGTTCAAGATATCCCTAATTCATTTTGGGTAGAAGTAGTTAATATGACTATGTAGAATTTGCATAGATGCTACACAGAGGCACTGCATGTCATTACTCCTAAAGAAGCATACTCTTGTAAAAAGCCTTTAGTTATGGATTTAAAAATTTTTGGATGTTTTTGTTATGCACATATGCCTAAATCAACAAGAACTAAGTTAGGATAAAATATTAGAAAATGTGTCTTCTTAGGACACAGTGAAGTGTCTAAAGCATATAAACTTTGGTATCCAAAGGCAAAGAAGATCATTGTCAGCTATGATGTGGTATTTGATGAGCAAATACACCTAGCATATAACAAAGGTAAACCCACTATCTCATCAACTGAAGAGATAGCTCACCTTGTGCCTTCACATAGAGAGGTCAAGGTCAATGAGGAGGAGACATCAAATAATGGCATTCCTTCACCAAATATCCAATTGATTGTGGCCACATATTGTAAGCCACTACCAAAGTGGGCACAATAGCTCTTTGATGATTGTAACTGTAGAGGAGGTATTGGGGTATCTATTTTTTAACAGGAGCATGCAGCAAGCACTCCAGTACTTCACCTACTCAAGGGAGGTTCTCCTTAGGGAAATACACCCTTTAACACTTCTGTGAGCAGGCAGATATCAATGATTGCACAGAGTTGTGAATACTTAGGGACAATATTAATGACAAAATGACAATAATGGAAGGCCAACCACTCCTTAGTTCAAATCAGATGATTACAACATAGGAAAAAGAGATGCTCAAAAGTTTATGCTCTAGGCTAACATGCCACTCCAGAACTAAACAACATCAATACAAGGGATTCATCCAATCCGTACAATGGAAACAACTAGATGTAGACTAGCACTTATCAATACAAAGTATGAAGACTTGCTCTAAGGGGAAGAGCATGAAATACCAATGACTCACACTGAATGACAAACCAAGCCACTCTCTTCACACTATAGTGCTATTAGCCCTCACTGGGAAGCCCACGCTCTGTATCCTCACCACAAAGTGACTTCCTACAGTAGGCTTGTAGCCACAGAGTGCCAAGAGAGGACCCCTGTACGTACGTATGTATATGTGTATGTCCCAATTGAACACAAATCCATTGCTTTTATAGGCTCCAATAGGCCAAGAGGGCCTTGCCGATTCCTCACGTCCGCTGATCATGCGCCGGTTGATTGCCCAAGATTGTAGGAGTAAATCAAATATGCCACCAGTCTTGAATTGGATCCTCAAATTTAGGCACTCATCATAAATGGTTGGTGGCAACAGTCATTTCTCCACTTTCACTTTTACCACTTACACTTTTACTCTCACTTTTGAATGCAATATGAGATCCTCATTTTGTGCCGCCCGTGATGTTTGAATGACCCTCAGAAGCACATCCTTCACCTAATTTTTGTAGTAGCTTTTGATCCTTCATATTAATTGGGCGATGTGGGAGGTGAGTTGTGGGGAGTTGAGGGAGATTACGGGGGTGTGGGAGGTTGTGGGTGGGAATAGGGGGTGAGTTGTGGGGAGTTGTGGAGGTTTTTGGGGTGTGGTAAAAAATTGATCCAAAATTTCAAAGTTATTATTGCACCATTGGAAAATACTCGTCGAGAGCTTTCCAATGATATATAACACTGTAGGGTTTGGTTAAGAAATGATCCTCCAAATATCCATCCAAAACTGCATGAGAACCTTATGGGAGGTCGTGGGAAATCGTGGGATTTGTGGGGTTTGTGTGGGGTTGTGGAGGGGTGTGGGGTTTGTGGGGTTTGTGGAGGGGTGTGGAGTTGTGTGGGGTTTGTGTGTGGAGTTTGTGGGGGGTTGTGGAGTTGTGTGGGGTTTGTGGAGTTTGTGGAGGGGTGTGGAGTTGTGTGGGGTTTGTGGAGGGGTGTGGAGGGGTGTGGAGGGGTGTGGAGTTGTGTGGGGTTTGTGGAGTTTGTGGAGGGGTGTGGAGGGGTGTGGAGTTGTGTGGGGTTTGTGGAGTTTGTGGAGGGCTGTGGAGGGGTGTGGAGTTGTGTGGGGTTTGTGGAGTTTGTGGAGGGTTGTGGAGGGGTGTGGAGTTGTGTGGGGTTTGTGGGGTTTGTGGGTTTTGTGGGGTCTATGGAGGGTTGTGGAGGGGTGTGGAGTTTGAGGGGTTTGTGGGGTTCATGGAGGATTTTGGAGGGGTGTGGAGTTGTGTGGGGTCTGTGGAGTTTGTGGAGGGTTTTGGAGGGGTGTGGAGTTGTGTGGGGTTTGTGGGGTTTGTGAAGGGTTGTGGAGGGGTGTGGAGTTTGTGGGGGGTTGTGGAGTTGTGTGGGGTTTGTGGAGTTTCTGGAGGGTAGTGGAGGGGTGTGGGGTTTGTGGAGTTTGTGGGGGGTTGTGGAGGGGCGTGGAGTTGTGTGGGGTTTGTGGAGGGCTGTGGAGGGGTGTGGAGTTGTGTGGGGTTTCTGGGGTTCGCGGGGTTTGTGGGGTTTGTGGAGGGTTGTGGAGGGGTGTGGAGTTGTGTGGGGTTTGTGGGGGGTTGTGGAGGGGTGTGGAGTTGTGTGGGGTTTGTGGAGTTTGTGGAGGGATGTGGAGGGGTGTGGAGTTGTGTGGGGTTTGTGGAGTTTGTGGAGGGCTGTGGAGGGTTGTGGAGTTGTGTGGAGTTTGTGGAGGGCTGTGGAGGGCTGTGGAGGGGTGTGGAGTTGTGTGGGGTTTGTGGGGTTTGTGGGGTTTGTGGGGGTTTGTGGAGGGGTGTGGAGTTTGAGGGGTTTGTGGGGTTTGTGGAGGGTTGTGGAGGGGTGTGGAGTTGTGTGGGGTTTGTGGAGTTTGTGGAGGGTTGTGGAGGGGTGTGGAGTTGTGTGGGGTTTGTGGGGTTCATGGGGTTTGTGGGGTTTGTGGAGGGTTGTGGGGATAGTGGAGTTTGTGGAGGGCTGTGGAGGGGTGTGGAGTTGTGTGGGGTTTGTGGAGTTTGTGGAGGGTTGTGGAGGGGTGTGGGGTTTGTGGAGGGCTGTGGAGTTGTGTGGGGTTTGTGGGGTTTGTGGAGTTTGTGGGGTTTGTGGGATTTGTGGAGGGTTGTGGAGGGGTGTGGAGTTGTGTGGGGTTTGTGGGGGGTTGTGGAGGGGTGTGGAGTTGTGTGGGGTTTGTGGAGTTTGTGGAGGGCTGTGGAGGGGTGTGGAGTTGTGTGGGGTTTGTGGAGTTTGTGGAGGGGTGTGGAGTTGTGTGGGGTTTGTGGAGTTTGTGGAGGGCTGTGGAGGGGTGTGGAGTTGTGTGGGGTTTGTGGGTTCGTGGGGTTTGTGGAAGGTTGTCGAGGGGTGTGGAGTTGTGTGGGGTTTGTGGGGGGCTCTGGAGGGGTGTGGAGTCGTGTGGGGTTTGTGGAGTTTGTGGAGGGCTATGGAGGGGTGTGGAGCTTGAGGGGTTTGTGGGGTTTGTGGAGGGTTGTGGAGGGGTGTGGAGTTGTGTGGGGTTGTGGTGACGGTGGGGGTGGGGGAAAAGAAGAGGGCTGGTGGAGTTCGAGGGGGTCGTGGTGATGGTGGGGGCCACGGGGGTGATGGGGGAAAAGAGGAGGGGACGGTGGGGTTGGAGGGGGTCGTGGTGATGGTGGGGGCCGCGGGGGTGGTGGGGGAAAAGAGGAGGGCTGGTGGAGTTGGAGGGGGTTGAGGTGATGGTGGGGGCCACAGGGGTGGTGGGGGAAAAGAGGAGGGTTGGTGGAGTTGGAGGGGGTCGTGGGGAAGAGAGAGAGTCCGCGATACAAACCCCCACATCAAGTCTTTGCACCATCCCGATGCAATTCCTGAAGCTGAAAACAAGATAGTGAAGGAAGTTCTTCCTCCTTGACTTAATTCAGGTGATTCTTCACCCTGGAGATATTGACTAGGTTCTTTTTTTTTCGGATTTTTTTTTCGATTTCTTTTTTTTTACCTTTTTTTTCACTCTTCTTTTTTTTACACACACACACACACATATGTATATATATATATATATATATATATATATATATATATATATATATATATATATATATATATATATATATATATATATATATATATATATATATATATATATAATAAACTACAATCACTGAATGAAATACGATAGGTACGGTGAATGAAATGCTTCCAATTTACCTTAATTCAGGTACTTCTTCACCCTGGAGATATTGACCAGGGGTATCCTCTTACCCTACAAATCCTCTAGATGTACTGCTCCATGAGGTAATACCTTTACCACCGTGTAATGTCCTATCCATTTGGGTGCCAGTTTGGTTGGAATTGCTGGGATCTGGTGCACTAAAACCATGGATCCTTCCTGAACTTCATTAGACCTCATATACCTATCATGCAGTCTCTTGCGCTCTTCTTGTGTTACCTGAAGTTTTTGCATTGCTCTTTCTCTGTATTCTTATAATGCCACCAATCTCTCGATGGGAGGTTCAATTCCAATGGTTTTGGTTCCCATTTCCTTTTTGATAATGAATTCAAATGGGGCCAATGCCTCTTTTCCATATACTAAGCGAAATGGACTCTCACCAGTGGTTCCCCTTCTTGTAGTTCTGAAAGCCCAAATTGCATCGATCAATGCTTGTGGCCAAAAGCTTTGATGATCAAAAGATAATTTGCGCAGCAACCCGATCAAAATCTTATTGGAGCTCTCTGCTTGGCCATTTGCCCTTGGATAGTAGGCACAAGAGTTTTTATGGAAGACCTTGTACCTGTCAAATATAAATTGGAGCAGCTGATTTACAAAATGTGTTCCCCTATCACTAGTGATTTTCAGTGGGCAACCAAATCTTGAGAAAATACGTTCATACAAGAACTTAGCTACTGTTAACGTCGTGCAGTCCACAATAGCTTTAGCCTCTATCCATTTAGTTGCATAACATGTGGCCATCAAAATATACTTCTTACCCCCTGGTTGACCAGTTGGACTAATTGGTCCTATGAAATGAAGATCCCATCGTTCAAATGGGAGCCATCCTGTAGATATGACTAATGGTTGGAAATTCAATCTGGTTGGCATAGGAGCACATCTCTGGCAAATGTGGCATTCTTTAGCAAACTTGATCGCATCCTTGTAAATATCATGCCACCATAGTCCCTTGTGGATGATTCTGTGAGCCAATTCTTCCCCCTTTAGATGCCCTTCACTGTGTGTAGCTTTTAACAAAAGATTCACCTCCTCTGGATAAACACACTTTCTCAAGATATCATCTTGACAAACTCTATATAAATTCCCATTTATGAGTGAGTATGCCTTGGTTTTAAGGAGTAATCTTCTTTTTTCTATAGGTTTCAGATGCTTTGGGAGTTTTCCAGTAGTAAGAAAATTGAGAATTCCATCATACCAATCAGACTGAGTTGCTACTAGGAAGAGATTACTATCCACCACTTCATCATTAATACCTGTTGCCTTCTCGCTCATTGCAGTCCTGGACACTTGATCTGCCATGTAGTGCTCTCTTCTTGGCTTAATATGAATATCAAAGTTGATTCTTGAAAGAGGAGTAACCATCTCCAAATCCTTCCAGCTACTCTAGGCTTGTTTATCAAGTACTTCAAGGGCTGATGGTCGGATATGACTATAAAATGTACACCGAGAAGGTAATGCCGAAACTTCTGAAGAGCAAATACAATAGCCAAGCCTTCCCTTTCGGTCGTACTGTAGTTCCTTTCTGCTTGGGTGAGTAGTCTGCTGGCATAGGAGATAGGTCTATCAACCTTGTGTGATGATGGTTGAGCTAGAACTGCACCAACAGCATGAAGACTAGCATCTGTATGCACATGAAACTCTAATGACCAATTAGGAACACTTAAAAGTGGAGCAGTACATAACCTCATTTTCAGTTCACAAAATGCTTTCTCAGCCTCAGCACTCGATGAGAAAGGGACCTTTTTACTGGTAAGCCTTGATAAGGGCTTAGCTATTTCTGAATACATTCGTATGAATCTTCTATGATATCCTGCATGGCCCAAAAAACTTTGCACTTCTTTTGGGCTTTGTGGAATAGGCATGGACAGAATAGCAGTAACCTTTGCAGGGTCAACCGTTATCCCTTCAGCAGATACTATGTGACCAAGAAGAGTGCCCTTGGTGACCAAAAAATGACATTTAGTAGGATTTAACTTCAAACCTGTTTTGAGACATTGCTCAAAGATTTCCTTTAGATTTTCCAAATGATCATGGAAATCTTGAACTGTTGCTCTTCTATCTGTGCCTGAAAACACTGAAAAGTCATCCATGAAAATGCGGAGAAAGGTTGTTAACCACTTTCCCAATATCAGATACATTGTTCTATTAAATGAAGCTGGTGCATTCTTCAAACCAAAAGCCATGCGAGTATAGAAATAAGTGCCCCATGGAGTAACAAAGGCTATTTTGTCCCTATCATCACGATGGATCACTATTTTATTGTAGCCACTAAAACCATCCAAGAAGCTATACAAAGTGTGACCGGCTACTTCCTCAAGTACTTGCTCTGAAAAAGGCTGAGGAAATCCATCTTGAACAGTCACTTTATTTAAGGCACGAAAATCAACGCAAACTCTTAATTTTCCACTATTTTTCTTGGGTACAATAACCATAGAAGAAAGCCACCTGGAATGTTCTACTGGAACAATTATACTTGCTTCTTCTAGTTTTGTAACTTCCAACTTTACCGCCTCTGCATATTTTGGATTGAGTCGATACGGCCTACTTCTTGCAGGCGTGGCTCCCTCAACTAAGGGTATTCTGTGTAATCCAAGCTCCTCTGGTATCCCTGTTAGATCTTTGTAGGACCATGCAAAGACATTTTTGTAGGCAAAAAGTAAAGGAGTTACCTTATGCAGTAAAGGAGGATAATGTCATAGCCAAGAGGCCAAGTGGACTACTTGAGGGTTCTCTTCATCCCCTAGATTTCTTTCTTGAACTAGTGTTTCAGGACTAGTCTTGTTTGAGAAATCATCTCCACTGTATGCAGGAGTGAACTTTAACTTATATTCTGCAATATGTTCTCTGGTCCATCCTTGAGGTATATCCATAAAAGGAAGATCTTCTCTGCACTCCGGCTCATAACTTTCCATCCTGGGTACTTCTATATTTTTTGCCTCTTCAAAGTTTGTATTCTCTTGCAAACTCTCATTCTCCAACTCCTTGTGATCTTCATGGCCTTTTTGTGCAACTCCTTCATCCGTAACTTCTTCTTCTATTTCACTGATTTCCACCATGCAACACTCTACACTTTCCATCATCCAATTCAATAATGTATCTTCTTCTTGGGGTAGAGAGGGCATTACCTGAGTGTCCACAGTATACCCAGTAGTTTTCCCTGAGTCAAATCCTTCTTCCAAATGTAGTTGCAGATGGCTATTGGTGCTTGTTGAAATCCATAGTTTGTTTTTCCCCCAATCTTGCAAAGCTTTTGCTTGCCTTAGCCAAGGTCTCCCTAGGAGTAAAGGGTAAGAAGTCTCCTGTGGAAGTGCAATAACAACAAAATCTAGAACAAAGTGGCAACCCTATACTATCATCTGTACCTTTTCAATATTGCCAAGAGGCGCAACCCGATGTTGATATGCTGGTGTAACTGTGAATGGTGCCATCTTGGTGGGGTTCAAATTCAGTTTCTTCATTGTGAAATCTGGCATCAAATTGATACTCGAGCCTCCATCTATGATCACACTTGTGAGAGCTTCATCCTTTATACAAACAGATAATCTTGAGCTTTGGTAGTCTGCTAAGGGTGCCGGGGGAAAGTCAACCATGAACCCATCTATACTGGGTGATTGGATTAAGTGAGCAGAGTGTATAAACTTCAATAAGTCACTTCTTATTTTTGAATCCATCCTTATTGTTGGGAATGATGGTTGGATACACTCAGAAGATCAAGTTGGTGCTGCTAGACCTGCTTCACAGCTACCCTCCTTTGACTTCAGATATGTTTAGTAGACTCCTTGAGCTTCCAAATGATACCAAAATATGCTATATGTACTTTGGAAAAGGTTTGAGTAATGACTTGATCAAAACAGACTACTTTGTAAATCACAAGGCTTGAAAACTTTCTATTTTGGTGTTGATACCTGCTCAGTGTTATGCTCAGTGTGACCAGTGTAGTTACAATTAGCAAAATTCCTTCTAGAGATATTCTATTAGCTTAGTAAGCTTCCATTTGCAAGTGGAATGAAAGGAAATGATAAACTACACTCAGAGAAATCACTTTAGCAAAATAAGGTGTACCCCCGATTTTTTAGGAGACTTACAGTCACAGACCAGTGAGCACCCCGACTGAGATTTCTCTGTGATGGTTGATCCAATGGCCTTGAAACTTTGTAGGTGTATAGTAGACTTTGAGCTGAATCCAATGCACTTTGAATCATCCAATTTGGTTCAGTAGATCTTGAGATATGCCCTGTTGAAGTTGACAGAGTTGGAGATGATCACTCAGAGAAAACAGAGATTGTGAATGTAAGTATATTGAATAAATCTAATGATTGTACATTCCCATTGGCATGAAATGTGATGCTCAATGGTACTCAGAGGTGTAGGCTATAGTGTAGCTCACACACACTCAAAGATTGACTCAGAAATGCCTCGGGAAGAGTGACCAAAATACCCGCGACTTTTTGCTTCATATTTATATGGTTTGAGTGAAATTTTGAATTTGTATTCTCAATCAAATCTCCTTGAATCTTGTACCTAAAAGTGAATGAGATATTCTCTCAATCATTCATCTACTTTTCCACGACTTTGTCAAGTAGGTAAGATTACAAGAATGGTTAAAGTCATATAGACTTTTACATGAGATAAATGGTAAGAACAATAAGACTAGGTTCCTATGGTTCTTGGTTCATGTGAATATATCCTTCAAAGGATTCCAAGCTTAAGCCTTCAAGTTCCAAGTTTTATGTGAGGTCTTCAAGGTTGATATCCAAGCCAAGTGTTAAGGCTTGAATTGTACCAACAGCTCCCCCTCAAGCCAAACACTTTGGCTCAAGTCTTCATCTCTAGTCTTCAATTATTTCCTGCAATCCAATCATGGATTTAAATCTGCATAGCTTGCTTCCATCCAGAGCTTTAGTAAGCAAATCTGCACATTGCATATTAGTAGACACATATGATAATTGAATATCTTTGCTAAGTAATTTCTCCCTCACATAGTGGTAATGAACCTCTATGTGTTTTGTCCTAGCATGATAAATTGGATTAGCTGCAAGGTGAAGGGAACTTGTGTTATCCCCAAAGATGATTGGTGGCCTTGTGTATAGACCCAATTCTGAATATAAAAGCTTCAACCATATAGCTTCTTGAGTGGCATTTGCTAGCCCTCTATACTCTGCCTCAGTAGATGACAAAGCTACTGTGGGTTGTTTCTTGGATGACCAAGAAATTGGTTTATCACCTGCAAAACATATGTAACCAGATGTGCTTCTCCTGTCATCCTTGCAACCTGCCCAATCTACATCTGAGTATACCTTAATATCAATGTCTGATGAATAGGGAAAGTACAAACCATGATTTTGTGTTCCCTTTAGGTACTTTACTATCTTCTTGGCTACCTCCAAATGAGGTACTCTTGGTTTGTGCATAAATTGACTAAGTACACTAACACCATATGATATATCAATCCTGGTTAAGGTAGCATAATTAAGACTACCTACCAAACTTTGGTAACCTATAATGTCTTGGAGTTCTTCCCCTTCATGAGCACTGAGTTTGTGATTGACCTCCATAGGAATGCTTGAGATTTTAGCTTCCTGCAAATTAAATTTCTTGACCATGTCCTGAATGTACTTCTTCTGAGTAATAAAGATACCTGAATTTGTATAGACCGATTCAAGTCCTAGAAAGTACTTCAATAATCCAAGATCATTAATCTTGAATTCCTTCATCATCTGTCCTTTGATGTGTCTAATTCCTTGAACATCATTTCCTGTAACAATGATGTCATCAACATAGACACACAAGTATATTACCTCTGAATTGTTCCTTTTGATAAACAATGAAGTATCTGCTTTACTCATTATGAATCCTTGATCTAGGAGGTAGGTTGTCAACCTGTAATTCCATGCCCTAGGTGCCTGCTTCAATCCATACAGAGCCTTCTTCAATTTACAAACATGATTTACCTTATTGGAATCTTCATAGCCAGGTGGTTGTGACATGTAGACTTCTTCAGATATCCATCCATTCAAGAATGCATTCTTCACATCCAATTGGTACATGTTCCAATTCTTGGATGCAGCTACACTCACCATAACTCTGATAGTTGGCATCTTGGCCACAGGAGAAAATGTCTCCTCATAATCAATGCCTTGGGTTTGTGCAAAACCCTTGGCTACCAACCTAGCTTTATATCTGTTTATTGTACCATCTGAGTTCCTCTTGAGTTTGTAGATCCATCTGGATCCTATCACCTTCATGGAGTCCTTCTTGGGTACCAAGTCCCAAGTATCACTCTCCTTGAGAGCCTCCATTTCTTCATCCATTGCTTCCTTCCATTCTGGTTTAGTAATTGCTTCTTCAAATGTACCTGGTTCTTCATTCAAGAGATCCTTTGCAAGATATACAGAGTGCTTGGTTACAAGTGAAGTATCATACCCATACCTAATAGGCTTTTTCTTTTCTCTCTGAGATCTCCTCATAGCTTGAGTTGAGGATTCTGGGTTATCTTCTAGTTGCTTCATCTTCATCTTCCCTTTGGATTTCCAAGCCTTGAACTCTTCAATGTTGATGGTGTCTTCATCATCTGAGCTTGTGTCCTCTTTCTGAATTGATTCTTCCTTGATAAGCTTGGGGAAGTCTTCTTCCATGTCATAAGGTAGACTAACCTTCTTGCATTCATTTTCATACCATGAATCATTCTCATCAAAGATGACATCTCTGCTTACCTTGAAGCCCTTGTTTGAGGGGTTGTAGAATCTGTATCCCTTCTGATTCAAATCATAACCAATGAAGATACATTTTTCAGCTTTAGGGTCTAGCTTTCCCCTTACCTGTGAGGGAATATGCACATATGCAACACAACCAAAGATTTTGCAATGATCCAGAGATGTTCTCTTACCATGCCAAGCCTCATAGGGTGTCATTCCATCAAGTGTCTTTGATGGCAACCTGTTAATTAAATATGTGGTAGTAGATACACTCTCTGCCCAAAGATAATTTGGCAATTTCTTTTCATTTAGCATAGACCTAGCTGTCTCTACAATGAGTCTATTCCTTCTCTCAGCTACCCCATTTTGTTCAGGTGAGTACCTTGTAGTAATCTCCCTCTTGATACCTCTTTCCTGCAAGAAATCTTCAAAGTCATTGGAGAAGTATTCTCCACCACCATCTGACCTTAGTTTCTTCAAATGTCTACCTGTTTGATTTTCAACTAATGCAAGATACCTTTTGAAACAATTAAATACTTCATCTTTGTGTTTCATGAAGTATAAGACAGTCCACCTGCTATAGTCATCAATGAAAGACACATAGTACCTTGATCCAGATATGGATGGCTCCTTGCTAGGTCCCCAAACATCTGTATGCACCAATTCCAGATAATCTTCATGCATAAAACCTTTCTTGGTATAAGGCAATCTGTGTGACTTACCAAATTGACAAGCTCCACACTTGTATATCATGTGTTGCTTGGATACATTAGGTATCCCAAGCACACATTGATCCCTACTCATTTGCTTTAAGGTCCTCTCTCCAATGTGACCTAATCTCTTGTGCCAAATCTCTAATTCTGATAGAGTTTGATCTTTATAGTTGTACAAAGCAATACTCTTAGTGTCTTCAAGTTCAAAGGTAAACAATCTACTTGATTTTTCTCCCTTGGCTATCCTTCTGAATCCATGTCTTGGATCCTCCACATATGCACCATGTTGAGTGAACCTGACCTGTAGTCCTTTTTCCACAATCTGACCTACACTCATCAGATTCTTGGTGATTATTGGAACATACAACACTCTGCTCAATAAATTTTGATTACCATCACTAGTTTTGACATTGCCTACTTTAACAACTGAATGTTTAGTGTCATCACCTGTCTGCACTTGATGCTTGCCTTTGGGTTCTTCCAAATCAGAAAGTAATGCAACATTTCCAGCTACATGATTAGAGCAACCAAAATCAATATAGAATAAGTGGTCATCATTGGTACCTGACTTAGATGTCATGTTCATGATCAACAAGGAATCATCTTGCTCCTCTGCATAATTGTTGTAGTCTTTCCTATTTTTGTATCCACCTTGATAATTGCCATTGTGATTGTAGCTATTGTTGTAATTATTGTTATAGCCATGGTAGCCTTGAGATTGGTTGAATCTGCCTCTACTTTGAGAATATCCTCCTCTTTGGTGACCTCTTCCTCTTTGGTTCTTGTAGTTTTTGTAGCATTCATCTGTGGTATGGTTAGACAAGCCACAGATATTGCATGGAGATTGATTGTAGGGTCTCCCCCTACCTGACTTACCTCCTCTGCCCCTACCTCTAGATGATCTACCTCTCCCTGCATAGTTTGCTTGGGAGGTAGAGCCTTCTTCATCAACCTTCTTGTTTTTACCTTTGTCTTTTACCTTCTTATCAGTATAAAGGGCAGAGGGGTTGTTACCTTTTGACTGCTCTCCATTCTTTGTGATCTTTGCTTCATGTGTAAAGAGTTGTCCAATCAAGGTTGTTAGATCAGGTGCTTGGATGTCCATGTATAAGTCCATTGCTGTGGTAAAGCTCTCCCACTTGTCATCTGCCTTTAGTCCATTGATCACTTGTCTGACTATTTGCTCTTCCTCAATCTCTTCTCCAACACTTGCAAGTTGGTCTGCAATGTCTTTGACCTTAGTAACAAAATCTGATACAGATTGCTTTGATTGCTTCCTAAGAGTTGTAAACTCAACCCATAGCTGATTCTTTCTGGCCCTTGTGCTTGATGAAAAATAAGTTGACAAGGTTTCCCAAGTCTCTTGGGAAGTTTTGCAATTCCTTATGTGTGGTAGAAGAAAATCAGAAATAGAGTTTAGAAGATATGACCTTGCTAAAGCATCTTTTGCACACCATTGATTGAGTCTCTCTTGCTCTTCCTTGGTGGGTAGGCCTCTAGCTTTGAATGAGGGCAATTCCTCATCTCCTGATATGAATCCATACAAGCTCCTTCCTTGTAGATAGGTCTTCATCCTCAGAGACCAAGCTTGGTAGTTGTTCCTGTCTAATTTGTCAATGAAGGAAGGGAAACCATCACCCATGATTACCTTATTTGCTCTGATACCACTGTTGGGAATGATGGTTGGATACACTCAGAAGATCAAGTTGGTGCTGCTAGACCTGCTTCACACCTGCCCTCCTTTGACTTCAGATATGTTTAGTAGACTCCTTGAGCTTCCAAATGATACCAAAATATGCTATATGTACTTTGGAAAAGGTTTGAGTAATGACTTGATCAAAACAGACTACTTTGTAAATCACAAGGCTTGAAAACTTTCTATTTTGGTGTTGATACCTGCTCAATGTTATGCTCAGTGTGACCAGTGTAGTTACAATTAGCAAAATTCCTTCTAGAGATATTCTATTAGCTTAGTAAGCTTCCATTTGCAAGTGGAATGAAAGGAAATGATAAACTACACTCAGAGAAATCACTTTAGCAAAATAAGGTGTACCCCCGATTTTTTAGGAGACTTACAGTCACAGACAAGTGAGCACCCCGACTGAGATTTCTCTGTGATGGTTGATTCAATGGCCTTGACACTTTGTAGGTGTATAGTAGACCTTGAGCTGAATCCAATGCACTTTGAATCATCCAATTTGGTTCAGTAGATCTTGAGATATGCCCTGTTGAAGTTGACAGAGTTGGAGATGATCACTCAGAGAAAACACAGATTGTGAATGTAAGTATATTGAATAAATCTAATGATTGTACATTCCCATTGGCATGAAATGTGATGCTCAATGGTACTCAGAGGTGTAGGCTATAGTGTAGCTCACACACACTCAAAGATTGACTCAGAAATGCCTCGGGAAGAGTGACCAAAATACCCGCGACTTTTTGCTTCATATATATATGGTTTGAGTGAAATTTTGAATTTGAATTCTCAATCAAATCTCCTTGAATCTTGTACCTAAAAGTGAATGAGATATTCTCTCAATCATTCATCTACTTTTCCACGACTTTCTCAAGTAGGTAAGATTACAAGAATGGTTAAAGTCATATAGACTTTTACATGAGATAAATGGTAAGAACAATAAGACTAGGTTCCTATGGTTCTTGGTTCATGTGAATATATCCTTCAAAGGATTCCAAGCTTAAGCCTTCAAGTTCCAAGTTTTATGTGAGGTCTTCAAGGTTGATATCCAAGCCAAGTGTTAAGGCTTGAATTGTACCAACACTTATAAGTTCGTACAGACTAACCTTGTGATGAATACCTTTCAAGATCTGTTCAATGTTTACCTCATGAGTGTCTTCTTGCAGACTTGTTGGTTGGTCCCTTAGAGAAGTAGCCATCCTTTCATAAGCTCCTTCAATTTCCTCTATGCCCTTCCACCCCACCTTCTTTTCCTCTTCTTTATCCTGGACTCCCTCTTGTTCTTCTCTATGGGTTGCTGCCGCTTGTCTGGCTCTAGTCATCATGGGCATTGAAGGAGATGAAACATCATAAGACTAAGTGGTCCTACCTTCTTCTTGTGGAGAGGCTGCAATCATGTGGATTGGACTAGGACGGCTTCTTGGGCAATCTTTGGTGTAGTGATCCTTAGCCTCGCGACAATGCTGACAAGGAGGTGCATCTTCTAGAAGGGAACACCTGTTTTGCATATGGCCATACTCACCACAATGGTAGCACATCAAAGGCCTATTATATCTGGGCTTCGTTGGTCTGTTCTCCTCTCTATTAGGTGCATTTGAAGTACTAGCATAATATGAATCCAAAGCTTGAGAGTTACCTCGTTGCTGTGTGCCCTTGAGGTAGTAACAGTCTCTAGCTTCATGGCCATCCTTTCCACAAAATTGACAACTTACCTTGTTAGGACAATTAGCATTGGAATGCCCATTGTTGTTACAAATTGTGCACCAAATCTGCCTTCTTATATCGTGAGTGGTCCGCAAATCTTCTAACTCACGGCGAAGTTCGGCTACTTCATCATCACTACGACGTAGTGGTGGCAAAACCTTCTCTTCTTGTTGATTTTGTTGCATTCTCAATGCCTCCAGTTCCTTCCTTAGTTGCCCAATAGGGTCTAGTTCTGCAGCATAATTCGGTTGTGTATCCCCTTCAAAATGTTGCCTAGCTTCTTCAATGCGTGACGCTGCTGCAACAAAATCATCGAGGGTTGCATCCAATCTAAGAGACTCACGTAGCTTCAGCTGAGATGACTTGGGGAGAGCTTTTTCTATCCATTTTTTAACCAGGAAGTCACCTGGAGCATGTGGCAGACGTGCAACAAGTGCTTTTGTTCTAGTGTGAAGTTCATGAAAGGATTCACCTGATCTTAGCCTTAGATTCTGGAGCTGGTCTACAGCTCTTTCGGAGGAGTCACTAGGTCGAAATGTCTGTGAGAATGCCGTCTTCACAACCTCCCATGTAGCAAAATGACCATCTGCATATTGACTGTACCATTTGTCAGCAAGGCCTTCCAATGTGGATGGGAAGAGTACCAGCATTGCATCCTCTCTATTCTGCAGACCTCGTCCACGGCATAAGGAGATGAACCTCCTCACATGATCGTCAGCATCCTCATAAGCTTGTCCCTTGAAGGTAGGGAACTTAATATTGAGTCTGGAGAGTAAATGAGAGAGATCCTCCATTTGCACTGGTGTTTCTTCTGACGTATTTGAGGAGAAGTCTAATGTTCTACTATGCTTCTCCTTTGATATTGGTGTCGCACCGAAATCAAAAGATAAATTCAAAGAGGGTAGAGGGGAGGTAGGTTCACTAGTTGAAGATATAGCTGACTTGTTAAGGCTCCTTCGTATACGAAGAGGCTCCTTATCTGCTCACGTATGGGTCATGTACCTACTTGCAAATGCAATAGGGCAAAAATACTGAAAAAGAGGACTATTTACTATCCTCAAGGCCTCTCACAGAAATGCAAGGGTCCCACCGTGCGTGCCAAACTGTAGAGGAGGTACTCGGGTATCTATTTTTTAAAAGGAGCATGCAGAAAGCACTCCAGTACTTCACCTACTCAAGGGAGGTTCTCCTTAGGGAAATATACCCTTTAACACTTCTGTGAGCAGGCAGATATCAATGATTGCACAGAGTTGTGAATACTTAGGGAAAATATTAATGACAAAATGACAATAATGGAAGGCCAACCACTCCTTAGTTCGAATCAGATGATTACAACATAGGAAAAAGAGATGCTCAAAAGTTTATGCTCTGGGCTAACATGCCACTCCAGAACTAAACAACATCAATACAAGGGATTCATCCAATCCGTACAATGGACACAACTAGATGTAGACTAGCACTGATCAATACAAAGTATGAAGGCTTGCTCTAAGGGGAAGAGCATGAAATACCAATGACTCACACTGAATGACAAAACCAAGCCACTCTCTTCACACTATAGTGCTATTAGCCCTCACTAGGAAGCCCACGATGTGTATCCTCACCACAGAGTGACTTCCTACAGTAGGCTTGTAGCCACAGAGTGCCAAGAGAGGACCCCTGTATGTACGTATGTATATGTGTATGTCCCAATTGAACACAAATCCATTGCTTTTATAGGCTTCAATAGGCAAAGAGGGCCTTGCCGATTCCTCACGTCCACTGATCATGCACTGGTTGATTGCCCAAGATTGTAGGGGTAAATCAAATATGCCACCAATCTTGAATTGGATCCTCAAATTTAGGCAATCGTCATGAATGGTTAGTGGCAAGATTCATTTCTCCACTTTCACTTTTACCACTTACACTTTTACTGTCACCTTTGAATGCAATCTGAGATCCTCATTTTGTGCCGCCCGTGATGTTTGAATGACCCTGAGAAGCACATCCTTCACCTAATTTTTGTAGTAGCTTTTGAGCCTTCATATTAAGTGGGCGGTGTGGGAGGTGAGTTGTGGGGAGTTGAGGGAGATTACGGGGGTGTGGGAGGTTGTGGGTGGGAATAGGGGGTGAGTTGTGGGGCATTGTGGGGGTTTTTGGGGTGTGGTCAAAAATTGATCCAAGATTTCAAAGTTATTATTGCACCATTGGAAAGTATGCGTCGAGAGCTTTTCAACAATATATAAGACTATAGCGTTTGGTTAAGAAATGATCCTCCAAATATCCATCCAAAACTGCATGAGAACCTTATGGGAGGTCATGGGAAAATCATGGGATTTGTGGGGTTTGTGGGGGGTTGTGGAGGGGTGTGGGGTTTGTGGAGTTTGTGGAGGTCAGTGGAGGGGTGTGGAGTTGTGTGGGGTTTTTGTGTGGAGTTTGTGGAGTTGTGTGGGGTTTGTGGAGTTTGTGGAGGGGTGTGGAGTTGTGTGGGGTTTGTGGAGGGGTGTGGAGGGGTGTGGAGTTGTGTGGGGTTTGTGGAGTTTGTGGAGGGCTGTGGAGGGGTGTGGAGTTGTGTGGGGTTTGTGGTGTTTGTGGAGGGTTGTGGAGGGGTGTGGAGTTGTGTGGGGTTTGTGGAGTTTGTGGAGGGTTGTGGAGGGGTGTGGAGTTGTGTGGGGTTTGTGGAGTTTGTGGAGGGCTATGGAGGGGTGTGGAGTTGTGTGGGGTTTGTGGGGTTTGTGGAGGGTTGTGGAGGGATGTGGAGTTTGAGGGGTTTGTGGGTTTTGTGGAGTTTGTGGGGTTCGTGGAGGATTGTAGAGGGTTGTGGAGTTCTGTGGGGTTTGTGGAGTTTGTGGAGGGTTGTGGAGGGGTGTGGAGTTGTGTGGGGTTCGTGGGGTTTGTGGGGTTTGTGGAGGGTTGTGGAGGGGTGTGGAGTTTGTGGGGGGTTGTGGAGTTGTGTGGAGTTTGTGGAGGGTTATGGAGGGGTGTGGAGTTGTGTGGGGTTTGTGGGGTCTATGGGGGGTTGTGGAGGGGTGTGGAGTTGTGTGGGGTTTGTGGAGGGCTATGGAGGGGTGTGGAGTTGTGTGGGGTTTGTGGGGTTTGTGGGGTTCGTGGGGTTTGTGGGGTTTGTGGAGGGGTGTGGAGTTGTGTGGGGTTTGTGGAGTTTGTGGAGGGGTGTAGAGGGGTGTGGAGTTGTGTGGGGTTTCTGGAGTTTGTGGAGGGTTGTGGAATGGTGTGGAGTTGTGTGGGGTTCGTGGGGTTTGTGGGGTTTGTGGGGGGTTGTGGAGTGGTGTGGAGTTTGAGGGGTTTGTGGGGTTTGTGGGGTTTGTGGAGGGTTGTGGAGGGGTGTGGAGTTGTGTGGGGTTTGTGGAGTTTGTGGAGGGTTGTGGAGGGGTGTGGAGTTGTGTGGGGTTTGTGGGGTTTGTGGAGGGTTGTGGAGGGGTGTGGAGTTGTGTGGGGTTTGTGGAGTTTGCGGAGGGCTGTGGAGGGGTATGGAGTTGTGTGGGGTTTGTGGAGTTTGTGGAGGGGTGTGGAGTTGTGTGGGGTTTGTGGAGTTTGTGGAGGGCTGTGGAGGGGTGTGGAGTTGTGTGGGGTTTGTGGGGTTCATGGGGTTTGTGGAGGGTTGTGGAGGGGTGTGGAGTTGTGTGGGGTTTGTGGGATTTGTGGGGGGTTGTGGAGGGGTGTGGAGTTGTGTGGGGTTTGTGGAGGGCTATGGAGGGGTGTGGAGTTGTGTGGGGTTTGTGGAGTTTTTGGAGGGCTGTGGAGGGATGTGGAGTTGTGTGGGGTTTGTGGAGTTTGTGGAGGGTTGTGGAGGTGTGTGGAGTTGTGTGGGGTTTGTGGAGTTTGTGGAGGGCAGTGGAGGGGTGTGGAGTTGTGTGGGGTTTGTGGGGTTTGTGGAGGGTTGTGAAGGGGTGTGGAGTTGTGTGGGGTTTGTGGGGTTTGTGGGGGGTTGTGGAGGGGTGTGGAGTTGTGTGGGGTTTGTGGAGTTTGTGGAGGGGTGTGGAGGGCTGTGGAGTTTGAGGGGTTTGTGGGGTTCGTGGGGGCCGGGGGGTAGTGGGGGAAAGAGGAGGGCTGGTGGAGTTGGAGGGGGTCGTGGTGATGGTGGGGGCCACGGGGTTGGTGGGGGAAAATAGGAGGGGACGGTGGGGTTGGAGGGGGTCGTGGTGATGGTGGGGGAAAAGAGGAGGGCTGGTGGAGTTGGAGGGGGTCGAGGTGATGGTGGAGGCCGTGGGGGTGGTGGGGGAAAAGAGGAGGGCTGGTGGAGTTGGAGGGGGTCGTGGGGAAGAGAGAGAGAGGAAAATGCCGCGATAGAGTAACCCTCAAGTTGATCTTTGAGAGCCATCTTTAGATGGGTTGTGTAGATCAAAGAAGATTGAGGAGCAACAAAAAGCCTCCCATCATATTGTCAATATGGCTCTTATGGCTAAAAATATGGGATAAGTAAAAGAGCCCAAGTGCGGAGTAGCAATGAAGGCCGAGTATGATAGCATACTAAAGAATGACACTTGGGAATTGGTTGATTTACCACCAGAGAAAAAGTGATTGGAACTAAGTAGATTTGAAAAGAAAAATAAAAAGCAGATGGTACTTTAGAGAAGTAAAAAACTCAGCTTCTTGCACAAGGATTCTCACAAGTGGAAGGATGTCCAAGAGACATTTGCACCAACAGCTTGAATGAAAACAAATTGCATGGTACTTGCAGTTGCTAGACATAAAAGTTGACCTGTGTTCTAGATGGATGTCAAAGCAACATTTTTTAATGGATACCTCAAGGAAGAAGTATATGTATCTCAACCACTATGTTTTGAGGTACCTCATTTAGTACACAAGTTGTGTAGATTTAAAAACGCATTATATGGCCTTAAGCAAGCTCCACGAGCTTGGTACCAACAAATAGATTGTTTTTTCCAAAACATAGGCTTTCAAAGAAGTACTTTTGATGCAAATTTGTATGTTATGAGAAAAGATAACCAACTAGTGATTTTCATCTTGTATGTAGATGATTTCATCACTATAGAAGATCATGCAAATTTCCTCAAAAAAACTCGTGCTAGCTTGAGCAATGAGTTTGAGATGATAGATCTTGGGCTACTCCATTGTTGCCTTAGCATTGAAGTATGGCAAAATGATGATGGGATTTTCATCTCTCAATAGAAATATGGTACAAAAAATTAAAGATTTTGGGATGATGGATTGCAAAGCCATTAGCACACGTATGGAGGTATATCTTAAACTTTCAATAGAGGATGATACACCAGAAGTAGATGCTAAGAAGTATGGAAAGCTTGTTGGGAGTCTTATCTTTTTATGTGAGACTACACCATATATTTGTTATGTTGTCGGTGCATATAGGCATCTTCAACAGGTGGACATAGAATCCAGACCTACTTGATTTATCATTTGGTAAACATTCAAGGGCAGGGGTGTTAGTATATGACCAATCTCTACCCCTCATGATTCTATATACTAATGCAAGTTTTGGAAGGACCCCATTATGAGGACAAGCCAAGCGTGCATTACCCAATTGATGGGAATCCAAACTTGCATGTTGGATGAAGGTCAAATTGGACCATCTAAGGTATTGTATGAAAAGCGAGTTACTAGCATCCCCAATTCTAGGGTCTCCGACAGCAAGGAGCCAGCGGTCTCCTTTGGGATCCATGGGCAATGCCCTTGGCACGATAGTAAAGGAAATGTTACATGGAATATTCCCTATCAAACTCAAAAATCATTCATATTTTTTAATTCGGTTAAACTAACCTAAGCCACAGATGTGGATTACACGAGCAGTGTCCACCCACATTCTATTGCCCATGTCTAGCCATCCATGAAAGGCCACATCTCTCCATAAGCCCATATATTCATGACTTCTATGCTACCCCACATATCAAATTGATCCACCGTAACTCTTCCTTGTAACTCTCTATCTAGATTTGTCTAGCTCACCATTTAAGCTCTACCTTGAGAGTGCATAGGTGGACAACACTATCATATTTGTACTTGCTATTAGTAGAAATTTTTTGAAATTCCACTATATCTATTATCTTCTCTACTATTGTTCATGTGCTTTCTTGCATAAAAAACCTCCTAAAGAAGGAAAAAAGTGTCTCGACAGTCCTAAGTGTGTTCACACACATCATTACCAAAATACGTGAACAAATCCTCCCTAGGAGTGATGTGGTGAATGAGGAGCTGGCACTCATGTATAAGGAAGTGCCAAGCTATGAGGAAAGAGATAAATCCACAAAAGGAAGTGAGCCCAAAGCTTTGTGCAAAGCTTCAAACTTCTCTCAAGGTAGAGCCTTTGTGAAAAGATCTGCAACGTTATCATGTGTGGGCACATATGCCAAACTCATTTCTTCAGCAAAGATGCTCTCACTGACATAATGATAATGCACCTCAGTGTGATTTGCACGAGCATGGAACATAGGGTTCCTCACAATTGCCAATGTGCTCGGACTGTCAGTGAAGATGGTGGTGGCAAAAGACTGACCAACACCCATATAAGCCAAAAGGCATCTGAGCCACACACACTCAACAGTCATAGTGGACACACAATTGTCATAGCAACCAGCCGAGTCAAAGTCGGAAAAACATGTAAATCTGGTGGTAGTGATGCCTCCTTGCGATAAAACAATCCAAGTAGCTGAGTACCACTCAAGTAATGAAAGATGCGCTTGATTGTCTGCCAATGCTTGACACCTGAGCAATGCACAAACCTTCTCATCTGAAACATAGCAAACTAAATATGAAGCCGAGTAATGCATAAGTAAATCAAGCATTTAACACCTTGTTGATAAAGAACAACATCAAATGCATCTCCAACATCATGAAGGCTCAACCGTAAACCTATTTCCATAGGAGTGGCAATAGGTTTGCAATATTCAAGGCCAAAATGCTACAATAATGTGTCAATATATTTTGTTTGACACAGATCCAACCATCAAGTTGCATAATTTAAATGCCCAAGTAATGATGCAAATGCCCCAAATCTAACATCTCAAATGAGGCATGCAAATCAGCTTAAAATAAAAAATATGCTTCTCATTAGACCGATGAGCAAAGCATGTCATCAACATAGACAACAACGATCAGAAGCGCATCATTTTCAGGCTTAACATATAAGGTGCTCTCACTTGGACTATTCTCAAAACCATGTGTGATCAAGTAGGCATGTATCTTTTCATACCAAGCACATGGTGCTTCGTTCAAACCATATAATGCCTTTTTCAACCTGCACACCTCGTTTTCATTCCCTTTCTGCACAAAACCACAGGGCTAGAAAGTGTACACTTCTTCATGTAAGTCTCCATTCAGAAATGGAGCTTTAATGTCCAACTGATTTACATTCCAGCCATGATGATGGGCTACTAGTGCATAGATGCTACAAATGGTAGCCATTCTATATGTGGGTCCAAAGGTCTCATCAAAATCAATGCCTTCTTTCTTGAGAATAGCCTTTTGAAACAAGCCTAGGCTTATACCTGTCAACTATTCCATTAGGTTTACATTTCCGCTTGTATACCCATTTAGTGCCAATGGTCTTTTTTCCAGGAGGCAAATCACATAAAGTCTAGGTACCATTCTTCATAATAGCATCATCTTCGAATTGCATACCAGCCATCCAATTTTTTGAATGTTGTACTTCATCAAAAGAAATAGGTTCATTCTCATCATAGAGACTAGAGGCAACCATAGCATAGCAATCTAATGCAAAAGCAATAGTATGAGAGCCTGAATGAGTAGGATATGACAAATGTGTATCTAGTTTGCTATCTCGAAAACTCTACACCAATCATTTAGGCACATCTTCCAGAAAAATAACATCATGGCTAACCAAAATGCATTTAATATGTGGATGATATAGACGATAGCCTTTACTTTTAGATCTGTATCCTACAAAAACACATTTCACTGCCTTATCATCTGATTTCCTACATTGTTGTTCAATCACTAATGCATATGCCAAACAGCCAAAGACATGCAAATGAGCAACAGATGGCTTGTGACCATGCCAAGCCTCATATGCAGTGATATGTAGGGGGAATGATTTAACATCCCTATGCAACTTTGGAAGGTTTTAGGCCCTCACAGGTTGTTTTCCATAGTGATCCTAAGTCATTGTTTTGCCTCTAATGCAAACTTCAGACATGGAAAACTAACGAAACTTTGCAAAATAAAAGAAGAGATTGTTAGCTATCCATAAAACTTTAAAAAACTTAATTTAGGTACTCCAATAGGGAGAACACATTTCTGCAAGTTGGACTAGTTGTCGACACTGTTATGTGCCTATATGTAGAGGCACATCTTCACTATTTACAACTTAAGTCAGAGAAGTAATGAGCAATGGCTAACTATAGAGAAGAATAAGCTATCGAAATGACTAGCTAAGCAAGAGGTGCTGTGTATAGCAACTTCCTTACACTCTATACTAACTATAGGAAGAGAGTAGAGGTCATTCCACCCTCTTCTTGACTTGATTCATACATATATAGGCTTTCCAAAAGTGCTCCTATAATTTTGCAAGAATCTCTTAATCAGCCTCTTTATCATTTTTGCTAAGCTATAATTTAGGAAGTGGTTGAGGCTTCTTGATAGCTAAAATTCATGATATGGAGCCTCTAATTAATAGGTCTACTTGTCACCTATGCCCCCAAGACTTTAGCTATGATTCACGCAAATATTCGGAACTCTTGCGTGGCTGAACATACCAAACTACTGGACTCCTAGACTACCAAAGTACAGGAAAGACATCAGACTGCATATTCCCTAAGACTTTTAGGACATCAAAAAACACCAGAAAGTCAGCGAAAAAATATCAAAAAGTTATCAAAAAAATACCAGAAAGCCACCCAAATAATATCGGAAAGTCACCGAAATAATACCAAAATATTTTCTTTTTCTCACCTTCAAGGCTTGATTTTTAACACATAGACTACAATGCTTTGGTGGGACATTTGTTAAGTACATATGTTGCACATATAACAGCCTCAAGTCAGACGTTATGTGGTAAAGCCTGACTTTCTAACATACACCTCGCCACCTCCATGACAAATCTATTTTTTCTTTCAACAACTCCATTCTATTGAGGTGTATATGGCACTATCCCCCCCTTGATCAAGATTGAGGGTGCCCATTTTACATGTTGATAGATTTTTAGCCAAAACTAGAAAATGTTTGAAGCATATAAACACTTTGGGCTTTGCTTTCAATGGATACACCCATGCATGCCTGGAAAAATCATCAATAAGAGTCATGAAGTAAAGGTAGTTCCCAAAAGAAGGTATCTAAATAGGGCCACAAACCACTAGAAGCAAGCTACAATTTCTAAGTAGCTTGTATTGAACAATCTTTTGGGATGGAGAAATGCTATGCTTTGTCCAAAATATAGCTGTTTGTTGTTACCATTTGGAGTTGTCCTCTCCGATCATTATAGCACAAAGGATCAACTACACATCTTTAAATTTTCAATCCGGGAAGTATGCAAAGACCACAGCCCCTTCTAGTTAATGGCATCGAAGAATAAGGGTTAAGATGACTATTTTTCTGAGGAATTATGAAGAAGGAGAGAAATATCTAGGGTTTTGATTATCTTGAGTTCTATAACAACATTTTCAATGATCTTTGTACCTAAAGTGTGCCATTTCCTCAGTAGAATAGAATTATGAGGTCAAATTTCAAAATTAGTATCTAAATCACACAGACGAGACAATCACGATGCTATGAAAACTGAGAATTTCCATTTCCAGCTTTGTTCTTCTGCACTTTCTTACTCAATACACTAAGAATCACCTCTCTACAACTTACTCAGAAATACGCAACTGAAGCTTTTTGGCCTTCTTCCATCAATAATATGTTTATATCTTCATTTGATTTGACCATGATCTGATATGAACTTTGAAGAGTTCTAAACCTTCCATCTTCTTCAACTCCATTTCAATTTTGCTACTATGCTCCATCTGTTTAGCACATTTATTTTCAAGAAATTGAATTTTATTTTGTTGTTGAACCTCCAGTTCTTCTGATGAAATTATCCTTTTGGTTAAATCCTCATTTCTTTCCTCGACAATCCTCAGCTGTTCCTCTAGCTGTTCCTTTTCTTTCTTTTGCTCAGTAATAATTCTACTACCTTTCACAAACTTTGATTCAGCCACCATTCCTGATATGATCATGTTTCTACTAGATGGTCTGAATTGCTCTATATTGCTCATGATGACTTTGCGGGTAGACCTGATATCCTTGGGTATCCTTTCTAACCCAGCTTCTAGCTCCACTTGCTTTACCTCTATCTGCTTTTTCTCTCTGTATTCATTTTCTTCTTCATCCTCTTCCTCATATTTTATGACGTGATTCTCTTGCTCTTCATAGCCCTTTTCTTCGTCCCTTTCTTCTTCCTTCTTTTCCTCAATTTCCTGTTGTTTTTCCTCAATGACCTGTCTTTCCTTACCTGTACTTGGTTATCCTAAATTGAGGTAGAGTCACTCTTTGCTGAGATCTTTATCTGATCATTTAATTGCTGCTCCTTTTGTCCTTCCTCTTGCTCATCTATGTCCATAAGGTCTAATTCTTCTTCTTTTTCTTGTTCACTTGTATGTGTGGATTCTTCAACATGATTTAGATCATAAAGTACCTCTTCTATACTTTGATTTATTTCTTTTTCTATATTCCCTTCTTTAACCTCTTTGAAATTCACCTTTTCCAATACTTCCTCTGTTTCCTCAATCTGATCTTTATCTTCTTTATTGTGCATTGAGCTGCATATCTAAGCTTCCTTTTCTACTTCTAGCTTTTCCTCATTTAGTTTGAAATAGGTTTGCTGAGATGGTTTTGTCCATATTGCTTTAAACCCTGTGTCCACCAATCCACTACTGAATTCTTTTCTTGCTTCAAGTTCTTCTTCCCTCATTACTACTTTACCTTTTAATATCCTTTTTTCCTCCCCAGGAGTAACTTGTTTTGTTGCTTCTTCATAGACTTGTATTCCTTGTGACTTTTGGCTCAAATCTTCTGGTGTTTTGCTTTTTTCAGAGGCTTGTATTGTCACTATTGGTGTGCTAGGTACTGAGAGATTTAAACTTTTCAAAAGAAAGTTCTCAATGTCACTTTCTGAATCTGAAGAAAACTATGAGGAACTGGCTATCCCTTGTTTGTCCATCCTATGTTCTTCTAATGCAATGGATTCCTCCTGATTCTTTTTTTCTAATGACAATTTTACTGACTCCTCCATCTGTACATGTTCAACTGCTTTTCCCTTATTCTTCTTGGTTAGCCTCTTTTTCTGCACAAGGTTTTTCTGAACCTTCTTCTTCACTACTACTGTAGTTTTGGTTTCAGGAGGACCTTGTAACTCCTTGAAATATGCTAGCAATTCCACTTCCTTTTTGACAAACACCTCTTCGGTTTCTATAGCCATCATCTGATCATGTAGCCCTTCACAATGTTCCACTTCTTCTTGTATCCAATTAGTTGCTTTGCATGAATAATTCTCTAACATCTTCTGATATTGGGCTTCATAAATTGCTCTTTTATCATTTCCTTGAGTTAGATAAGCATACAACTGTTCCTTACTTGTTTGAGGTGGATGAGGTTCCTTTGAGGACTGTGCTTCCTTCTGAGCAGCTTCATGCTCTTCTTTTGTTGCTTCCTCCTATTCCAATTCTACTTTCCTTGGATCCAATCTTCTCTTCTTTACTAGAATAACTTCTTCTGACACCCCTTTCCTTTTCCTCTCTGCTCCCCTCATGCTTGGTTGGGCTTCTGCTTCTCTTATGGAAATCATCTTAAAAGGACTTTTAACTCTTGACATTAAGCTCCTGAAATATTGAGCTTTTGGAGCCAATTTCAGCTGATCCTGCATACCTAAAACATGATATATAAAACATGATTCTGCTCCCAATGCTTTGCTGCTTCCTTCAATTGATCATGGATGTAGGGAGTTACATCCATTACTCCAAATGGTTTGGTCTTATCCTTATTATTGAACATAATGAGTGTCACTGGCTTATGCGGCATGGTGTATCTAGGAAGTTTTGAAAAACACAAATATTGAAGAAACATCCTGATAGCATATTCTTCATTCTCTTTCCCTTTGAAATCCACAAATTTGGAATATCCAGCATACGTTTCTTTATTCTTCTTGACAAAACTATTATCCAACTTAGTTCCCATGGAATAGAACTGGAGAGCTGCTCTGATGTGTTCTGCCTTTATAGTAATATTCACCTCTTTGTTCTCTTTGTCCTTGACTGAACATCTGAAATATGCTTCATTTCCTTTGCCAACTTCCAACAGACTAGTCATCCCTGTGATACTCTCTCAAAGTCTATAAAGACTAGAGGTTCATCTAGTAGTCCGTGTAATCCCACTACTTTCCATCTTTTATAATTGACTGCAATTTTTTGGAATTTGTAGAATTCTTGACATAGCATTGTATACTTATGGCCTCCAACTCTTACTCTAAAAATGTGCTGACCAATGATGCTAAGAGTTTCCTTCAGTTCTTTGGCTATCTTCTCGGCTTCTGGAATATCTTGTTCTTCATCAGATTCCAGCTCCACCTTTTCCACTGCTGCTTCACTGTCTAAGAACCAATGTCCTCTAGATAAGGTTACTGAGTCTGCTTTGAAGTCATGAATTGGTAATTCTTTTGCAATCACCATTCTGAAAAAATGTATCATACCAAAAGGAAACTCCACCCACATGAGTCACAAGAAACATAAAAGAAATCACATTTGTCTTTGAATACCCAAAAGAAAACTCCATCCACATAGGTCATACGAAACATAAAAGAAATCACATTTGTCTTTGAGATGTAATGAAAAAAATATAACTCAATTGAAGTGATCATTACATGTTTAGCAAGATGTCTAGTGCTCTCTTCCCTTCTCTTCTTTTTTATTTTTTTTCAATAATAAAAAAGAAAAAATGAATGAATTTTTAAGAAAATTTAATTTATATGCCAATTTATAACCTATATCTTGCTTGTGCTATATAACTTATATAAACAAAAGAGTTGTCATTATTTCTCTCTCTTTTTTTTTCTCTTTTTTTTTTAATAGTAATTTCTTCTTTTTTCTCTTCCCCTCCTATTTCTTTTCCTAGAAAAAGGATGAGGTAAAGTAGATGGAAATAATTTCCAGGATGTCATAATTCTTTTCTGATAAAATTCTGTTGGGGGATTCTTAGACAAGAAGAGATTTGAGTGTTTGTAGGAGAAAAGGGGAAGACCAGAAGAGAAAATACACACTAGAAGCCTCTGTCGATTGATTACAGTAAGACAAATACAAGGTTGAAGCACAATACAACCAATGCTTCTGTGCAAAATCCCGTAGAGTGCTCAATTACAAAATACCAAATACCCAAGGGACTTGTTGCTGCCGGCCTCCTCTCCACCAAACCTCCACCTTCTACAAGCCTGCTCTTGTGCACACCTTGCACCAAGCTTCCATTAAGGGGGAGGGATGGGTACCTTCTGTCGGCGCGCACACACTTCAGTAAGACCTTGGGATCCTTGGAGGACAAGCTTAGCACTCCTCTGCACACTTCCTTGGTCACTCTTCATGCACCTCGCACTTCACTTCTCTGCATCGCACACTGTGTGTCTCTTGCACTTCTCTCTCTTGCTCCCCTTAGACTATGCTTCTCTTGCTTACACTAGAATTGTCCAAGAATGGTCCTTGCCTTGATTTGAGTGTGTCGATTCACGTACGCTCCTAACTGCAAGAGTATCTTGGTGCTCACTTTGATGTCCCAAGATTGTCTTCACAAGTGGCAGCCAACGACTCTCTGTTTTGTCCTATAGTGACTTTGATCTAAAACAAAATTTTTAATTGGGGGGACATACTTTCACTTCTGCGTACATTGCCGCTTCACATACCTTCACATTTTCCTTTTAACTCTTCAAAAGTGCACACAAGGGAGGGTTCACCTTAACCTTCCAAAACACCTTAAAAACACTTTGAACCTTAGGGAAATTAGAGAAATACCTCTGCAACCTGCAACCTACATTCTCCAATTTACCCTTTGTAGACAATTAGTTGTGCACTACCTATGCACTTTGACACCTGCACTTTAGCACTTTGACTTTGCACCTATTGACTTTGACCTTGACTTTGTTGACTTTGATCAGTTTGACTTTGACCTTTTGACTTTGACTATGGTTGACTTTGATTGTGGTTGACTTTGACCAATATGACTTGTATGGGCTCAACAGTTGCCCACCACCTAATGTGCTCTCAGCCAAAACTCTGAGCATATAGGACACCATGATTATTGAGCTGCAAAACCTTGAAGAGGACCCTTGAGCAGCAACCAATTCCACCAAAGCAGAAGAGAACAAGCACCAGAGAAGAACCAAAAGTTGGATTTCGCCATGGAAAAGCAAAGGGGGGCAATGGCAGGGTAGAAAGGAGGTGGAGGGGAGGGCTGAGGGGCGAAGATGGAAGGGATTGGGAGGGTTAAGGATGTGGCTGGGCAGATTGGGAAAGGGAGGGATTGGGGTTATTTTCATGGGGTCTGGAGAGGGTTAAAATGATCAAACAGTAGAGCTACAGAGGGTGCATATGGGAAATTATGAAACATAAGGTAAGAGAAGGTGAGAATAGACCATGTGGACAATGTGGGGAAATGAAACCATGTGATAAATGTGCTCAAAACATGTGGGTTTCGACCAAAAGTCAGAGAAAAGTGTGGATTTTGGAAAAAAATAAGTCAAAAATTGAATCCAGAGGTGCCAAAATACATGAAAAAGACTCCAAATTTGAAAAAAATGGCCATCTGAGGCACGATCCAAAGCCAAAAGTTTTGACCCATGAAAAATGAAAAAAAATATATTTTGATATTGCAAAAAGAAGAATGCAATGGCTTTTCTTTTTAATGCCCGTGCGTGGAAAATCTCCAAAATAAAAATAAAATGAAAATTAAACATAAGTAAAAAATAAATAAATAAACAAAATAAATAATAATAATAATAATAAATTAATTAATAATAAAAAAATATGTGTGGGGGGGGGGGGGGGCGGGGAAAGAGAGAGAGAGAGAGAGAGAGAGAGAGAGAGAGAGAGAGAGAGAGAGGGAGAGGGGGGGGATTTTTTTATTTTTTTTTATTATTTTTTTAATTTTTTTTTAAATCCTTAAACCCGAAAAATCAAGGGGGGGGGGGGGGGTTTTGGTGAAAAATTATAAAAAAATAGAGAAAATTAGAGAAAAAATCCAAAAAAATGCCAAACAAATCTGAAAAAAATTTCATAAACTTTTCTACATGGTTAGGCCCAACTTCCTTACTCAAAACCACAGAGAACTTCCTTTATTCCTCAAATTTGGCAAGAAAATGACACATAAAAAAGGAGAAAAATGCTAGAAAATTTCTAAAAATGCTTGAAAAAATTCTGAAAAAAATTCCAAAAAATTCCAAAAATTGTACCTTTGCAAAATTTATGAAATGGCTGCTAAATTTGCTAAAAATTCAAGAAACAAGCATGAAATGGATAAAAAAAACTACTTAAAACTTAGGCAAAAATGACGGGAAAAGACTATGTACAACTTGGATAAATTTTGCAGGTTCCAGGTGATCCATAAATCTTAACTTTTGTTGATGATAGGCCTTGAGCCTTGTATTGTTGACTCAGAGAAACTCCTCCATAATCTCCAATTGTAGTGCACTTCATTGGTTTTGTCTTCTTGTTGGGCCCACTGGTCATCTGATAGGGGTACCCTAAATCCTTTAGTAAAATATTGTCTCCTCCATACTGCAACTTTTGTATCTTTGCGTCAGCAACTTTATAGCTTAATTAGCAAAATTTCATTTTCACTATTCCATCTTCTTCATCAAATCCAACCCTCTGTTTCCAAGGACTTGCAGGTACTTCTTCCACATCCTTATAAAGCCTTGTACTCACTATCATAAAAATTGACACAACAGATGATATCCATACCAGTATCCATAAAAAAATGGCCATTGACATATGATTTGAAGTATCTTCAGCACGGTTGCACTTAAGGGCTCCTCTTTTCTCCTCTATTCTATGGCCTTTAACTGAGACTGTCTCACTCGAGTCAGTAACCTGAATGATATCCTCTGATTCTTGAAATGCTTCCTCTCTACTTGAGTTTGGAAAAATTCCATAGCGCGAAGATGGGTCTTCTGCATGGAGCCAAGCCAACATGTTTTCATCTTCATACAAATTTGCTCCTTCAAATGGATCTGCTTCTGGGTGGTCCAATAATTCTTATTCCATACAAATACCAATTGTCTGCATCATGTTGGTATTTCTTTGGTTGTCTGGTCCTTCTTCTAAAAGTATCTGCTGCAACTCTTTTCCCTCTTGCTTTACCCACATTATGTCCTTGCCCCATTCATGCAGCACATTGGCATGCCTTAACCAATGTCTCCCAATTAACAAGGGGAAATTACTTCCTTCTACCTGTGGCAGCCTTAAAACAACAAAGTCCAAGTTAAAGATGCTACCTTGCATTTTGACTAGAACTCTAGGGACCACTCCCATAGGCCTTACTATGCTTTGGTCTGCCATTGTTACAGTGAAGTTGGCAGGTCTTGAAGGGTATAGTCCAATCTTTTTCATGGTATATTCAAGCATCAAGTTAATGCCAGAACCACCATCCACAATAACTCCTTGAAACTCATGACCTTTGATAGAGACTGTTAGCCGAGGGCTCTTGTAATCTATGAGGGGTGCTTCCCCCACACTTTTATCTTTAGGCATAACAACAGCCTTTGCCGCTAAACTTATTGTGGACATTTCATCAATTATCTGCAAGAGTTCTGACCTGAACTTCCCATCCATCTTTATTAAATAAGAAATACTTACCTCCTTTTTCATGGACTTGAGTAGTCTGGAAGCTTCTGATTCCTTAAGAGCTTGGGCTCCATTTGACTTATCAAATTCCTCATGAGCCCTGATGAATGCATGTCCAATGGCATCACTAGTACCTATGAAATTTTCATTTTGCCTTGTGTCTGCACATGTGGTGGCTTTGTTCTCAGGGGCACCTTTGTCTTTGTTCAATCCATTAATCATTGGTTCTTGACCTATTTCCACTTGAGCCTTCCCCTTGCTTCTTGTCTGCACTGTAAAAGATTCAATTTCTTCTAACTGCACCACCCTGGCAGATGGTGATGGCACCTTGGCTTCATTTACCATCTCTTCTTTGCACACAGAAATCATTTGAATGTGGGGCCCAGATGTAGAAGCTTGGTTCTTAGGACAACAATTAGTATAGTGGTCCCTAGCCTCTGGGCAGTTCTTGCAAGGAGGGGCATTTTTTGGCAAAGTGCACCTACTCTGATAGTGCCCACATTCTCCACATCTGAAACAAATAATTGGCCTCCTTGGCCCACTTCCAAAGTTATCCCTCTGTCTAGGGTTATAAGTGTTACCTTGATTGGGTGCAGCTGCCATCACATTTGCTGGTGGTAGGGGTCCTCCTTGTGTCCAGTATGTGGTTGCAGGTATTCCCCTTGATTGGCATTCATGGGCCTCATGACTAACTTTCCTGCATAATTGGCAAGTCACACTTAACAGAGGACATTCAATGACTATATGACCTTGCTTACTGCACATGGAACACCAAAGTCCACTCTTGATGCCACCCCCTTTGAGTTCCTGCAGCTCCTGTCGTAGTTGAGCCAATTCCTCTGCTTGGGCCTCCTCCTCCTTTTGGAGCTTTAGTGCTTCAATCTCCCTTCTCAACTGAGTTACAACATTCTCCTCCTCTCTATGGGGCTTATTTCTTTTTAAGCCCTCCAACTCCTTCCTTAGTTGGATTACTGGATCCTCCATTTCTGTGGAATATGGTAATTGAGAAGAAGTAGCTCCATACTATTGCCTTATCTGCTCCAGTCGTGTAGCTGTGTTGATGAACTCCTCTATGGAGGTTGTAGGTAACACTAATTCCTTTATTTTGCATTGGGTGGCCACGGATAGGGGCTTAGCTAGCCATTTCTTAACAAAAAAATCATGTGGTGGATCTGGCAATTTAGCCATTAGTGCCTTGGCCCTAGTCACAAACTCTGGGAACTTTTCACCCGGACCCAATCTCAAATTTTCTAGTTCTTCTATGATGATCTCTGCAGTATTCCCATGTTGGAATTGATTTTTAAATGCATCTTTCATCAAATCCCAAGTTGCAAAATGGTTCTCAACAAATTGGCTGAACCATTTATCTAGTAATCCTTCTAATGTGGCAAGGAAAATTATCAAAAAGGCATCCTCCCTGCCCATTAAGCCTCTAGTCTTGCATAGTGCCAAAAATCTTCTAATATGCTTGTCTGGATCCTCCTGAGCTAGGCCTTTGAAAGAAGGAAATTTTATATTTAATCTTGAGAGTAAGGTTTCCAAGTCTACCTATCCCACCATGCTCTTTACTGATGAGGTTGAAGATAGTGGACTATAGGATCTTCTAACAACCTTCCTTCTTGTTTGCTTGCATGTGACCCTCAATGTTTGGGACCGGGTTGCAGTCATGAGCTGCTCATAGTCTACTTAATATCAGACACTTGATAATAATATTTACCTTTTGGTTGATGAAGTAGCACTATAGTACCGTCGACACTTGAACTCTTCTATACGTTGCACTTGGTTTCTCCTAAGCTCAAAATCTCCTTGGAAGTCCCACCGTGCGTGCCAAATTTTGTTGGGGGATTCTTAGACAAGAAGGGATTTGAGTGTTTGTAGGAGAAAAGGGGAAGACCAGAAGAGAAAATACACACTGGAAGCCTCTGTCGATTGATTACAGTAAGACAAATACAAGGTTGAAGCACAATACAAACAATGCTTCTGTGCAAAATCCCATAGAGTGCTCAATTATAAAATACCAAATACCCAAGGGACTTGTTGCTGCCGGCCTCCTCTGCACCAAACCTCCACCTTCTACAAGCCTGCTCTTGTGCACACCTTGCACCAAGCTTCCACTAAGGGGGAGGGATGGATACCTTCTGTCGGCGCGCACACACTTCTGTAAGACCTTGGGATCCTTGGGGGACAAGTTTAGCACTCCTCTACATACTTCCTTGGTCACTCTTCATGCACACCTTGCACTTCACTCTCTTGCTCCCCTTAGACTATGCTTCTCTTGCTTACACTAGAATTGTACAAGAATGGTCCTTGCCTTGATTTGAGTGTGTCGATTCACGTAAGCTCCTAACTGCAAGAGTATCTTGGTGCTCACTTTGATGTCCCAAGATTGTCTTCACAAGTGGCAGCCAACGACTCCTTGTTTTGTCCTGTAGTGACTTTAGTCTAAAACAAAATTTTTAATTGGGGGGACATACTTTCACTTCTGCATACGTTGCGGCTTCACATACCTTCACATTTTCCTTTTAACTCTTCAAAAGTGCACACAAGGGAGGGTTCACCTGAACCTTCCAAAACACCTTAAAAACACTTTGAACCTTAGGGAAATTAGAGAAATACCTCTACAACCTGCAACCCACTTTCTCCGATTTACCCTTTGTACACAATTAGTTGTGCACTACCTATGCACTTTGACTTTGCACTTGTTGACTTTGACCTTGACTTTGTTGACTTTGGCCAGCTTGACTTTGACTAGTTTGACTTTGACCTTTTGCCTTTGACCTTTTGACTTTGACAGCGATGGACTTTGATTGCGGTTGACTTTGACCAATATGACTTGTATGGGCTCAACAAATTCTGAATTCTTTAATAAGAATCCAAAGTGTGTGTCTGATGACCATTTTGCCTTTTCCTTCATTTGTGACTCATCATGCTTTTGCACCATTTTTGTATCTGGATCCTTATTTTCTCTTCATTGAAGTAGATATGATCTTTTTACCCAAAAATACTTAATTCCTATTGATTCCTTTTTTGGAGTATAAAATTCTTCTTTTAATACAGAGTACTTGGATGTCTTTGGTTTCCACATCCAGTTAGTGTTGCTGCATTTTGTTGATAAGCAATGCTTGGACTTTATAGGTCTCCACATCCTCTCAGTCTTGATGCCTAGATGCTTCTGATTATTCCACACTTTCGACTTTTCTTCCGTCTTTTCAACATCTTTGGTTCCTTCAATTTCATCTTGTTTTTGACTGAAGTAGATTTGGTCATGAAGAAGTTTTGTTTGTGGTTCCTTTGTAGCTTCTAGTGGAAAAGTAAATCCCTCCAAATCTGAGTCATCGATATCCTGTTGATTTTTCTGTCCATCACTCAATAAAAGCATTAAAAACCTTTTGTCATTTATTGTCAACTTAAGCTTCATATTTTCAAAATCCAAAATTACTTTACCTTGCCTGAGCCATGGTTGTCCCAAAATCAATTTCTCAGTCATCATATGATCAGGCCATTCTTCACAATCTATTTTCATATATTCTTCATTGAACTTAACTTTAATAGATGGTGAAGATAAGCTTTGTATTATTTGTCCTTCCAGTGTTTTGATAAATGTTTTACTCTCAGTCCTTTTTAAGTTAAACTTATCCAACAAACTGAACTAATCAAATTAACTTGTGCACCTGAATCTATCAAAACCTTGATTTTCTCATTATGAAGATTCATTGTTATAACAGGTAAATGTTCTCTCACTCTTAAAGGTGTTTCACACAAGAGAACTTCTCTAATCTCCTTGATTTTTCTTATCCTTTCCTTTGCCTCCTGTTGAGCCTCATTCCTAATCTTTTCCTCTTCTTTTTTCCTGGTTTGAGCTTGATGTATTCTTCACCATTCAGAAACAGTTAATGGAAGATCATACCTTTTTACCCTGCATCCACTTATGAAATTTGGCATGATTCCTCCGTCTATATTAGCTAATTGGATAGCTCCACTATTAGTGATTTGATTGATAATATAAGGTCCATGCCCCTTCTTCTGAAATTTTTTCTGATGTTCCTTCACTGTATATGCCAAAACTAAATCCCCTTCCTGCAAACCTTTTTCTTTAATATGAACATCATGATAAGCTTTCTGCCTCCTCTTGTCTGCATATCATTCCTGTTTGTATTTACCAATTTTGACAAAACAGTGCAAAGTACCTTATTATTACTTTCTGCTAATCCATTGGCTTGTGGATGATAAGGGGCTGACTTTCTATGACTAATCATGAAATAGTCAGTTATGTTTCTATTATTTGGTTCAAAAGATGAGTCCCCCTATCACTTACCAATTCGATTGGTAATCCAAATCTGGTGATAATATTTTCATAAAGAAATCTTGCAGTGGTCTGAGCATCATTCCTTTTTGTAACCTTGGCCTCTGCCCATTTGGTCAGGTAATCTGTAGCTACTAGTATATATTCAGCATGGGATTGTTTTGCTAGAGGATGTATAGGTCCAATGAAATCCAACCCCCATTTACTAAATGCTCTTGCTGAAATAAGTGGTACTCATGGCATATTGTCTCTTTTATTTGGTTTTGACTCACTCTTTGACAAATGTCACATCTTTTTACATATGTTCTTGCATCAGGAAATAGAGTTGGCCACCAAAAACCATAATATAATATGAGTTTAGCAGTCCTTTCACTTGAAAAATGTCCTCCTGCCACTCCAGAATGTGCCATCTCTAACATTTCCATATACTTATTTTCAGGAACACAGATTCTTAAATATCCATCCATCCCTTTCTTGTACAATTGATCTCCTATCAGTTGATATTCTTCAGAAATTATTTGTAGATTCCTTGATTCTGCACTAACTCTTACTGGCTCTCCTTTCTTATTTCTTTTTAACTCCTTAACTATGTTTGCACTCCAATCAGGATTTTTCTGAAACCAATATAAAGTTGTAGTTTCTGAATTTGCAAGGATTGGCATTCCCAGCAGTTGGAAACATATTTTTTTACATCTTGAATCTTATTAGGCCAATGTACTCCCATCCTATTGAGATTGTTTAAGGTGACTATCATGGAAGCATGAGTACAGGGATTCCAACAATGAGCTCTTCTTAAATACTCCTGCTTCTCATCTTCTGGAGTACAATATTCCAATATACCCATATGATTGAGATGATACAAATGTCCAACTAGTAGTACAAAATTCCTACTTTGTAATACCAGATGTGTGTTTTTTCCAAATATTCTGTAAGGTCCCATGGTTAGCAAAGGTACTAAAGTCATGGTCCATTAAAGAATACTTTCTATTTTGAATAGATATGCATCTGGTAAGTCATCATCTAAAGGTGAACTTGGCTCTTTGGTTTGAATTCTGGACAAATGGTATGCTCTCAAATGAGTTTTTCCTTGTCTGACCACTACCTCAAATTCAAATTCCATCAGTAGGAGGAACCATCTGACTATCCTACCTGTATGGCATGGTTTGTTTACTAAATAGAGTAAAGCTTGGTGATCCACAAAGAATTTAAACTTGTTGGCTAAAAGATAATGTCTATATTTTTTTACAGCAAATATCATTCCCAACCCTTCCCTCTCAGTGGTTGTATAATTTTTTTCTATTGAATTCAATTGCCTACTAGCATAAGCAATCGGAAAGTCTAATTTTCTCCCTTCTATTGGTTGTGCTAACACACATCCCAAAGCATAATTTGAAGCATCCACATGAACATGAAAACTTTTATTCCATTGTGGGGTGTTTATAATTGGTGTTGTTACCAAACAAGTTTTTAAAGTCTCAAAGGCTTGGTCACATTCTTTGGTCCACTCAAATTTTGTGATTAATGCATACAATGGTTTTGCAATGTCTGCAAACTTGTGTACAAATTTTCTATAATACCCACAATGTCCCATGAAAGTTTGAAGTTCTTTTACTTTTGTTGGTCTTGGAAGTTCCACTATGGCCTTAATTTTCCTTTCATTAGTTGAAATTCCATTTCTGGAAACTATGTGACCTAAGATTCTCCCTTGCCTCACAAAGAACACACATTTCTCTGGATTTAAACATACTCTTTATGTTCTACATTTTTTGAATATATTTTCAAGATCCTTCAAATGATCTTGTGTTTTTAATGAAAAAGTGCAAAGATCATCCACATAAATTTCCATTATATTTCTAAGGAATTCTTTGAATATGTGACAGATCAATCTTTGAAAAGTTGTTGGGGCATTAGTTAAACCAAAGGGAATAACCCTAAAGGCATAAATTCCCCATTCTGTGGAAAAGGCAGTTTTATGTTGGTCTTCCAAAGTTATTGGTACCTGATTATATCTTGAAAAACTATCCAAAAAGCTATAGACCTCTTTACCTGCAACTCTTTCCAAAAGATGGTCTGTTATGGGTAATGGATAGCTATCCCTTATAGTTGCAACATTAACTTTTCTCAAGTTAATACATACCCTGAGTTTTCCATTCTTCTTAGGTACCACAACTATAGGAGATATCCATTGTGTATACTCAATCTCTCTCTCCCCCTCCCTCTCTCTCTCTCCTTCACTCTCTCTCTCTCTCCCCCTCCCTCTCTCTCTCTAAGCACACCGCTATCTTTCTAGATCTGAAGTTTTGGTAAGTATATCGCACATACTGTAGCACTCTTTTCTCTTTATTTATGTTTTTGCTTTTCTAATATCTTCTCTCTTTAATTTTGCAAGAGATTTTGGGATCAAGTCCTCGGAAATTCAACGAAGGACAACTTCAAGTGGATTTTGACGACCACAATTCAAACAATTACATCGATGTAAGTGATTGTTTTGTTTCGATTGACATAGAGAGAGAGAGAGCGATACATATACATACACACTCACATATGTATAAACACAAACATGCATATCCATACACACATACACACATGCATGCATACGCACATGCATATGCATACGCACATGCATATGCATACACACAATGCATATGCATACGCACATACATGCATATGCATACACACATGCATGCATATGCATACACACATACACAATGCATACACACATACACAATGCATATTCGTACACATGCATATGCATACACACATACACAATGCATATGCATACACACATACACAATGCATATGCATACACACATACACAATGCATATGCATACACACATACATGCATATGCATACACACATGCACATCCATACACACATGCATATGCATACACATGCATATGAATACACACACACACAATGCATATGCATACATACATGCATATGCATACACACATACACAATGCATATGCATACACACATACACAATGCATATGCATACACACATGCATATGCATACACACATACACAATGCATACACACATACACAATGCATACACACATACACAATGCATATGCATACACACATGCATATGCATACACACATGCATATGCATACACACATACACAATGCATATGCATACACACGTGCATATGCATAAACACATACACAATGCATACACACATACACAATGCATATGCATACACACATACATGCATATGCATACACACATACACAATGCATACACACATACACAATGCATATGCATACACAGAATGCATATGCATACACAGAATGCATATGCATACACACATACACAATGCATATACACATACACAATGCATATGCATACACACATACATGCATATGCATACACACATACACAATGCATACACACATACATAATGCATACACACATACACAATGCATATGCATACACACAATGCATATGCATACACATACACAATGCATATGCATACACACATACATGCATATGCATACACACATGCACATGCATACACACATGCATATGCATACACATGCATATGCATACACACATACACAATGCATACACACATACACAATGCATATGCATACACACATACACAATGCATACACACATACACAATGCATATGCATACACACATGCATATGCATACACACATACACAATGCATACGCATACACAATGCATATGCATACACACATACATGCATATGCATACACACATGCACAATGCATATGCATACACAATGCATATGCATACACACATGCATATGCATACACACATACACAATGCATACACACATGCATATGCATACACACATACATGCATATGCATACACACATACACACATACATACACAATGCATACACACATACACAATGCATATGCATAAACACAATGCATATGCATACACACATGCATATGCATACGCACATACACAATGCATATGCATACACACATACACAATGCATATGCATACACACATACACAATGCATATGCATACACACATACATGCATATGCATACACACATGCACATGCATATGCATACACATGCATATGCATACACACATACACAATGCATACACACATACACAATGCATATGCATACACACATACACAATGCATACACACATACACAATGCATATGCATACACACATGCATATGCATACACATGCATATGCATACACATGCATATGCATATGCATACACATGCATATGCATATGCATACACATGCATATGCATATGCATACACACATGCATATGCATATGCATATGCATACACATGCATATGCATACACATGCATATGCATACACATGCATATGCATACACATGCATATGCATACACACATGCATATGCATACACATGCATACGCATACACATGCATATGCATACACACATTCATATGCATACACATATGCATATGCATAGACACATGCATATGCATACACAATGCATATGCATACAAACATACATATGCATACACACATGCATATGCATATACACATTGGATGAGATGGGATCTTCACATTAGATCAGATGGGATCTCCACGTACACCTTGGGGAGCGCATGACCATGACGACTCCAAAATATATCACATACGTAATGGAGCTCCAGTCATGGATGCAGCCGGGAAGTCAATGTGTCAGTGCATTCGACAACTTTGCTCCATAGAGTTTGGACATTCTGTAATGTTAAATTGCAGCGAACAGGATAGGGAATCCAGAAACGTCATCACACAATCGATATATGAAGAGTACCGGCCAACACCTGAGAATCCTATTGTGAGTTCGGAATGGATTCAATATACGACACGTGAGGTGATGTCTCATCGATGGTCGGAAGCTCCCGATGCTTTTAGAGCAGGCTTACCGAAGCATGTGTGGTTAGATGTTGAAGAGTGGGAATTGATTCAGGATGAGAAGCAACATACTCTTGACTGATATCATCAACAAAGAGATGCGGCGGCCACACATTTGGATACGGTTGGAACGTCGCATTTAGGTAGCAGGCAGATACGATAGTATGCGCTACCAATTTGTAAGTATCATGTTAATTATTGAATTTTTTTGTGTTCAGCACATCATGTATGTTCATCTAACATTTTGCATATTTATTATAGGAGTTGGCAGCGGGTCGTCCTCCGAGGCGAACCGAAGAATCTTACGGATATCGTCATGGATTGGCTGCACTATTGCAAGACTTAGAGGGACGCAATGCAATCATTTCATGGGAGAATCTATGATTAGGTAAACTTATAGCTTGGTTTCGTATTTTTAGTTGTTTATAAATGTCATGTCAATTTGTCTCATTTTACACATGCTTTGTTCCAGGATTGCAGGTGTAAATGTTTTGATCCCCTTACGTATATCTATGGTAGTGCTTTGACACAATTTTGTATTACACTCCTATGTGGCAATGATGTACCATGATTTTGTATTCGATTCCTGTATGGAAGTGCTTTGTCACATTGCCACAATTTTGTATTACACTCCTATGTGGCAATGATGTACCATAATTTTGTATTCGAGTCCTATATGGAAGTGTTTTTGTCACACTCTTGTACATCCTTCATTTATGGAATATACAAGTTTTTGTACATGATTCATGGTTCATTTTTGCTCATATAAAATCATGTTTTGGTTGCCATTAGAGTACATAAAACATGTACTCAGTTTAGAGTTGGGCAGAGTGTATTGTCTTTTGCTAAACAACATCATGCTATAGCAAAAGACAACACTCTGCCCAAAAAATTTTGTGTAGATATGGTCATCGGTATGGGCATCGGTACGCCCAGTAGAGTCGTCGGTATTGGCATCGGTACACCCAATAGAGTCGTCGATATGGGTGTCGGTATGAGCGTCGGTATTATCGACGATTATACCGCCGCATATACGGATGCCAATACCGACGCTCATATCGACACCCATACCGGCGTTATGTTTCCGACGCCCATACTGACCGCGACACCGACGTCGTGGAAAAATTATGCCCGTTCATTTTCCTCGGTAGCAGCCTCGATATACCCTCGATATGTTGTAGTGTATTGAGTTCTAGGGAGATGTGAATGGTTTCTTACACCTTCCATAAAAGCATCTCCATATATTTCCAAGTGCTTTGATGTTCCTAGAAGTGTACTAGATTCACACATAAATTCCTACTAGAACTAATCAAATATGGGAAAGTTCCATTTTGACCTAAGTCTACTCAATCTGATGAAGTGTTCACCCTAGTTACTTGACCATGCATCACAATGCATCTAGCTCAATTCCTCCAATGAATTGGGCAAAGATGCTCTTTAGACTATCCTTATTATTCCTTTCACATTTTACATTAGATCCAACTTATAATGGCAATTTGAGATCATGTACATTATGAGTTGGGTAGGGACCAAGATATAGAGATTCTTTTGTTTTTATATTGGGTCCAAGATTTGATCTCCTTTCGATTATACTTGTGAATTTGATGAAGGGATATGGAACTATGCTCTCTCAACTGGACCATGTGCTTGGGGAAATCTTCACTAGGATCCTCTATAATCCATACTCATTTTTTAGGATCAAAACATTTTAAAGGGGAAAGGAATTTTATATGAGCTACTCCATGCAATCCCCATATCTCTCAACTATAAAAGAGAAGAAATGATTGAGAGGATATGCATTCTTCATCTCTGTATTGGGTGGAACTCTAGTTGTAGACACTTCTTCTTGGTCATGTTGCTTGTGTGCTATCCCCCTTCCCAAACTCCAACACAAACCCTTATTGCATCTCCATCTGTGTCTTTGTTTGAAATAAAATTTCAAGAGAGTTTTTGAAAAGAAGACTAGGACTATTTTTACAAATATAATGGAAAATTCGTGGCACTTCATAATGAGGTGTTGAACATATTTGAAAAATTCAATGCATATCCTAGAGGAAATCTCAATCCAAACTTTAATTAGGTAAAAGTTGGATATAGCTATAGATTTGTTTCTAGCTCTAAAAATTGATGATCAAGTCAAGCTAAAGATAAATCAACTTTCATTAATAAAAAAAATACTCTAACCAAAAACTATAAAATAGATAGCTAAGAGTTCTAAAGAGTTCTTAAACCTGAATGAACTTGGACTAAATCTGAAAATTAAATCCAAATCTAAATGATCGAATTCAATGAAATTGGGCAACAATGCATCATCAAAGTAGATGACTTGAAACTTATAAAAAATGCATCATTCCAATGAAAAGGAATTCAAGGCTATGAAAAGAAGATAATAACTTTATGTAAAATATTGAGAATTGTAAACTTAATTTTTTATGCATAATATATAATAAATCAATTTATAGCTTGATCATTAGTTAGAAAAGTTTTAATTTGATATCTGTCTTTCAAAATCCACTTCGAAGATTTGAGTCAGAAAGCACCTCAGAGCTTATATTGTTATAGTCAACTCTTAACAAAAAGAAATCCTAGACGTCATTATGATCCCAATTCTACCTAAGAATTCTTAGAATAAGAAGAAAGGGAGTGAAGGCACAATACACAAATGCTCCTTTTTTTTTTAATCATTGATCACATACTCACATCTATTCAAGTAATATCTTTATGGCTGTATATAAGTATATACGTTCATCATGGTTAGTAATGATATTACTTTACAAGAAACAATGATTTAATTACAACGATAATCATACCATCATGATCATAGAAGTATATTTCGCTTCAATGCCATTTCAATAAGGATAGGAGATAATTTTTTGGTTACAATTAACCACATATATTTCAAATGTCATTGCTAGGTAGAGGGATGTGTGAAGTGATTCGAGGCGATACACCACAGTGCGCTCTCCTTCTTGAGAGCTCCACGACCATATGCTCGGAGTAGAAAACCGAGCACCTGAGGCCGCACACAGTAATCGGCACAGAGGCTGTAGAATACGCAGAAAACACAGTACTCAGGGAGCACAAAAACTGACTTCTTAGGTCTTACAAATGCGGTCGAACTTACATTCTGTGACTGACCAGGCCACTATATGTTTTATTAAAGAACATATACAAAGAAGTGTCCGATGGCCATTTGGCCTTTCACATGGACACTAATGGTAACAATGTGAATAACATGCGGTAAAGAATCATGTGATTTGTTTTGTTTTGGGAATTTTTTGAGTCGGGTTTGGTGTCATTTTGTTTTTATATCTGACTTAGTTCTTTAATTAGATCTTTCTATTTTAAAGATTAACTCATAGCATGATGGCAATTATATTTTTAGGGTTATATATGATCTAATTAGAAAAGAATGTCGATTTCATTCATGTTTTAAATGAAGATCTGCAATGGATATTACTTATCCATTTAAAAATACAAGTGATAGACTAATATAAGCAAGGGTTTTAACAAGCAAAATTAGGGATCGATGAATGGTGCTATGTAAAAACAAGATCTTAATTCAGTTTTTAGAATGTAGATTTCATTATTTAGTAGAAATACATTATGGAAGGTGCAACCTTGCATGACATTAAAGAGAATTTTGTTGGTGTCTACTTGTAAAAGTGCAAGTTGCTTGTAATTAAAACCTCTCACTAGAACAAGTGGTTCTCTTAGCTTAAGCATCTATGTTGAGTGGTTTCCATTGCTTTATGAAGCTAACCACGTGCACTTATATATGCACTATAATAATTTTACACAAACTAGAACGTTCTAGCTCATCATACATGGGTTTTTTTAGAAGATTTCTTTCTTGAGTATCTCTTGTGAACCAAATTCTGCCAATGACATAACTCTGCTTAAAAGGTATTCTCTCACAAAAAGGTAAACCTCGTGAGTATGTTCTTAGCTTAAAAGAACTTTGCAAGTAGAATGAGATACTTTGTTACCAAAGCAATGCGGTTCCCAGCTCATTCCATTGAATTTGAAATAGTGGTCAAATTTTCTCGATAGTAAACAGCAATAACCTCACACACATGGAAAATTATGTACCTATAACAAGACGTGGATACACTATTTCATGACCAAAGGGAAATGGAAGAAATGGCAAGCCCATAGTATTTTTATTTTGTAGCTCATGTTTTAAGTAAATGGTCTGTATGCTTTAAGTTTCATTTTTGTAAAGCTGGAATTGTGACTTTTACTCATCTAGACTAATTAGTAGGTTATCTGACGTCAAAATAAATGTTTGTATACTTATGGTACATAAAATTTGTTTGGCATTGAGAATATATTCATATATTTTATTTATATCTATGAATTTGAGTCCTGCTCATCTAAACCAGCAATTGATTCGTTATTTGATGTGAGAAAAAACATATGTATAATCAATTAACTTGTTTGGAATGAACCATGTGTGCATGCATTTGATTACTATCTATATTGGATGTGAGAATAAACATATGCATTATCAAACTTGTTCGGAATGGACCATGTATGCATTACTATCTATAGATTTGACTAATGGTGTGCAAATATAAACATGCTATCCGAGTGATACCGTAGAAAGAACATGACTTATTAAACTCAGACATTACCCACTAACTAGGCCCCCTTCAAACGTGGAAGCTCATGCATTTCTTGGAAACAAAAAAGAATAATGTCCTTAGCTCTATGGCTGAATTCATGAAGATAATGTGTTTAACACTAGTTCTGTACTAGGACACTTGAGTGTCCTGGGACACTTAAGTGTCTTGCTTTTACACCAAATTGACTGATTTTTTCTTAATGACACCCTTGAGGCTTTGATGGCATACTCACTTGGATTTGATAGCCAACATCATGTACTTTTAGAGAAAAATATAATCTTTAACATTTTACAACTCCACATGGGCTATAAAATGAAGAAGAAAATGGGAAGTTAAAAAAACTCAACTTCTGCATAATTGAAAAAATAGCACAATTCAAACATTTTGACAAATTGGATATGTTTTAGAAATCGAAAGCTATTCATGGACTTGTGGCAGTGTAAAGCAAGTGTCTAAGGATCTCTAGAGAAGGTTGAACACTTCCATAAGTGATAAACATGGACTCAAAATTTGTCTTCTCTAGAGCACTGCCGTTTATCGCACCTTTTAAAGAATGGCTTACTAGAATTTGTGTGTAAGTGAGATTGTAGAGAATTGGCAAGTTATCAATGGATAACCTTCATACTAATTGAATGCATATTTTTATTCAAAGTTAGAAGGCCTACGCTTTGAACTAGTAGCCATTGCATTTGGTGTTAACTTTCATGCTGAATTGGCAAAGCATACATTTATATGTTCATGAAAATAACATAGCTCCAAAGGTGGAATAAAAACTTATGATGGAAATAATAATTATTTAAATGCTATTCTAAGTATTAAAACTTCCAAAATATGCTTTCATGCCATGTCTCATTATTAATATCTTCAAATAATATGTGATCCGCAATGGTGATTGTGATAAGAATGAAAAAAGATGGCCTACATGTTTCATTTGACAAAAGAAGATGGCATCCATGATGAAAATAATGAAATGTTTTCGAATGATTTTTATCATTTTATGATATCGAAGATTATGTCAAAGAATTTTGAGTATTATTTTTAGTATGTGTTGATGTGTGCAAGGGATTGTGTGTTTATGCATATAACGACTATCAAAAAAATATTTTCACTAAATATGATAAAACCATATATTATTTTGATCTTATATGTACATGAATCTTGTTTCTTGGTAGGAACTAGTTTATTTTCTTGGAATATCAAGCTAAATGTTTGTAATTTGGAATTATTTCAATTGGATCTTAATATTTGTATGTGGATATATTGGCTAAAGTCCCCACATATATATACTTTGTTTGTTGTACATAGATATGGAAAACTTGGTTGATTTTCACAGATTTCTAGTTCCCTTATGTGTACACCTTGTTTGATGTCTTATTTTCTTGCTTCATGTGAAGAAATTGGATCTCTTCCATATTTTTACATGCTTTGTTATGTGTCCACAAACTATTCATGATTGTATCTGTAGAATTTGGTTGATGCCCACATAACAGAAGATTCTTGGTTGTGTCAAAAGACATGAAAATTTTGGTGGATTTCAATAGATTATTTAGCCTAGTATATGTAAGATTTGGTTTTTTGTCTCACATTTTCTACTTGGTAACTTGAATGTGTACACCTCGGATGATGTTCATGAATTCTTTTGAGTCATATATGTAAGCTTTAGTTTATTGTTTTTGGTGACGAGTCATAGCAGTTGATTTTATATGTGTATAACTTTGTTGTTGTCTTCATATCTTGTTTGATTGTTGGCATATTTGTACACTTATGTGGATTCCCATAAGTTTGTTTGAAACATGTTTAGAACTAGTTGTTGTTTTTGGTGTACAAAGTCAAAATAATTGATTTTATTTGAATTGAAATGATTTTTCTAAGTGAGTTTGAGGTTCATACTATGTGTTCTATATTTCAAGGATTCCCATAAGTTTGTTTGAAACATGTTTAGAACTAGTTGCTGTTTTTGGTGTACAAAGTCAAAATAATTGGTTTTATTTGAATTGAAATGATTTTTCTAAGTGAGTTTGAGTTTGAGGTTCATACTATGTGTTCTATATTTCAAGGAATGTGTATAATTTTTTTCTTTCATATGATGAATTTTTTTCTTTTGATAAAAATACATTTGATTAGGAATTTTCATCATGTTCACTACCATAGCATCTCGAGAGGCTATTTAAATGAACACAAAACATGATTTATTGTGTTTTATAATTCTGCATTAACCTTGGAGTTATATTTACTATGTGTGTTAAAGGGTTTTCTCAAATTCTCTTTGTAGAAGGTGTGTGATTTTTTGGAAAATTGTCAAAAAAGGACACTTAGGTGTCCTGTTTTGGTACCAAACTAGTGTTAATGTTGCATCTAGATCAATTAACTCATTATGATTTTGGGATCACACAACAATTGTCCATAAAGCTAAATGCAAGAAGAAAAATGCTTTTAGTACTCTTGTAATGGTTCTAGCTCTATGGTTCAAAATTATGAATTCATACAAAATTCAATTACAAGTTTTGAGTCTAGATCCATATATATATATATATATATATATATTTTTTTTCATTATTAATTTCTAGAATTATGCAACATTTATCCGCACCCAGAGCTAAACGCTTGAAGAAAAATGCCCTTAGTACTTAGATAAATGATTCCATCTCCAATGATTGAATACTATGATTTCATGTAAGTTTTTAAGTCTAGATCACTTTATTCATTATTAGTTTTAGAATTACGCAATATTTATCTATACGAATTCCCTATGATTGATGAGCATGCATGTGCATCATATTGTTAAACAGATTCAAGCTCTTGCAAAAAGTTACATGTGTTTACACAAATGTACACGAAGTCCCCAACATTTCCCGAGAAAGTGGACCTACTTCCCTTCATTAAATGTAGTTCATGGTCAATTCGATTGCTCCTTGAGCCCATCAGAAGTACTAGAACTTTGGGGCTTATCTCTCATTGCGTAACAAGCATGATCAATGTTATAAAGCTATGAGGACGTTTACGCTTCACGAATGCCCTACAAATAAGTAAACATGAAGAAAACTGAAAATGATGTCCTTTGATATTTAGTCTGCTAAAAAAGGGGAAACAATATTTTCTCAGGACGGCTTGCATTTATTAGGCAAAGCTATGAGGGCGTTTATGCTTCACGAATGCCGTACAAATAAGTAAACATGAAGAAAACTGAAAATGTTGTCTCCTGATATTTAGACTGGTAAGAAAAGAAACATTTTTTCTCAGGATGGCTTGCATTTATTAGTCAAAGCATGCTGAAGGGAATCTATGGTGTCGATGTAGAAACTTCTTAGGCTCTCACGTTCCTGCAAGAAAACACAGAGACACACGTCTCAGAAAACGTCTCTTTCAAGTATTGTAGCCGAAAACAATATATCTTGAATTTCAAGCTATGAAAGACTAGTGTATATGCATTAATGGCTGTCACTCTTTTCTTTCTCCAAATTTAAGTTTGCTGTATTAAATTTCTAAGGATTATGCAATGATTCTTGGACTTTGTCAACCTGAGTACAAAAGGTACATGCAGCCCCAATTCAAAACTCACACAACAACGGGCAAAGAAGATTATGGAGCAACTCATAATTTTATCAAAAGTTACGATAGTCAAAGGGACCATGATCATTGTACATGATCTAGAACATAAGATTCTTTTCCCATGAAATAAATTAACCGTTTTGTACATCCATTTGAATGGAATGTCCTTCGGTGCTAAGGATTCACCTCAAAATATATGCAAGCGATAAAGAGGAAAAGCCTGTGCCTAGTAGAGCCAGGAGCACGGAATAGAATCAGGGGAACAATGAAGCTTCTCTATGGGCTTTCTTAACTTCTGCAAAACATTCTATACAGTGACCAGTTATCAAAGCCAAACTGATGCGCTGATTGCAGATGACGGAGGTACCCTTAGTGCTTATATGGGATATTATGACTTTTCATAGATATAAATATACCCTGATTGCACTTGAGCCCACCCAAAAGTCAGCTTTGTCAGAATACTCAGTTTGTTGGTGTGGCGGGATTACATTGTTGTTCTGGCTGTATGGTTTTCGCATGAAAGGTTATTTCACTTTCACTACTCTTTGGAGGCACCCTAGCTTGGGGGCCAACTCCTGCTTTATTCATGAATGATCTAAAGAGATAGTCCCCAGGAAACATTATGTATAAGAGTGGCCTTAGTAAGTCACATACCTCATTTTGGAGGAGTCCTATCTTGTGTTTGCATGAATAGAGATTACTAAACTTACCCACCAAATCTCCGGCTGGATACAAGGTAAGGCATGGATAGAGCTGATACAGGACTTGAGTACACAGATGGTCTTTTACTGAGTGCATCTTGTCCAATTTCTGGCGAATTGTTCTTGCCCACTCATACAGATATCTCCAGCTTCGTATAGTGCTATTGAGTAAGTTCAAATATTTATATGACAGATTGAGAATGGCAGTACTAGTTGAGGAGAGGATTGAGTCATATATGGCAAAAAGAACCAGAGATAATTCTATTGTAGATGTCATTACTGAAATAAATACTGATCATTTATGGCAGAGGGAACCAGAGAATCCTATTGGAGACATTGCTGTCTTGAATACTATGAGAAATGTGGCCACTTTCATTGCCTATTCAGAGGGATTCAAACTACCATCTGTCTGAGTTTACTTTTGCTAGAGCTCTGATGACATAGCTGATAAGGCCAGAGAGAGCAACACAAATACTGCTTGATATATGACTGAGCTAGAATAATCTAGATCTGCGATTTCTGAGGGGCCGTCCGCTATCCACAGACATTGCAGTTGAGGATTTGAATTATTTTAGCTCCCCATGTAACATATCTAGTCAGCGCATTAATCATGGAAGATTGAAGAGATTACATGTGAGATGGGAAATTCCTTTTGCCATCATTTGCATCACCAAGTATATCAACTCTTGGTCTCTTGTTGTTTTGATCCTCCCATATGTAGTATGTACTATGGCAGAAATCAGTATCCAAGGCAAGTGTTCTAGAATGGGTTCAACATGACGTGTACCAGGTTCCAAGGTCAGATTCTGAGAGGTATATGCAAGGCTTCCAAGAGATTGGAAAGGCTGAGGTAAAGGATGGAAAACAGTTTTGGATCCTAAAATCATCCATTCGCCAAGCCTCATCCTTTCTATGAGACACAGAGGGAGAAGTGGGGGGTGGGGGGTGGGAAGGAGGGGAGAGAGAGAGAGAGAGAGAGAGAGAGAGAGAGAGAGAGAGAGAGAGAGAGAGAGATCGGGCAATCGATCTCTATGTCTCATTAGCTCAAGCGAGAGTAGGTCCAAACATATTTGGTCCTAGTATGCCAGACCTCTGGCCAAAAACCTTCTTTTACTAGGCAAAGGAAGCAGCCCTGTATCTCACACTATGCTAAGAAATAACATGTGGTGCAGCTTTTTCACAGGCACCCAATGACATACCCGGCATGTCCTGTCCTCTGCTGGAATTCCTCTGTACATACCAGTCGCAATCTGCTGATGAGAAGATGAACATATCAGGCCTATAACAAATCATATCCCATATGATAAATGTGTATCCATATAGTAGGCCTGATATGAAACCATCTACTGTGAGCTGGAGAACCATGTTCATACCAGCTCCTGAGTAGGCTCTATCAAGGTCCTGATATCCAATTGAACCGAGTCTGCCGAATGAGTTTACATCTGTGTGAGAGTAAGAGAGGGAGCCTCCAGAGAGTACTGCAGTGACAGTAGTCTGTCCATGCTGAAGTGATGCCTCTGAGACCACGATGTCATCTGTGCATACGGACAATCTCTGTCTTTCTGTCGTGCTCGCTGTCAAGAGGACTCAAGGACTAACCGGGTACAGAGCTTCCAATGGCTATGTATGAAGAAGATGACCACTACTAGGGCCGCCGCTAGCTTTGATCCAATGATCTCATGTGGTACTTACGACTGAGTCTTTGGCTCTAACATAGTTGTCACATAATCCTAGTAGGAGATGGTTGAACCACACCTTAAGAGAGAGGATTAGGAAGTAATTCTCAACCATGGCTTTTGGGGCAGGTGGTTAGCCCATCGCACTCCTAACAGGGAGGTTGTGAGTTCAATTCCCAACATTGGTATCATAGCCTAGTTGAGAAATTGGGAGAGATGGAGGTTCGCGCCTCATTCGTGGGCACTTGGAAAAAACGCTTTGTGAAACTGGCCTTGGATAAAGGTGCATGGGCATTTGGGCACCCATGGAGGGTGGGATAGGTCCAAATTTGGTCCATGTGCTGGAGTTTGAGGTTGGTGGAAGCGCTCATGCATGGAAAGTGGGTCCAAGAGTTAGAAGGGTCCACAAGTGAGCATTGAGGACAATGCTCAGTCTAAGGGGGAAGGAATGTCACATAATCCTAGTAGGAGATGGTTGAGCCACGCCTTAAGAGAGAGGATTAGAAAGTAATCCTCAACCATGGCTTTTGGGGCAAGTGGTTAGCCCATCGCACTCCTAACCGGGAGGTTGTGAGTTCAATTCCCAACAATAGTAGTCACATCTAGTCAAGTACGATGTGTCCTGTACGATTCACGTACGGTACGAGACCGTACTAGTAAACTTCCGGTTACATGTACGATACGTACGATCATGTGCATGTACACGTACATTGTAGTATGTACATATACATATACATGAACATGTCCATGTATTGTATTCCAAATTCAAGAATCAAGATTCAAAACTTACAAGATTTTGATCTTAAACCATATGCTATAATTTAAATGTAACAAAGACATTCAAAATTAAAGAAAATTCAGATTTTAGAGAACATCTTATGAGTACATAGGCATAATGCATCAAGATTCCTATTTCAGCATAATGCTCATGAATCACTAGTCACTAAAGAGAATACTAAGCATAAGACATAAGAAAATCTACAAAAATACGCTATATATTTTGAGTGAAAATTGGTCGACAGTTTTGCCATCGTACGTATCATACGAGTTCATTTTAGTAGTACTAAACTGGACAATCGTACATCTTTACTCGTACGTCGGACGAGTGCAACTATAGGCTCTAATCATCCCGGTGATCATAGAGACCAAACGCCTCTCCATGCTCCTCCATCCATTTGTGTGACCCGCTCTATTGTGACCACCAAGTGAGGGTCCCCAAATCTGTACTTTATGTAAGATAGCTGATGTCACCAAGGTATAACAAAGCCAGAGCTTTGTTTGAAGTTCCTGAAACTGAACATGCAAACACCTTTCTCTCTAAAGCTGCATAGCCTCCAAACAATCTAATCTTTACTGCTTTCCTCAATTGTCCCATTGAGGTGTGATGTTGAACACCATAACAGTAGTTTTTCTAAGGTTCATGAATGATCCACTATCCTATCCAGATACATGTCATCAATATATAATAGAAGTGGGATGCATATCTCCCCATCTCTGATCCTAGTAGTATCCCTAACACTTGATAGTAGTCAAAACTCCTCTTTGAATAGGTAGTGGAAGCAACCCTATATCTCGTATGTTAGGCATTACATATGTTTTGAAGCTATGTCTTGGGCTCCCTATGGCATACTTGCCATACCCTATCTCTTGTTGGAACTGCTTTGTATCTACCAATATGGGATCCAAATTAGTGGTCTGCCACTTTACTCCCAACCATAACTAGCCCTTTCCCTCATGCACTTTAGAACCTTCTCTCCGATTCCATATACATCTCATATGGCCACTCAAAGAGGATGGCATAGTCTCAAGTTCTCATGCTAGGGCTTTGGCTCCCATGAGCACTTATCCTGATTCCTTGACCCATTAAGGTCCTTGACCTATGCAAACAAATTAATGGTAAGCCATCAATGCATTAATAAATATGAAATATGATAATCTCTCCCCCTTCTAAAGATCATTGTAAATGTTTGCATCCATCAAGTAGCTTATCAAAATATCATAAGTGGTGGCATAGCTATGATAATTAGTTTAGAAGAAGGAGATCAAGTTAGCCAAGATGGCATATGATCATGGTTATCAATCACTTAGAAGGTGAACATAATATTGGAAAGATTAGCTATCCTTATCAATGCTATATGTAAATTAGAAGTTATATTTTCCAAGGTGGCAATTAGATTGAATCTTGGGATAGTTTCCCAAAGGATACATTAGCCGGCTTGGCTTGCAATCATATTGTCAACAGTTTAGAGAAAAATCAGATTGATTGTAAATATACAAAAACAAGGTAAGAAAGTTCACAAATAGTCAATGTTAACTTTAAGATAGTTGACAAGTCACTGAAAGATGACAAACCGACGAGAGTTCTCGACGATCTGATGCTAAAATGACGAAAGGAGCTCCTCCCTGAGCCCACTGCATCGCCAAAACTCATCAAGGTCAGCCCCCATAGCTCATCAAGGTGCAAATAGCAATGCTCCCGTGGGCAATCAGCCACTGAAAGATGACAAACCGATGAGACTTCTCGACGATCTGATGCTAAAATGACAAAAGGAACTCCTCCTTGAGCCCACCGCATCGCCAAAACTCAGCCGCAATGAGACTGACCGACCAGCACGGCTCGATGATCCTCCACCCCAGCCTAGGAGAGAAAGAATGGAATAGTGCAAGCCTCCGCCGTGGAGAGGATTGCACCACTACCACTTCCCTGAGTCCCAAAGAAGGCGAGATAACGGCTAGGTCTCCCTGACCCATAGACACCAACCAAGCAGAGTCGGAATGTCTGTGGAGTCAAGATTAATGTGCCAATCCCGACCACAGATTCCAACCACCCAGATTCGATGAAAGGTACAATCTGCCACGATCTCAAGCTCCATCGATGAGCGAATCATCCGGCCCTCATCGCCAATCTCAAAGAAGAGAGTCCCAACTTGATAGATGCCCCGTGTAGCAATCAAGACCTCGGTCTGCGTAAAGGCTCCACGCCAAGCTCCCTGCGGCTCAGGATCGACATGAGTCCCGAAGTCCCTCTGAACTACAGCCTCAACATCCCTGATCATTTGAGATGCCCACCACATCCCCATACATATGTCCTCCTATGCACCACAAGGAGACTTTGAAAACTTAGCCAATCAACCACACTGCACCAAGGGCCTTTGGCAAACTCTCCCCACAAAACATGCAGGCAAGAACCAATCATGAATCCTCTCTCCAAGTCTACGAGGGGGTTCCAAGTAATAGGTTATCAGAGCTGCTCCTCGATAGTAGAGGGAGTGAGCTTCACAAGAGAAGGACGAAGAAGCTCCCAAGATCTAAGGATACTGCAAGCAAATGAGTCCTTGCTGCACCGTGAGAAGCCCGTATGCCTCATCTCATCGAAAATCCATATGATCTTAGGCCACCATGGTCAACCAATGGAAGGAGCAATGCATCAAAGAATCTATCCAGAGCATGTTGAAATCTGATCAAGTTGGCCTCCTTGCCCTGCAAGTAAATGGCAATATCATCTGCAAACTCAACATCCAACATGAGGAGTCAAGAAAGTGCTCATGGCCTCAACAAAGAAGAGAAACAAAGTGGGTGCACATGGACAACCTTGATGAACCCACCTCGAGATACTGAACCTCTCTCCTCGACCTCCCACAACCAAAACCTAGCTAGCCTAACTACGGGCAGAATGGTAGAGGGAAACAACACCCCTCGTCCAACGAGTAAGAAAGCCCATACAAAGCATAGTGTCCTCCAGAAAGGTCCAATCAACCCGATCATAGGCCATCTCAAAGTCAAATAGAAGGAAGTCCAGAGGCTCATCGCACATCCTAGCTAGGGAGCTAGCTTCCTGACAAGTGAAGATGTTGGCAAGGATACTATGTCCCTTAATAAATCCAATCCGAGTCGAATGGATCATGGAATCGAGAAGTGACTGCAATCTCAAACTCAACACCTTCGCAGGAATCTTGTAGGCAGATTTTAGAAGCGTGATCAAGTGCCAAAATCTGATATCATCCAAGTGAAGATGTTGGCAAGGATACTATGTCCCTTAATAAATCCATTCCGAGTCAAATGGATCATGGAATCGAGAAGTGACTACAATCTCAAACTCAACACCTTCGCAGGAATCTTGTAGGCAGATTTTAGAAGCGTGATCAAGTGCCAAAATCTGATATCATCCAATTGCCCCCCCTCCTTGGGGATAAGAAAAATCAGATCCTCGACAAGCAAAGGGGAGGGAGGTGGCCCCCCTCCATGATGTCTTGGAAGGCAAGCCAGATCCCATCCCCAATAAGCCCCCTATATCTAAGAAAAAAGCCAGGCAAAAGACCATCGCCACCCGGACAACTATCTGGAGCCATGCTATGCATTGCATCAAGAAGCTCGCTATCAATGAACAAAGCCAAAAGCCAAGCCTGCATCTCCCCGATCACAAAACATCATACATGCCATAAGACACAACGACCGCTCTCCTATCGAATCTCAGACAGAAGTGTACGGTAAAACTAGGTAGCAATCTCCCTGAGCTCCTTCGGCTCAATAGTACATGAACCATCCAACCGGCGTAGCTTCCTGAGCCCGCTATGCATGTGCCTCGACCTAACCATGGAAAAGAACTCCATGGACATATAATTACTTATGATGGAAGAACGCATATTGCCTATTCTTAATCTCCTTGGCTCCTACTATGCCTAGGTGAGCTTTAAGGCAATCAACTCGCAATCGGGACGATGCTCCAAGAGACACCAGAGGGAGTAAACCTAGAGCATTTACTTTATTTCTATATGTAGCACACTACTTAGAATAAGCTTTCTGTCAGATGTGGGTTGATTTCTCATTAGATCTCATCAGTTGATGAGTTTTGCCTACTTTTAGGATTTGTCTTAATAATTTGGGCATAGTCAAATTATATAAGAAGTTCCCTAATGCATTATTCTTTCATCTTCATACGTATTGGGTTCAATTAGTTTTCGAACAAGTCTATTGAAGTTCAACTAGATAACATTTTTTATGAACAAAATACTTATTCTTACTCAAGTTGACTAAGTAATTCCCTTTCATTCCATAGTTTATATCATTATTTCAACATGCTTTTAGTTATGGTTTGGTGGAGACAATGCCAAGTAAACAAGATCTCTTCAAGTTACAAATCGTCACAACTAGTAATTAAGGTATATGCATAAGGATTTCGAGATTACCCAGAGCACTTATCATAAGAACATAAGGAATCACGTGCCTTACATAGATTCCTCGAGTATGTCCAAGACAAGGATTACTATTAATTGGTATGAATGCTAGATAAGAAGGAGAGATAATAGTGGATCTTCCTTATTCCAAAGTTTCTAGTATTCTAGACACCAAGTCCACTCTCTAACACTTCTTGGAATCATATGGCTTAATCCAAAAGTGTTTATTGCTCCTTCTACATCATTGAGAACAATTATCCTTACATGGGGGAGAGAGTTTTACATTTCATGTATATTTAGGCCTCAATGGCCTACCATTAGCATGTCCGTATAGGTCACAAACCCTAATGGGTCAAGGACACTATTCCAAGGAGCTAAGGTCCTAGCATGAGAACCTTAGGCTATGCCATTCTGTAAAAATTTCCATATGAAAGGTGTATGGAACCTTAGAGAAAGTTCTAGAGTGCATGAGAGCAAGGGCTATTTATAGTTGAAACTAGAGTGAAAGATGACTAGTTTAGATCTTGCACTTGGTGTGAGCGGGTGTGATATTCTTGCGTAAAAGGGATCTAATTTTATCCTTGTGGTCAATAGTATAATAGCTGCTAAACTAAGGGAGAATTAGTCATGTTGCGGGAGAATTGAGGTGTAGCCCTCCTAGTGTATCCATATGACTAGGCAGTTAGCCTCAAGAACGATGGGCAAGTAGAACCTTATTTAGCAAGTCTTGCACCATGTAGGTTTTGTGTCTATTGGGAAACGTTTAGAGGCTGAAATTTCGGCTCCAACTATGTCTATTTTTTGTATCCCCAATTGTCTTACTGTTTTCTCCTTATGCCTTCCTATTTGTGAACCCTATTGTGTCATGTTGAGAGCTACATGTTCAATTCAGCTGTGTACATTTCAGCTCCTCGTTATTTGGGTGTTCATTGCATAGAACTTGTTACACGGTATACTTCCCTAAGGTGAACCCCCCTTGAGTAGAAGGTGTGCTTGGATGTGCATCACCCCTATTTTTTCCAAGCATGTAGTCCCAAGTCTCTCTTCTAAAAGTGGCAACATGGATGTCCCCTCAACCAAGAAACACAAGCGTCGTTAGTAGGCATCACTAGCACACATATCCAATGTGTGGGGAAATCCGGTATTTGGATATTCATTGATAAACACCTCATACATATCACATTCTTAGTTTGCCATGACCATGATCTACCCGGACATATCATTCTTAGTTTGCTAATGTTTGGTCAGAACATGGCCTCTTTGGACATGGTTAAACATACATTGACTATTAATGCGACCATCAAAACAATCACATGCTCCATCATAGGCATTAATGATAGTGTCACATGCACAAGTGATGGTGAAGGATTCCCTTGCCCTTGAGTCCACTCCAAGCTCAGCATATCATCGGAATCAGAGCTCTTTAGAGGATATACAATTGTGGACATTGATGTCTACGAATATCTAGTTCTACATCAATCAGCACCTAATGATCTCCCTTGTGGTGAAGAAGATTCAAGGCTCGATGCAAGATGTGATTATGTGGATCATCAATTACACTATAGGTATGATTTTGATGATGCATGTAGTCAATTGAGTGGTCACCTTAAAGTGACAAGTTCCCTTGGAAAGAACGTGTCCAATGGTTACAAGGTAAAGGAAGGTGGAGTTTAAAATTGAAGTCCAACCCTAGCAGAGGAATCGATGCACAAGTAAGGCTAGGCATCCAAACATGACACATGTTTGGGTTCAAAAAAGCCCAACATATTTTATAAAAACTTAAGAATCTAAAGAGATAGGTACATATACCACAAGGCCCAAACATTGTAATCGATATAGGTCACAAAAGCAAAGACAAGCTCTCAGACAATCTAGATGGCTCCCAAAAGTATCTCGACCATAGAGTCCCTTGATTAAGGAGAAGTGGGTACCACAAAAACTCCTCAAAGATCAGCACGTCCACATCTCAGTTCCTAAGACCAACATGGCTACATATCTTAAAGATAAGCACAAACCAGTAAGCTCTATGCAGTGAACACAAAAGAGAATGCCCAATCTTAAGATCTAGTGAACTGCACGATATCAATGAGTATGGAAGAAAGCTCACACAAAACATGCTAGGAAGTCGATATTCTCCACACAAATCTCGGTCCCGAAAGACAAGGTATGTTCATTAGATGGCTTCAAATACATATGGAGGCTTAAGAAGCTTTCCCCGGATTGATATCAAAAGAAAGAGTCCACACTCATAGCCAAGAATTACACAACTTCGAAGTACATGAAGTAAATCTAGTTCCTAAGTCCCAACTTTTCTGTGAAGGAGCTACAAACTTTAGGAGGCATAAACAAAGGCCAAAGAGATCAACTAGGCCCAAGATTTCCAAAGCCCACCTTCAAAGGAGACCACCACAACATAAAGCAGGTCCTACTCGGAAGCAAACACTGAAATGGAAACCCAATGTCAATCCACCCTCCACCAAAACAACGCACTCAATCACAATGTGACTCAATAGTTATTGATAGTTAAGTCACAACCATGTACTTCAACAGCCCTCATAGCAAAGGATTATCTATCCTCCTTGAAGCAAAGACAGTAGAGAAGAACAAGCCTCTTGGTGGAGGATCCATGTGCTCATTGCACAACCTTGTCCCTTGCATACATATTCTGATCATTTGCACTTCAAGTATGCATCCAATTAGGTCACATGACACGATCATGTGTCGTATATAATTGTGATATCCCATGCATGTGAGAGTCATACATGTAATGTGAGTTCATATGTCACCCATATACTTTGATTTGTGTATACTAATGTTTCCTTGCAAGAGATAATTCAAGAAACTTCTATGTCATTGCTCATGACATAAGTCAAAGTGCCAGTGGGAAGAAGCTTATTGTATGTATATACATACATATGTGTGTATCTATCTATCTCTCTCTCTCTCTCTCTCTCTCTCTCTCTCTCTCTCTGTCTATCTATCTATCTATCTATCAAGATCATTGGCATAGAGAATGATGTACAAGGATGATAGCTGAGTAGCTATGGAGTGTGCTTACTCAAACTTATAGAATGATCAATCAAATGGGCTCAAAGATGAGGTGTTATCCCGCAACTTTTCCAAAGTCTTTTTATAACTTGCTTGTCAATTTGAATTCAAATTCAAATTCTTGGATCTCTCCATAAAGTGACTCCTATGATGTAGGCAATATTCTCTCATTAGGAACTCGTAGCTATGTTTTCTCCTAACTTCCACAAGTTGTGGCTTTTACAAGATTCTTCAAGTAATTGACTTTTACCAAGGATAAATGACTAGCTATTACAAGATATGGTTCACATGAACCAATTAGTGAAGTAAGACAAGTCCATAGAGTTTCTTTACATGTCAAATGTGAAGGCCTGAGTAAATTGCACCAACAACTCCCCCTCAAGCCAAACATTTGGTTTCCATATTATTATTGATCTTCAAGTATATCTTGCAATCCAATCATAGTCTTCAATTTGCAAATCTTGGTGCCATCAAGTGCTTTGGTTAGTAGATCTGCAAGCTGCATATTAGTAGATACATAAGCAAGTTGAATCTCCTTGCTCAAGAGCTTCTCTCTAACATAATAGCATGATAGACAGGGTTGGCTGCAAGATGTAATGAACTGGTATTGTCACCAAAAATCATTGGTAAGTGAGTGTGAAGAATCAAATCTGTGTATAACAATCTAATCCATATAGCTTCCTGAGTAGCATTGGCTAACCCCCTATATTCAGCTTCTCTTGAGGATATCCGATAGAGCAACAATTGGTTGCTTCTTTGCAGACCATGAAATTGGTTTATCGCCTGCAGAAGATACATACGCAGAAGTACTCCTTCTATCATCTTTGCACCCTGCCCAATCTGCATCTGAATATATCTTAATATCTAAATCTGATGTTTATGGGAATAAAAGACCTCGGTTTTGAGTGCCATTAAGATACTTCAAAACCCTTTTACCTACTTTCAAGTGAGGTACTCTTGGTTTGTGCATGAACTTCCTCAAAACACTTACTGCATAACAAATGTCAATCCTTGTCAATGTGGCATAGTTCAAGCTTCCTACTATGCTTTGATAACTTGCAATGTCTTCAAGTTCAACACCTTCATGTGCACTTAATTTATGGTTTACCTCCATAGGAGTGCTGGCTATCTTTGCATTCTCCAATTGAAACCTTTTCAACATGTCCTGCACATAATTCCTTTGAGTGTTGTAGATACCTGAGTTTGTATATAATAACTAAGTCCAACAAATATTTAAGTAATCCTAAGTCACTAATCTTGAACTCTTGCATCATCTGATGCCATTGGCATCACTTCCTATAAGGATAATGTCATCAACATATATACACAAGTATATCACCTCTAATGAATCTTCCTTACTCATAGTGAATCCTTGGTCTTGGAGATATGTCACCAATCTGTGGTTCCATGCCTAGGTGCCTGTTTTAAACCATAAGATTCTTCAATTTGCATACATGATTTACCTTTATTGGATCTTCATAGCCACGAGGTTGAACCATGTAGACCTCCTCTGAAATCCAACCATTGAGAAAAGCATTTTTTACATCAAGTTGATACAGATTCCAATTCCTTGCTGCAACTATACTTACCAATATCCTGATCGTAGGCATTTTAGCCACATGTGAGAAAGTCTCTTCATAGTCTACCCCATGTGTTTGGGCAAACCCCTTGGCTACAAGTCTAGCTTTATACCTACTTATAGTTCTATCAGAGTTTCTTTTGATTTTGTAAATCCACCTAGAACCAATTACCTTCATTGAATCTTTCTTGGGTACAAGTTCCCAAGTATCACTCTCTTGTAGTGCCTCCATTTCCTCATCCATGGCTTCGTTCCATTCTGTTTTATTTCAAGCTTCTTCATATGAAGAAGGTTCTTCAAAAGATGAATCTTTAACAAGATAAACAGAATGCTTAGTGACAAGAGTGGTGTCATACCCAAATCTAATTGGCTTCTTACTTTCCCTTTGTGACCTTCTCAATGCTTGATTGGAGGACTCAGGTATGTCTTCTAATCTCTTCATCTTGACCTTGCCCTTCAATTTCCATGCCTTGAATTCCTTTAGATTGATGATGTCCTCATCATCTGATTTGATGTCTTCAATCTGGTTTGGCTCCTCCTTGGTGAGGCTTGGAAATTCCTCTTCCAAGTCATATGGAAACTTAATCTTCCTGCATTCACTTTCAAACCAAGAATCATTCTCATCAAACACAACATCTCTACTGACCATAAATCCTTTGTTGGATGGATTATAAAACCTGTATCCTTTGTGATTTAAATCATACCCTATGAAGATGCACTTCTCTGCCTTAGGGTCTAGCTTACCTCTGATCTGAGATGGAACACGCACATAAACAACAAATCCAAAGATCCTGCAATGATCAAGTGATGGCCTTCTACCATGCCATGCTTCATATGGGGTCATCCCATCAAGTGATTTGGATGGGAACCTGTTAATAATATAAGTGGCAATAGATACACTCTCTACCCACAAATAATTAGGTAACCTTTTTTTATCTAGCATTGACCTAGTTGTTTCAACAATCAACCTATTTCTCCTCTCTGCTACCCCATTTTGTTTAGGGGTATACCTTGTTGTAATTTCCCTTTTGATTCCTCTATGCTGCAAGAATGCATCAAATTCATTTGAGAAGTACTCACCTCCTCCATCTAACCTTAGTCTCTTTAGACTTCTTCCTGTTTGGTTTTCCTCAAGTGCAAGATACTTCTTAAAGCAACTGAATACTTCATCTTTGTGCTTCATAAAATATTATATTGTCCACCTACTGAAATCATCAATGAAGGATACATAATACCTTGAGCCTGAAATAGAAGGATCCTTGCTTAGTCCCCACACATCTTTGTGAACAAGCTCCAAGTAATCCTCATGCATGTAGCCTTTCTTTGAGAAGGGTAACCTTGTGAGATTTACCAAACTGACATGCACCACATTTATAGATCATGTGTTGCTTGGATAAATTAGCTATCCCAAGCACACATTGACCTATACATATTTGCTTTAAGGTTCTCTCACCAATATGCCCTAATCTTTTATGCCGAATCTCAAGCTCAGATAATGTTTGATCCTTGTAATTGTAAAGTGCAATATTCCTTGTATCCTCCCTCGTGCATGTAGCCTTTCTTTGAGAAGGGTAACCTGTGAGATTTACCAAACTGACATGCACCACATTTATAGATCATGTGTTGCTTGGATAAATTAGCTATCCCAAGCACACATTGACGTATACATATTTGCTTTAAGGTTCTCTCACCAATATGCCCTAATCTTTTATGCCGAATCTCAAGCTCAGATAATGTTTGATCCTTGTAATTGTAAAGCGCAATATTCCTTGTATCCTCAAGTTCAAATGTAAATAATCTACTTGTTTTTTCTCCCTTGGAAATTCTCTTGAATCCATGTTGGGGATCCTCCACAAATGCTCCACATTTGTTGAACCTAAGCTCCAAACCCTTTTCCACAATCTGTCTAACACTCATCAAGTTCTTGGTGATTGTAGGTACATATAGAACCCTGCTCAACATATTTCTATTCCCATGAGAGGTTTTGACATTTCCTACCTTGACCACTGAATGCTTGGTGTCATCACTTGTTTGTACTTGGAGCTTTCCCTTGGGTTCCTCAAGATCAGAGAG